>CM041777.1:202715301-203296626 GCA_023374045.1 Limonium bicolor | reverse complement strand
TGACGCCTCTCAACAAATTGTACCCATTGCTCTTCTGTTATGCCCTCGTAAACCTCCCATGGTGGTCTCTCACCGTCTCCACCATGATCTGGATCATCTGGATCTTCTGGAGTAGGCATCTTGTAGATGAACTTGTCAGCCAACTTATTCTTGTGGTCCCGGAACTGTTTCGACATCGCTGATAGCACATCCTTTTTAAGTGCGGGATCCACGGAGAAACGAGACTACGTACATGATCATTCAGTTAGTAAAGTAAACATAAATGTTCTATTATTTCACAAAAGATCATAGTAATAATGTAGAGATTTACCTGAAGACGCTGAAACATAGTATCCTTCAATGATTGAGGCACTTGCTTCCAGTTGTGGTTTATGTTGCAATATGACTTCACCAAATGGCTACCGTAAGCGGTGAAGTCATTCTTCCAATTTCCATGGGGTTGGTTGAACTGATTGAAGTCCACCGGTTTTGTAGGAGGGCCCTTGTTAGCCTTCAGCCCACGTGTTGCACCTCTCTTCTTGCTTCTTCGCCTCTGGTGGGACAACTGACTCCTCTTCGGTCTGCTGTGAAGGGCCAGCCTCAGTCTCGTGTACTGCTAACTGGTCCTTCTTCTTCTTTCCTCCTCTTGTGACCCGCTTACTTGGTCTATTCTGCTGTGGCTCAGGTTCTCCAGTCAGAGAAGCCGTCCAATGGGGTCATCCATAGGGTGATCATCCACTGCAAAAAAAATAATAAAGCATTTTCATCAGATAAACTCATAACATAAATACTATGATGCATAACAATAACAGTTAAGATGACATTACAGTCTACATTCTACTAACAACATTACCTGACACGTACAAAAACATAAATCATTTCATATTTTCTACCCAAACACCCTCATCATGGTCTGATCGTGCGTAGAGCAAATCGTTTTCGGTATCATCAATCGAATCCGGTAATCCAGTAGGAAACAAGGATGTTTCCTCTACAGTCCCATTTTCATCGTTATCCTCATTTTCATTTTCGATTACAACCGGCCTTCTTCCTGGAAGAACAACAGACCATCTGCAGTCTTTCGGATCCTCAACATACCACACTTGTTCGCAATCCTTTCCCAGAACAAATTGATCATCATTATAACCGTGTAACCGTGAAAGATCAACCAGGTAAGCCCTCCATCATTTTGGTACCCGCGTCGGTTGTCCACCCACTTGCACCGGAACAACAGAAAGGAATCAATGTCATAGTCTAGTTCCCAGATGTCCTCGATGACACCATAATACCAATTACTAACTGGTTGAGATCGGTTACCGCTGTGGTACTCAGTGGCAGCAGCTTCAATTTTTACCCCACTATTCTGGTTTATCGATTTGGCATCTTGGCGTGCAGTGTAGTATGTATACCCACTAATATCATACCCCTCAAATGATGTAATATTAGTTTCAGGTCCGATTGCCAAACATCTGATCTCTTCGCTTACAGCTTCTGGATCTGATGATGCTAATGTCAACACATGATCTTTGAACCATTGGATAAAAACTCGGTTTTGTTCCTTTGTCAGCCAAATGTGGTTTTTCAAAGGATTTTGATGCCTTAACTCAACCATATGGGTTTCCAAATAAGGTTCAACAACCTCAAGATGTTGTAAGACAAACAAATGTGCTTGATGAATAAGTAGACGCGAAACTTGCACGATCTTTCTACCAATAACACCTTTACCCTTAAACCTGCCATAGTGTCGTGGTTTTGGGATACCAATAGACTCTGCCTCACTCAAATAATCGGTCACAAATTCCGTGACTTCCTCAGTCACTGTTGCTTCAACAATGCTCCCCTCTGGTCGATACCTATTCTTCATTCTACTTTTCAGAATACCCATGTACCGTTCAAAAGGGTACATGTACCGTAAGTATACCGGACCACAGAACTGTATCTCTCGAACGATGTGCACAATTAGATGTACCATTATATCAAAGAAAGATGGTGGGAAATACATCTCAAGTTGACATAATGTGATAACAATTTCACGTTGTAGATCATCTAGAGAGGTTACGTCAATTGCCTTGGAGCAAACAGCGTTGAAAAAGAAACATAACCGAGTTAAAGCATTTCTGACATCAGATGGCAATATCCCTCGAATTGCGACCGGAAGAAGATGTAACATCAGTACATGATAATCGTGAGATTTCATGCCTAAAAGTTTTAAATCCTTCATCGATACAATGTTCTTCCAGTTTGAAGAGTACCCAGACGGTACTTTTACCGAGTGCAGACATTTGCAGAAACTAATCTTTTCAGCCTTTGAGAGCGTGTAGCATGCAGGAGGTAGGTAGATTCGTTTCCCATTCTCTTGTGGGTGTAACTCCTTTCGTATACCCATGGTTTGCATGTCCTTTCTGATTTTCAATCCGTCTTTTGTTTTGCCGGGTATATTGAGTAAAGTCCCACTCACTGCCTCACCAACGTTCTTCACAATGTGCATGATGTCTAAGCAGTGTCTCACAGAAAGATGACGCCAATAAGGTAGTTCCCAAAAGATAGAACACTTTTTCCAAATGTTTTTCGCCGGTTTTGATGTGTTTCCAAATACATTTGCAATGTCCTTAACCTTTTCGTACACTTCCTCAGAGCTCAGAGGTAGACGGGCCACACGAGTTTCGGCTTGACCATTGAACAACTTTCTCTTCGTTACTCGATAAGGGTGATCTTCGGGGAGAAGACGTCGATGACACATATAAACATTCTTCCCACAATGTTTTAAACGGTCCGAACAAGTGTCTTCCTCGCATATGGGACATGCAAATGTTCCTTTAACCGTGTAACCGGACAAGTTCCCATACGCAGGGAAGTCATTGACGGTACAGAACAACAAAGCCTTGAGCGTGAAATTCTCTCTTGCATAAGCATCATATACCACGGTCCCCTCATTCCACAATAGCTTCAGATCGTCGATCAGAGGGGCAAGGTACACATCAATGCTATTACCTGGCTGCTTGGGACCAGATATCAGGAGAGATAACATGATGTACTTTCGTTTCATACACAACCATGAGGGCAAATTGTAGATCACTAGCAGAACAGGCCATGTACTGTGTTGACTACTCAATGTGCCGTACGGGTTCATTCCATCAGTACATAACCCAAGCCTCAGATTCCTATCTTCATGTCCGAAATGTTCTTTGTACCGTCTATTGATGTTTCTCCACTGAGGCCCATCTGCTGGATGTCTTAGTTTCTCATCACTCTTTCTACCCTCCGCATGCCATCGTAAGTTCTTTGCATCTTTCGGATTCGCAAACAACCGTTTGAATCTGGGTATAATCGGCAAATACCAAACAAGTTTTGCTGGAGGGCTTTTTTTCTGAACGGAGGAGTACTCACCATCTTTATGCTTATACCGGGACAACGAACATTTCGGGCAATTGTCCAGATGTTCGTATTCACCCCTGTACAACACACAGTTGTTTGGACACGCGTGAATTTTTTTGTACTCTACTCCCATTGGACACACCCATTTCTTTGCCTCATACGTGGTGGTAGGGAGACCGTTCTCATCCGGTAGCATATCATGAATCAGCTCGAGGAATGCCGTGAAACCTTTGTCACTCAATCCATATCTTCCCTTCAGGTTGAACAAATTCAATATAGCTGTCAATTTCGTGTACTTAGTGCAAGTAGGATACAACGCCGTTTTGGATGCGTCCAACAACCTTTGATACTCATCCGGCCGGTCGACAAAGTTATCCTCAACGTTATAAGCATCTCGTCAATTTGTTCATCATGATAAGTCGACTCACTGTCAACATTGACTCCGGAAGCGCTTGGGAGTTCTGACTCGTTAGTAGTATCGAATGTCTGCTCGGTTCTTGAGTTACACCGATCGTGACTGTAGGAAGATGAAGCATTATCTTCAACAGGTTCTCCATGAAAAATCCATTTTGTATAATGTGGCATGAAACCACGGGTCTTCACATGGAATTGTACGAGGTTGATGCTTGAATAATGTCTAACCACACCACAATCAACACAAGGACATGGAATTTTCTCCGCCTTTGTCCTGTCCTTGTGTTGCACTGCAGCTTTGCAAAACTCTTTCAGCATTTTGTCAAAATGTTCGCCTCTATCACCATACATCCAGTCACGCTCCATACTATGTGCAACAGATCACAGGTGTGAGTTAGAGCCTTTGTAGAATATGGCCTGTATTAAGTTGCACATGTTTATTTCTAATGGAGCATGACTGGGATGATTGTCAATTAGTCTAGCCTAACTCTAAGGTTGCAAACACAAAATAAACTAGCATTTTAAATTTAAGAAATTGTTGCACTTCTAAAACAGAAACCGGTGTTTAAAACAATATTACGAATACTTTTTCTACAAAAAATTCGGCATGACCTTTGCATAATTGTACACATCCCGTGCTTATTATTCAGCACTCACCAAAGTCATCACAACCACAAACATTCCAACAATGGCAGCAACCAACAATTAAAATAAATCAATTCTTTACTAGCTAACTGAAAACCAATTGCAAATTCAGATCATCAAATCAACTTTCAATTCTCCACTGTATAAGTTCAAACCGGTTTAGAGATTAAAAAGAATCGAGAGTTAAAATACGTACTTGTTTTTTAAGGATTTATGGAGGGGAGACTGGTGCCTGAGAGGTAGGCTTCTGTGCGAGAGATGCAGCAATACCACTTCTGATATGTCTCTGCAAGGGAGCAAAAAAAATAAATTACAAAAGAAATGCATCAACAAAATGGAATGAAGCTAAATTATGTACTAGCACTTATATTTAAATACATAATTGCATTTATTAAAAAAAAATAAGGTTTAGTTACTTACTTGTGCACAGAGGAGGAAAGGAACAGTAATGGAAGAAGGCGGGAAACAAGAGAGGTGATTCACGGACTTGAATGTAGTGAGATCTGATTAAAAAAAAATTAGATATTGTTAGACATATACACATACATCAAACAATATTATAGACACAAGATGAAAATACATAATTTGGTTCCTCCAATCTTACAAACGTACAGAACACCGAGAGTTATAGTGGTTCGGCTAATAATCCAGCCTACATCCACTCATTGACAATATCTTTATTACTTCCTTTGGTATTACAACCTTAGAGAGCTTTCTAGTGTTTTCTCTCTCTTCTCATCTTGTGTCCCTTTACAAATGAGCCTCTCATTCTCTATTTATAGACTTTCTAGGGTGAAGTCTATCTCTTAATCCTTATACATGTGGTATTACTTTATTGGAGCAACCTTCTTAATTTTGGTACATCTCTCCTTGTAAAGCCTTCTGGTCCCAAAGTGTGCGGTGCGGGATCCGGTCATGGGGCACAGGGCCGGAATATGGGACCCGGTCATAGAGTGCGGGCCGGAATATGGGACCCGATCATGGAGTGTGGGGCCGGAATATAGGAGCTGGTTATGCGGCCTAGGACCCGGGTTGATGCTTGGTGCCCAAATTGGAGCCTGAATAGGGTCCTGAAGGAGGCTCATGGTCGGGGCCGGGGTCTAAGGTGTGGACCGCTTTGACATTCTTGCCCTTCTCATCAGTCCCACAAGTTCTACTTTTAGTACTTAAAAAAGTGGAACTTACAAAAAAGAGAGATAGAAATTTACACATTTTTCTCCTTTCTCCTATCTCCTAGTCCCACAAGTTCTTTTTCTTTAGTTTTTATAAAGAAATATGAACTTACAAAAAGTAGGTACAATTAGTACAATCATAAGTCCCACAAGTGTCTTTCTTCTGAATCTGACAAATTTGAAATTCTGGGACATGAATCTTCGAGATAATACATCTTGATGGATGGATCCCATAATATCTTGATGGATAGATCCCCTGACATTCTGATATATAATATTTAAGAAGGCCAGAAATCCAGAAGTCCAGAAGTCCATAATAAGATCTTCATAAAGAAGACCAATGGTTCTTTTAATAAGAACCATTCCCTTTTTGAGAGGGTGAAATAATATGATGATCAAGTCTTTGCTATGCTAGCCAAAGGATGATAATTCCCTTAAAGGGAGAACAAAGATGATATATTTTCCCAACTTTGCTTATGTTAGCCAAAGGATGGTACTTGTGATTCAAGTATGGTGCGGCGTCCCACACCTAACAATGCACCCATTACAGGCGACCAGAGCTCCTGATGGGTCCAGAGATGGGTTTTTTTTTTGTTGGCTCGATGGCCGGGTTTCATTTCAACCCAAGGTGTTACTTTTCAAGGCACAAGTGCCTGCGGCTCGTTGGCCGGTGCTTTCTTTTACTTTCAAGGCATGCCTGCGGCTCGTTGGCCGATGCTTTCTTTCAAGGCATATAGCCTGCGGCTCGTTGGCCGGTGCTTTCTTTTACTTTCAAGGCATGCCTGCGGCTCGTTGGCCGGTGCTTTCTTTTACTTTCAAGGCATGCCTGCGGCTCGTTGGCCGGTGCTTTCTTTCAAGGCATATAGCCTGTGGCTCGTTGGCCGGTGCTTTCTTTTACTTTCAAGGCATGCCTGCGGCTCGTTGGCCGGTGCTTTCTTTTACTTTCAAGGCACAAGTGCCTGCGGCTCGTTGGCCGGTGCTTTCTTTTACTTTCAAGGCATGCCTGCGGCTCGTTGGCCGGTGCTTTCTTTTACTTTCAAGGCACAAGTGCCTGCGGCTCGTTGGCCGGTGCTTTCTTTTATTACCTCAGGGGGTGATCAGTCCCCTGGAAAAGGTACCTGCACTTTCTTTATAAACTTATTAGTATGATAGTGCAGAAATTTGTTGAGATAGATTTTTTACAAAATACCACTTTTGAAGGTGTCCAACATAATAGAATCCGTAAGGATGAATGGTTGTTTGAAGTGAGCGGCCCTCCTGGGCACCGCCTTCTGCTTGACTGATCTCAGCCTTCACACTGCTGCTCTGGAGATAAAAAATGTTCCTCCCGGGTGACACTTCTAGACAGTGAGCTGGGGTTCTCTCCATAAGGCCAAACAGATCTATTTATCTTCTTAATCCAACTGTCATGAGCATACAGTTCCATCCGATGCAGCACTAGCGGACCTGTGGCCGAAGCAATTAGTTTGTAGAGTTTAAGCCGATAGGCACCCCATAAATTGCTGAGGCTGTGCTTTTTCCAAACTGCCGCGTTCTTGTCGTAGAACATAGTAGCTCCTAACCCAAATTTAGCGACAGAGGTTGTCGCTTCCATTTCCTTATTCCGTCACTTTATTGATGCACTGCAGGAATCAAAAGGCTTGTCCGGCAACACCAAGTGTGTTCGATTTCTTTCTCCAGCTGTTTGCTGATGAACTCTTTAGAGTGAGCACTCGCTTTTCTTTTTTTTTGAAACACAAAATCAGAACAGGATTTTTTCCTCTTGCTTTTGTTAGAACGTCATACAAGCACTTTGCAACTGAGCGGCAACTGCGCAAAAAATAATAGCAGTTCCATCATTCAGACTTTATTTATAGTATCATGAGGCAGTATCCAGAAAGATGATTTAAATGACAACATCGAGTTATACAAGCAAGAATTGTGCATAGAGTTAAAATGAAGCAACTTAAATACAGATTCCAAAGTAGGAAAAAATAGTTCCATCATCCCGATTTATTAATGTAGGGATTGAAAGCCGCATGAAGGATTGGACCAGATTTGCATATTTTTTGGATCTGAAAATTTGCTGAAAACAAAAACTATCCAAGCGGTAATAATGGTGGTAAGCAGAGGTTTTTATAGTACTAAATTCGTGTATGTATACTAATAGACCTATACCAGGCTTAAACAGACCAAATCAGAATCAAACACCATCGTACAACAGGATTTTGTGCAGGGGATACCATAATCTGAACAGAAATAATCTTTTGCAGCTTTTAAATTGCCTATTACGATAGCTAAGATTAGCTTGTTTCGTAAAAACGGTCAGGGAACCAACTTTAACATAACTACTTTTGAAAGAACCCATATGTACTTCTTGGAAAAGCAGAGAGACCATAGATAACGGTAGCCAGCAAGAATGCAGCAGAGAATCACAAACCATGCTTATTAAAGTCAATTAAACACAAAACAGATATGTCTATATAAGGGATATAGGACAACAAAGAAATTGCCAATTTAAACAGATTTTATCATGCGTAGTCCTATTGGCCATACCAGTTGTGTAACCAGCTAGCTAATAGAATTTTACGAACTTAATGAAGGGTTATATTAAACCCAACAGACGAAAAACAAACAAGTATATATCATGGTTTATGATAGTAGGAAAACTGGAAAATGTAAAGCATCTTTTATATCCATTGAAAATTGAATTTGCTGTAATAAGTATTTTTGACTCAAGGTTAGAGAAAAGTAATTAGATCCTTGTATGCTATCATATATTGTGTTTTTGAGACAGAGACCAAGATTGAAAATACAAGAATACAAGTGCTGAAACAGAAGCTTAATGGAAGCAGTAGAAATAACCAGAAATGTAAAACAATTTGAAGTAAAATTTGAAACGAGAGTGTGCAAAAGTTCGTAATTTAAAAGCAAAACACAAATGGGTCTAATCGTGCTCCTAAGGCGGCGTAGCAAGAGGTAAAAGACTTAAGCACTCTTTAAAAACTGAAGTACAACAAAGAGATGTGCTTGTAATTTACTATATAAAGTTCAATAAAATGCTCATGTTTAAATAGATATAAATCAAGCTTTGCAAAACCAATCATGATTAGACTTCGCACGTCAGCTTTTTATAAGAGGCTAAAATGCTGCTGTAAAAATTCTGTTGACGGTTTGGAAGTTCAAAAGTATTACGAATAAAGCACTAACGTGCAGAAAGCATGAACACTCATACTAGGTTCCCATCTAGAATTCCATACATGTTTGAATTGTGAAACAGGTTTTGTTTTGCAAACTCATGTACGTAGAGAAGTGAAAAAACTGCTCATCCTGCGTAACCAGGAGAAATCATAACATACCAGAAGCAGCTAAGAGCTACCCTCAATTTGCATTGTTCAAAAATGAATTTCACAAAATTAAACCCAAATAGATCAGATTTAGACAACGCTTTTGTCTTATAAAAAGAGGCAGATACTGATTAAAAGTTCTTGTAGTAGTAATAAGAACAGATGTACTTTGTTGGTCGCTGAGCTTCATCATTAATCAATCAGAAGCAATTATTGCACATTCCAGCAGAATTTGAAACAAAGACAGCTACATAATAAAGACAGAGACCAAAACAATTCTTCAATTTGGGTAATCCACAATCGAAGCTTCATAAAGCAGTGTTAACATCAGAGATAAGGAAGTACAAACATCTTTTAGAGGTTTGTATCGCATCTGAAAGTGCAAGTTTTGAGGCAATCAGGATAATCAGGTTTGGTAAGACATGGATATTATGTTTTAGTGTTTCAAGATCGATGAACTTATCTTTAGCTTCGGACGTTCCTTCTTTTGGTTTCGTCGTCGCTGTCGTCGGATCACGGTTTCTTCTTCAAGGGATTCGCATCTTGGAGAACTTACGTTTGGGCCTGAATTTGCCACTAATCTGGAGCCGGCCGTTCTTAGTAGAACTTTGTCGATCGCCAATGATTTGGGGAACTTGCGTTTGAGTTTGAGCTTGAGACTCCGGTCTAGCCCGGAAGGTGAGTTTGAAGAAATCTCCCAGTCTCGTGCTTTGAGTCACTTTCTGGTCATGGATGAAGATGCCCTCCGGTCATGGGAGTTGAATTGATGCAGCCAAGGAAGGAGTCTGGTGCGGCCAAAAGAGTTTGTTGCGGCCAAAGGGGTTTGGTGCGGCCAAGGAAGTTTGTTGCGGCAAGGGAATCCGGCGCGGCCAAAAGAGTATGATGCGGCCGAGGAAGTTTGTTGCGGCAAGGGAATCCGGCGCGGCCAAAGGAGTATGATGCGGCCGAGGAAGTTTGTTGTGGCAAGGGAATCCGGCGCGGCCAAAGGAATATGATGCGGCCGAGGAAGTTTGTTGCGGCAAGGGAATCCGGTCAAGGAAGTTTGTACATGGATTGAGATGACTAGATGCGGCCTGGTCATTGCTTGAGCTTTTGACCGAATTCGACTATGTCTTGAAACCGCCGCCGCATGTCCTTTTCCCATCCTGGCCGGAGACCGCGGCGTCGTTTGAAGCTGGAGTTGAGTGCGGCATCCTGTTCCGGAACTGGCCACGTCTTGTAAACGTGTATGTCTCTTGATTTTGGAATCTCCTGATATTCCTCTTTCTTGCGGAGCTTTTCGACCGGCGACCGAAGTTGACATCTACCGCAGCAGTCGATCTTCATTAGCCAAACTGGGACCGCCGCTTATTGCCTGGTGATGAAGTCTTCCTGGTTATTTTACTTGCGGAAGACATCGATCTTTGCTTTGACATAACGAGCTGATTGGTGAATCAAGCTTTCGATTTCCCTGGAGTCGGATCATATATCTTCAAAGGCCGGATCATTATATCTTCAAAGGCCGGATCATCTATCTTCAAAGGCCGCATCATATATTTTCAATCGCTGCTTGCGGTTGCGCCTGGTCTCAAGTAAAGGTGACGCCGCACCTAGTCGATGATGCGTCTGGCTTCAAAACAAAACGATGTGTCATGTCCAATTTGCTTTCCTCTGATGATCGATCTTGAGGAATTTGTTCCCCCAAGTTTCGGAAAAGACCACATTTCTCCTTTGCTTTTATGACTTCGGACCTTTCGAAGTTGACCACAACTTCAACTCATCCCGTCGTCCTTCAACAATTGAACACATCGCACATAAAGAATCGTCCGGTCAAGAGAACTCTACGGGATGCCCTTGGGGATGCTTGATCAGGGGAAGAACGCCCGGTCAAGGAGGTCGCCTGGCGTGACTGCCTGGTCAATTAGAGCCCTGCTTGCGGGTTGAGTTGAACTTTCTTGACTGAAGCCATGGTGATGTTACTCCTGGTCAAAGAGTATGGACTTTTGGAATTCAGACGTTGCCCGACCTCAAGGCTTTTATTTTCAAGTTTATAAAACCTGGAGTAAAAATTGGTCAGAATGGGGATAATACAGGAAAAGTTTGAAGTAACGACAAAGAAGTTATCGTAAGCCAGAAATGAGAAATTTCCCTTTTGAGTCTGCCGGATCCGTAATTTTTGATATTCTGAGTGATGCGCCCATTTTTGGAATCTGAGAGCTCGCCACTTCTTGAAGTGAAGATCAGCTTTCGATCCTCATTATCGAATATCTGTTCACATTCTTTCGGCTCTCCAACTTTAAATTTGTTATTCGCTGGCTTTCTTGACGATCGAGACTCGAGATCGTTCGTGGTTTCCACTCTAAAACCCCGATTTGGTGTGAGGACTTCACAAATCCTCTTTCTGAAATGTGTTTTGAGCTTGAAAGAATTGAATCTTCGAATCCTCGAGAGTTTGATCTTCTTTTGCCCCCTTGATTCTTTATATCCTAAATTCAATCTGACGCTTTGAGTTTATCTTCGAGCCAGAATCTCATCGACTGACGGAAGAATTAGATACCTATTCTCTGTGGTTGAGAATAGCCAACTTTGATAGATTTTCCACTTCACTCGCTCTTCAAAGTTTGGAGAATTTGCACTCTCCGACGAGACGGTGACTGCCCCCTCGTGGTTCGCGTTCTGGATTACAAAGATCTTACTTTCGTTTTGCCGTCTCTACAATTTCGATTTGAATCGATTTTCCTATCTCTGCTTGTACGCTTATCCGATGTTTTGGTTGCTTGTGATCCATCTTCCCGCGGATCTCCCTTTTTTTTTGACTTCTTTTTACCACTTCGAATTCATTGTAGCCTTCTTTACTCCGAAACAAAAATCGTCAACCGAAACTGTGGCTTGATTAATTCGTGGTTGCTTTTTTGCTGTTCGTTTCCCACAGACGGCGCCAAATGAAAATACATAATTTGGTTCCTCCAATCTTACAAACGTACAGAACACCGAGAGTTATAGTGGTTCGGCTAATAATCCAGCCTACATCCACTCATTGACAATATCTTTATTACTTCCTTTGGTATTACAACCTTAGAGAGCTTTCTAGTGTTTTCTCTCTCTTCTCATCTTGTGTCCCTTTACAAATGAGCCTCTCATTCTCTATTTATAGACTTTTTAGGGTGAAGTCTATCTCTTAATCCTTATACATGTGGTATTACTTTATTGGAGCAACCTTCTTAATTTTGGTACATCTCTCCTTGTAAAGCCTTCTGGTCCCAAAGTGTGTGGTGCGGGATCCGGTCATGGGGCACAGGGCCGGAATATGGGACCCGGTCATAGAGTGCGGGCCGGAATATGGGACCCGATCATGGAGTGTGGGGCCGGAATATAGGAGCTGGTTATGCGGCCTAGGACCCGGGTTGATGCTTGGTGCCCAAATTGGAGCCTGAATAGGGTCCTGAAGGAGGCTCATGGTCGGGGCCGGGGTCTAAGGTGTGGACCGCTTTGACATTCTTGCCCTTCTCACAAGAGAAACTCAGTAGTTGTGTTTGTTCCTTATATGCAGTTAGGTTGCAAATTTACAGTGAGTGAAGAGAATGAAGAGTTAAATTAAAAAAAATTACCGGTTCCTAAATGAATTGTTTTCAGCCCCTCTTCTCAATCGGGCGTGCGAGACGCGTGTAGCAATACCAATCTCTACAGAGGCAACGCACACGCAAAATAAATATGAATTGAGGGTGCAACACTATATTGCTTACAATCAGGGGCGCAACATAGTACATAAATCAAAAATAATTTTCACACTCAATCTAAACGACTCATAAAGATTGAACAATATTCACATCAATTACAATAATTTTATATTAAACTTAACGACTATACAACTCATATATATATACACTACCGAATGTTTAATAGTATTTTTTCTAATGAATGAAGTTGTTCATAACAACTCATAAATGATAAGATCAAACTATAACTTACATAACAACCTAAATTGTATTTTCCATGTTTAACATGTTATCCATAATTTTCAATATACCTCTTATGCATCACACTCTTGTATTAACGATATATAATATCATAATCAAATATGTAAATTATAAACGTTATCGTTAGCTCATTCAAACAAGCACAATAAGAATTTTTTAAGTATAACTCTAATACAATCTACAGAGAGTGGGGAACTTAGTGTCAAAGATGATAACTCATCAACTCGACTACATTGTTTATGAAGACAAGGACAAACTCTTAATTGCTTAACTTATATTACTTGTTCGAACAAGTAAACTTACATTTGTGATTAGTACAAATTTTGTGCAATTAGATAAACAAATATACATGCCTTTTCATTGCATAAGGAAAAAATAATTTAAAGATCCCCACCGCACTTTTACTATTAAATAAACAATACAATATTTAAAATCCTTTTCTTGAAAACAAATTTAGTTATGAAATTTTTCTGATTTATGTGTTGCTTATTTATGCAAAAATAACTAGCAGAGATCTCACTCACCAATGTATATTACAATGTATATTTACTTATGAAATGTGAATTAACAAGTAATTTTAAGTGGACAAATAAGCTAACCTAACTACACTTAACAAATAATGCTCAAACATTGTTCCACCCCATATATAAGCATAATTAATCTAGCCCAAATACGCTAACCTAACTATACTTAAAAGAAGGGCCAAAAACAGCAAAAAAATTCACTCGGACATTTCGTCAAACACCTTGTGTGCATACATAAATTTATTAGTTTAACAACCAAATCTTGCAAAGATTTCACACACAAATACATATCAGCATCCACAATCACAATGTGACAACAATCTATCAATTTTAACAACACATTAGCAATTAATTAAACAAAACCGAAACTTAAAGTTCGGTTTTAACTCACCTAGCTAGCGCCTCTGTTGCTGGGCGGGAGACGGCGGCGACGACACCGACACGACGACCACCGACGGCGCGACGTCCGGCGAAGGCGGAGGAGGAGGAGGGCGGGCGACGGTAGTGTGGTGGCGGTGGCGTCGGTTCGTAGGTCGCCGCGTAGAACAGAGAGAGGGCTTAATTAGGGGCTACTGAAATCGTAATTGTGTCGAGGGGGTCTGGGGGGTTAATTAAAAGACTATTTCGGCGGTTCTTTGTTAAGAACCGCCGAAATAGACCCTCTGAAATAATAAAAAAAAATAAAAATACCTATTTTGGCGGTTCCTAACAAAGAACCGCCGAAATAGGCCATATTTAATTAAAAAAGAAAAGAAAAATAGAAACACCTATTTCGGCGGTTTCGTAGAAGGAACCGCCGAAATAGGTCTCTTTATTTTTTTTATTATTAAATATGGCCTATTTCGGCGGTTCTTTGTTAGGAACCGCCGAAATAGACCCTTTTACAGACCGGATACATCTCGGGCCCCTATTTCGGCGGTTTTATCTACAACCGCCGAAATAGGGGCGCCGAAATAGACGTTTTTTGTACTAGTGTCTCATAATGAAAATGAAACCTGGGGGGTATTTTGTGAAATTCGCTCAAATCTCGGGGGTATCTGATGAAATTTCCCTTAATTTTATATTGAATAGTAGGGGTAAAAGTGGAAAGAAGTGTGTCAAAAAGCTAGAATGACAGATATTTTTGAACAAGAATCATATCCTAAACCGACAGATATTAATTAACGGAGGGAGTACTTTTTACAGAATAAGATTAATGTGCTACTCGCAGTGAAAGAAGTGCCCCTAAATCTCGATCCCAACTCCCAATAGTGGAAAACAAAAGCCCGGGAACGGGAGTTTGTGGCGTGGCAGATGATCATGAACATGAAGAAATGATGACAAGATGAAAATTCTGTTTCGATACGATTTATACGAAAGGGTGCATGTTCGGATTTATACTTGATTATTGTGGGAAAAATAGGTCCAACGGAAAGAATTATATAAAATGTATATATACAAGTCTCAATTAATTAAAACGTTTTATTCTAAAATCAATTAACATTATATAGAATAATCTATAAACTATATAAACTAATTATTAACTATATAAGTTTTTATTGTGGGACTCACACCTTTGGTATGGTTAAGTTTTGTCATCCCGCCCGCCGTGTAATTAAACTCCTTTCTTTTCCCTATTCTAAGCGTTAGTTTGGTGAAACGATTGATTGTAATCGCTTTCTGTTTATTCCCAGCACATCGATCGATTACCAGCTCTTTCCTTGGTGTGTAGGGCTTTTTCTGGATCATGCAGAATAATTTCTATCACAAATTGTGGACACTGATTTGCTGTGTATTCCGGCCGTCAAGTCATGCTGTACAGACTGAGATGATCTTCCTAGAGATTCCTCCAACTTATTGTTATTAATTCTTTTGGATATAGGACCTTCATTCATGTCTATCCCACGCCGCTCACGATCGATCAACACTGGCTCGATCGTCCTTTCTCGTCGTGAAGCGGAATTCTCAACTCCATCGATCACATTCACCAAGAGAAATTGTTTCGAATGGAAAAAGATGACTCACTCACCTCACTTTGTCAATTTGATCTAACAAGAAAGAAAGAGAAAACAATCATGAGCTGCAGATACCTAGTCAAGAGCTAGGTGTCTCATGTCATTACTATATATTCGAATTAAATAACCAAATGTATACTGTAATTTTTTACCTGCCAAATAACACCTACCTAGGACTGCAACGGAGACTTTACCTACATTCATACTCTCTTGCATCCTCCCCCCTCCCTCGATAGGGCTCATCCTTCAACAGTATCCCTCCCTGAAACATGTTTGGGCTACCTTATCAATTTTGACCACCAGCCTTATTCAGTTTCTTAGCAGCCCATTTCTTTCGCTCTTGTTAGATAATCAAGTTTTTTTTTTCTCAAGAATCAGGTTTAGATTTTGGGTTGGGCCCGAATTTAAACATTTTTTCTTTTGAAGTGGGCAGGATTTAGCCTCGATTGAACGATAGTATTAATCATATGGGCCAAGGCCCTAGAGCATATCTTGAATGCCCAACTGTAGAAAGGATAGCGGGATAAAATTCAGGGGTGACAAAACGGGTTTAGGTTGAATGAAGTATCATGTCAGTTGATCTATTGTCTTTTCCGTTGTTCTAATATAATTCAGATGGGTTAGATGATAAATTGTTAAAAATATATCTTCTATATTTGAATAATTATTATACTATGTTGGGCTTTAATAACTTATTTATAATAATATTAGGGACTTATTATAGTTAATCTGAAAAGTATATGTATATGATGATAATTTTTTTTAAAAAAATTAAGAATACAATTATAATTCTGTAAAATTATAGAATCAACTAAACGAGTAATGTAGAGTAATAACAAACAATAGTCAATTAAAATTATTCATACCCGCATTGAACCTCACTCTTCATCCAATTCCCCTATCACCAGATTCTCATCACCTACTCGGTCGCTGCCTGTAATATCGTCTCTAACCGAGTAGTAAACATTAGTAGTCCACGAGATGGAAAA
Organism: Limonium bicolor; assembly: GCA_023374045.1. Lineage (NCBI taxonomy): Eukaryota > Viridiplantae > Streptophyta > Magnoliopsida > Caryophyllales > Plumbaginaceae > Limonium > Limonium bicolor. Next base: position 203,280,252 of record CM041777.1, on the reverse strand, counting down.
TCATGTTACAAAGTGACAGATCTCAACTTCACCAAGTGTCACGTTAAACGTTTCTAAATATAAAATAATAGGCTGAGAATAAGGAACAACGCAGGTGGATGTTGGTAGCACGACGAAAGAACGGCAGCCGACGTGATCCCAACTTATTCAATTTAAACTTGCACGTCGTCGTATCAACTACTATTAAAGTCGGCTGTGTGTTCTAGTAGTATTTGATATTATAGGCAATAATTTACATTCATTTCTCACATATAATTACTATGGAGATTAGTACCCTCATCGTATGTGGGCCCACCCATAACGACGGTATGTGGGCCCTCATCGTCATTAACCAAAGAAATTCAAATTGACTGGTAGTAGCCCAGTACTAGTAAGACGGAGTACGAAAACAAAAGGAGAGGCAAAAGCATTTTGTAGTAGTGACCTTTTGTTTGACTCATCTCCTTTCCATAACGGCTCACTACTCCCCCATTTTAAAATTATACTTTTTGAATATTTCTCAAATCAAACTCCTGGTTGCATCTTCTTCCCCTGTTTTCTTCCTCAGCGGTCGAAGGAACCAGAAAAATCAAATTCCAATCCACACACATGATCAAATACAAACACTAACAATTAAATCTATTCATTGATTACTCCAGCTGACTTTGGTCGAATCAGCAGCTCCCATTCTCCGATATCTGTTTCCCTACTGCTTTTACGTCTTCCGCACCTCCGCCGGTCATGGCGGTCCATCAACCCATCCATCTCATATTACTCCTCCTCCTCTTCACTACCACAACCACCCTTTCCCAAACCCTATCCGACTTCCCATCCCTCACCCCAGCGCCGGCCCCTGCACCCGCCGCCGACCTCTGCAACGGAATCTATATTACCTACACCTACCAGGGCGGCAAACGCCTCCCACCTAAGGAGTCCAAGTTGAGCAAGAACAAACAACCTTACCGCTTCCAATCAGAACTCTCCATCCTCAACAACGACGATGAGGAGCTCAAATCCTGGAAGGTCTTCGTCGGATTCCAGCACGACGAGTACCTCGTCTCCGCCACCAACGTCATACTCGCCAACGGTGATGATTCCTCAATCCCCGCTCAAGTCGGTAACGGCACCATCTTCTCCGGCTTCCCCACCAACGACCTCAAAACCGCTATCCAAACCGCAGGTGAACTCGACCTCATGAGCGTCAAATCTCAACTCGTTGGAACCGAGTTCGGCGTCCCACCACTCGCCATCCCACTCCCTTCCAACATCTCCCTCGTCAACGACGGCTATCTCTGCCCCGAACCCACCATGAAAAGTAAGCCATTCAAATTTCAAATTGCTTTCAACCAGTTACTACCTATCTCATCCACTAATTTTTACCGTTACTAACTTTTATCCCTCTCAGATAACCGGACAATGACGATCTGCTGCTTCAGAGATCCAACCGCGAACTCAACCGTCAAAATCGGTGACAAATTCCTCCCACGCCAGTCCGGTGATCTAACTATCATCTACGACGTAACCAAATCTTACGACCAGAACTACTGGGCACAAGTCACAATCACCAACCACAATCCACTCGGCCGACTCGATTACTGGCAACTAAGCTGGGACTGGATGCGAGGTGAATTCATTTACGCAATGAAAGGCGCATACCCATCAGTTGTTGATACAAACGACTGCGTTTTTGGACCCCAATCCACACCTTACTCATCCCTCGACTTCTCCACCGCACTCAACTGTTACCGTCGTCCAACAATCGTCGACCTCCCACCAACAAAAGCCCAAGACACCAACCTCGGTAACGTCCCTTACTGCTGCCGTAACGGTACCATCCTTCCACCCACAATGAACTCAACCAAATCCATCTCATCTTTCCTCATCAACGTCTATAAAATGCCACCTGACTTCAATCGTTCCACACTCTACCCACCACAAAACTGGCAGATCAACGGAACACTTAACCCTGACTACAAATGCCAGCCCCCAATCCGTGTCTCCCCAAGCCTATATCCTGTCAGTGACGGCGCTCTTCCCATAAACACCACAGTAGTCGCATCCTGGCAAGTTGTCTGCAACATCACACAATCCAAATCCTCCAAACCCAAATGTTGTGTCTCCTTCTCCGCTTATTTTAACGACTCAATCGTCCCGTGTGACACATGTGCTTGCGGCTGCTCAACTTCCAACACCCAAACTTGCTCCACTAAAGCACCTGCCCTCCTCATCCCACCAGAAGCCCAGCTTGTTCCATTTGAAAACCGTACCAAACTCACCCTCGCATGGGCATCCTTAAAACACCAACGAGTCCCCAAACCACTTCCTTGCGGCGATAACTGCGGCGTCACAATCAACTGGCATCTTGCCACAGACTACGTTAAAGGCTGGAGTGTCCGCGTAACGGTGTTTAACTGGGAAGAAGTGATATTCCCGGACTGGTTTGTGGCCGTTCAGATGAAGAATAAAGGTGCCCTAGGGTTTGAGAAAGCGTACTCCTTTAATGGGACGGTTATGAGTGATGTAAAAGATACGATTTTCATGGAGGGTTTGCCTGGGTTGAATTATCTCGTTGGGGAAACTAATGGGACCGATCCGGAGAAGGATCCGAGGGTGCCTGGGAAGCAGCAGTCGGTGATATCGTTCACGAAGAAGAATACGCCAGGGATTAGAGTTGCGGAGAGAGATGGGTTTCCGAGTAAAGTTTATTTTAACGGGGAGGAGTGTTCATTGCCGACTTTGATTCCTGAAGATAACAGTGGGATCAGGAATGGTGGTGGCCGTGTTTGGGTGATGCTTCATGCGGTTATGGTTCTGGGTGTGATGATGTTTTTGCTATGAGATTGGATTTGGTTGATGGACCATACTCTATTATCTGATTCGTATGTTCATTCTTTCGTCGAGTTTGGGCAATAGGAAACTTTTGGTTTCTGAGAAGTTTCCCTTTTGTATAACTATTGTTATAATTACTTGGGGAAGTTCCCTGTTAGGTCATGTTATTAGATCCTGCTTGAATTGAGACACCTTCGTGTATAAACATGAAAAACAGGCATTTTGTGATGAGATGGCCCCGAGATTTGCAAGTATGTCGGAGTGGTAGTGAGATAGTGCATTGCAAAGTCCAACTAGCAAAACCGGAAATGTTCAATTTGGTACTCTTATGACTTTGGCGTTGCGTTTGTCTGAGTTGAGTTGAGAACCATGACTCAAGTCAACCAGCCAGAATTCAACAGGACAAAGACAATTTGATTACCAACACCTTTCAAAGGATGGAGAAAAGTGGAGTGGAAAAATGAACTAATCGCGAAGTACCAAAAGTGGAGGCAGACTTGGTTTTAGCAATCAAATGGAGGAATTCCTTTTTGTACATCAACAGGGTTCTTCTAAGTAGGCTAATAAATCAACCTTGCTTGCTTTTCCAAGTTATTAAAGTCAGACAATAAAAGAAAGAAGTGGAACAGAGAAAGGGCTACAAAAGCGACCCAAGAAGAGGAACCTAACATCAAATCCACAGAAGACTTCTGCAAATATTCACAAACTCAAATGACCTGATCAAGCTACAAGAATTCAGCAACCAACATTTCCATTTCTTGCTATTGTTTCTTCATCAATGATGAGATGATGAGCAGCTCAATTCTTCAAGCAATCAGTCTCTACATTATCGCCCGTCCTTGTCTGCTCCCATCCATTCACTAGGTATGGGATCATAGTAAACATTCTTCTCTGAATGCAGAATCCGTTCCTCGTTCTTTTAAGCAGGCTACACTATATACACATCAGGAGCTGTAAATAACCGTAATGGAGAACTTTCAGAATTTTGCTTCACCCCATTACACCGGAATATTGTCCAGGGTGTACCCATCAAAGTCAAACTCCCCTTCAACCGGTCCAATTGCATCTTGCTGCTACCAACCGAATCAATTAAATAGTTAGAATTCATCCAAAAAACACGAGAAGTACAAAAAAAAAAAAAAAAAAAACATAGCATAAGGAACACTACCTTTTGGGAAGAAAAAAAGAACGCAGGAATTCAAAGAATTGACTCGGTAAAGGGTTTCTAATATGAGAAAGATCAGGATATGTTCGATTAAAACCTTACAGAAAGAAACGGAGAATAAGTAAAGTAAGAATGTATCACTAGACCAACTAAAACATGATAGCAGGAACACTTTGAATTCACAGCCAGGATATTACCTGTGACCTAGAGTATTAAACTAACAGAAACTCTATCTATATCGACAAAAACAATGCCCCTTGTAATAGTTAGGTATGTACAATAATAGCAAGGTGATTAGAGATATAGCCAGTACAAGCCTATTGTAACTACCAAATATTGCACCTAGTACGATATAGGAATGTACAATGTCAAAGTCAGTGGACAAATTAGCCTGTCCAGGCATAATGAAAGGAATATGGACCCTAGCACAATAGGTGTCATGGTAATTAGAGAAAAATTAGCCGATACACTGTAACTTAGTGACAGTTACATCTCCCCAGTATCCAAGCAATGATAACACCAGCGGGCTAGAAGGTTAGGAAACTGATGCAACTGCTATACCAGCATGAAATATAAACAGAAATAGTAAAAGACAAACCTGTTTAAGGATCGCCATCAAATCATCTTGACCATACTGATAAGGGTATATATTACTACTCCCAGTACTGGGTTCCTGATCTATTTCAGTCTTCACCACCCTAGATGAAATTGTATCACGAACAACATTGCTTACATTCTGAGCATTGCCCATAGGTTGCTGCTGTTCTGTTCCTGGCAAATACATACTCTTTGATGTATCAGAATTTCCATTACGTCCCTGTCTTTGACCAGAGGAGAATGCTTGGTTGATCAAAACTGATGGAGAGACATTAACACTGTTTGTTGCAGCAGTGCTTGCTTGTTGGTGCGAGCCAGACCCACCATAGTTCAACCCAACATTATTACGCCAATCTTGTTGAGGCTTTTGCTGCTGAGAAAGCTCATTGAAGATATCATAACTAGGATTGAATCCTCTAGGCCCGCCGACTCCTTTCGCATGTGCATTGTTGATATCATCTTGCAGAAGTCCTTTTGAAGTCAGAGAGGATAGTGATGGAGCACTTGCAAGTGGGAAACCACCATTCCCCGGCAGATCATTTATATGATGATTGACTGAGAAATCAACGACGGAGGAGGACTGAGCAGCAGAGCCATAACTAACACCTCTATCATTTTCCACAATATTATTACTCCTAGGTAAACCCGCAACTGATGATCCAGCAGAAGGCATAGTTTGACAAATGGAAGATTGGATTTGGGGAATTGGATGGCTGCCCATACCAGCCTGACCCATCATCTGACCCGCTCTGGCCTGGGTTTGAACCATAGGGATGAGTAAAGGCCCACTGTGGCTAACTTGTGGGTTTGTTTGCAAATTCATAGAGCCCATTGACTGCGGAGACGAGTGGAAACCAGTCAGATGTTTGGGTTCCATATTGGTCGGAATCCCATGAAGCAGATTCATTTGCTTATTACTATTGTTTGTGTTGTTGAGATGTTGTAGATGCTGACCATCTCCAAATCTGAGCTTAGGGGTTTCGAAGCTGAAAATGTTCCTCTGGTCAATAAACGGCATGGATATCCCTGGTTTCATTGCTGGCCTGCTAAGTCCAGGCTGGTATGCAGCAAGAGTCTGAGGAGGGATTTGGCCAGCAACAGCAAGAGTTTGGAGATCAATACCACCAAGGGCCGATAATGCGCCAAAACTTGGATCATTTGGGCTCATAAAAGAATTGTTGGGACCACCTGGGTGTTGTGATACACCACTGAGTCTTCTGAGATACAATCGATACTTCTGCATCAAGTTGTTCAAAAGTATTTTCAACATTTCAGATAAGGGATTCCAAAAGCAGATTGCAATGAAGATAAAAGATCATCACATCAAGCTATATCTCAATAAACAAAAATATTTCCTCCAAAAAGACATACCTGAAGGTGGCTAGCAACATTTTCTCTAGTGAGCCCAGGAACATTCATCAACTCAAGGATTTTCTTAGGAACAGCTTCTGCATACAAGGAAACTCATTTATAGTTCACTTGCTACAATTGGTGCATAACACCAGGAAGGAACTACACAAAATGAAAAGGTAGCCTATCGACGTAACAGTGATGTGATAGACAATTATATTAGAAGGACAACTACATGATAGACAATCAATACCAATAAAGAGACAACTTAATATTATAGACACAAAATTACAATTAATATTATAGATAGATATTTCCACGATTTATTTTTATGGTTTCATTATATAGCAGAATGAGAAAATAGCAAAGAGAAAAATTACAGGTCATTACTTCGAGTTAGAGCACAGCACAGCTAACAAGAAGCCTTAACCAACAATTTCACAGGTAGGTCAAGCAATGAGGATTACTAAGATACACAGTACATCATATGAACAGGTATTCTAGACGGCTATGACAACTGGACATCAATAATACACCAAGTTATAACATGACATAGTTTATGCAGCTGATGATTCTGGTATGACATGATAATGACAGTGCAAGCTACAGCAAAGGTGTCATTATAGTTAACATTTAAGTAATTGATAATGAAACATGAGATGACTAGTGATCCATCAAACATCAATTTGACTTTAAATACAAATCATTTGAATAACATGATCCCATAGACAAGTTGGCATTTGTTATCATATGAGATACTACAGAAGAGAGAGGGGAGAGGATGAAATACTAAAAAATAAATTGAAATAGAATAATAAGTATGCAGAAATTAAATCAAAGAGAAACAGATCCATACTGTCAATGCCAAGCTGGTTGACAGCTGCTACGAACTGTTGATGAAGCTCAACCGACCAGACAACTCTGGGTTTCTTCAATGTAGCAGTGTCATCTTTGTCGTCACCATCGTCGTCTTCCCCTTTCCTTTTCGAGCCTTTCCAGCTCCCTTCTGTGGCAGGAGAAGTGTATTCAGATTCATCCTGCTTCTGCTGCTTATCCCCGTCCGTTTCTAAGCTCCCGGATTGCTCAAATTCCTTCCACTCATTCTTCTTCTTCCTAAATACGTGCTGCCATATGTTCTTTAAGGCCTCAATTCGAACGGGTTTGATCAAATAGTCGCAGGCCCCGTGTGTCACACCCTTCATCACTACATTCTTGCTGTCATCAGCAGACATCACTGTTCAATAAAAAGTATATTTCATGAGCACATTAAGAGGAGCAAGCAAATTTAGGAGGTGGGATAAGAACAGTACGAAAGAAGTATAGAGTGTATGTATGTTAATGATATGTTCTTATACTTACTGATAACAGGAAGGTCCATTTCCAACCCAATGTGTTCGAGGAGCTTGAACCCATCCATATCCGGCATGTGAACATCGCTCAACACAATGTCAAAACCGTTCCTATTTCTTCGGAGCTCATTCAAGGCATATTCAGCCCGGTCGCACTTTGTAACTGAGATATCACCAAAAGGAGTACGAACAGATTATTATACAAATGACACAAAATTGAACAAGAAGAATATTAGATTTAGACGAAAGAACGCCATATAGAATAAAAAGGAAAGAGGCCGTAAGAACACGAATCAAATGCTACGGATCGGAATCCATGAAGACTACAACCAAACGGTGCTTAAATTGGAGAACCCGAATAAGCTTGGTAATTAAAGTGACTCGGCAATTTGTTTTTTTTTTTATTTTCCTTCTAGGGACACAAAGGCAAAATCCTAGCCTCCTCCCAATTCAAAGCAATGATCAAAAATCAAAGTATACCTTCAAATTACCAAACGTAATTGATCTCATTAAACGGCTTCGAATTTTGGCCAATTACAAAACACCATGTTTCAATTGTTGAAGGAGGGGGAGGGGAAATAGGTAGAAAGAGAATATTAGAGAACGATAAACTTGGCAGAAAAGGAGAAAAAAGTAAAGAAAGAAAATTAGAAGCAAGTAGAATAAGTTCAACGGGCAGTACCTTCATAACTACAATTTCGGAGCATCTTCTCTAAGATCCTGAGACAAGTAGGATCGTCGTCAACGACAAGTACCCGGAGACCCGCCGGAAACTGGTCGAGCACGACATCTACAGGTTTACGGGTAGGATTAGAACCCGAATAAGACATGGATCCCACTACTCTCCGACCACCCAAATTCATCTCATCTAATTCCGAACTTCCAGCTCACAATAAAACAAGGGAAGCAAAAGTTTTGACCCAAAAAGAAAAGGGATTGGGACAGAGAATCAAGACGTCGTTAGACTTGGCATGAATTTGCCAGTAGCCAGTTCAGATTCCGACAAACCCAGCATGAACGTAACGGCGAGTTGAGAACAAAGAGACGAAGTGGTCCCAATAAACGGGTTGTGAGGGAAAAGATCCGTTCCAAGCTCGGCGGGATTTGCTGAAATCGGAAGGAAAGGAAAGAAAGCTGCGGAATGACTGAAGAGATGCCTAGAAAAGAGTTGAAAGGTTTAGCACCAGAATTACATAACCCAAGAGCTTAGATCTCTCAAGAAACACGAGATGGGGAGAGGGAAGAGGATGAAAAGGGAAAATAGAAAAGTTCTGTTTCACATGGAAAGAGAGAATGGAAGGAGGAAGAAGAGTAAAATGGTGTTTTGTGCCAGAAATAAAAGATTTTTTTATTTTTTTTTAAAAAAAAGAAGGTTGAAGACATATCCCATATGGCTTTACCCGTGCCTCAAGCTTTTTGTTTCTCGGCACTTCCTTCCGTCCTCTGCTGATTGGGTGAGATTAAAGTCTTTTTATATTTCTTAATGTTTTCTGTCAAAGTAAAAATATGAAAGGTATATTTTTTAATTTTATTAATATTATTTTATTGGTAGGACATGATAGGAGGGTGCTGGGAAGTGGGACTCTGACTAGAAGGGGAGCCAGCTCACACTTGCAAAAGTTAACAAACCCACAATGCACACTTCCTCTATCCTCGGTCTAGCCAGCCTATTTACCTACTAATACTATTAAATCAATAATACCGTCCTGTTTGCTTTTAGCACGTTTTTCCACTTCAATATTAAGCATATAAGATTAAATAATTTTATAAAACTAAATTTTGTAACATATAGTTTATCATGTAAGGAATCATATGCAAAACTTAAATTTTCAAAATTAATTTATCTTATATGTTAAAAGTTGAACTCAAACGATATATCCAAATAGTAAACAGGACCGTCAATTCAGGAGGAGGAGTATCATTATACATACTCGATTATTCACTGAAAAAGAATTAAAAAAAAAAGTTTACTCTTGCTGTTTTATTTACTGTTGCACCCTCTCGTTTTCCGCGTTTTTTTAATGGCTATTTTTTTTCTTATGAAAGGAAATTTTAGGAAACTACGAAAACTAAAAGTGTTTGTAACAAATGGTGAAGATTTGATTCTTGTTTTAAAAATATCATGGTTTAATGAATGGATAATATTTTCTATTTGTTACTACTTCCGTTGAAATTAATGTTATATTAGGTTGAATTATTAATTCTAAAATGTAAAATTTCTATTTTAACTATCTTGTTCCCAAATAGGAAATACTTAAAAAATTATTTTTAGGGTAAATTGGTGATAATATAAATGATCCCTTATAATTATTAATATAATGTTCAAGTTTTCAGAAGTTAGGAGGTACCTCACTCTATATACCCAAATAGTAATTATGTTATTTTGACACTAATCAATATTTATATATCTACATAACATAACATGTGCAGCAGATATTAGATTATTATTATTTTCCCATTAATACTTTTTATTACTAATTTATATTTCTAATCCTAAAAAAGTAAAAAATCAATTAGCCCTAAAATTTCTCTACAATATGCACATCTCCTTCACATGTTGTAAGTTTCTAGGATTAATTGATTTTTAAGGTTTGAAATATAAATTAGAAAGAGTATTATTGCACATTAACTATATGATGTGACATCATTAATATAGATAAATATGGATTAGTATAAAATAATGAATTTACTGTTTGTTTGGGGATCATCTAATTTTAAGGGGTTGAAAAATATATTAATAACTTCGAGATCATATGTATTATTGTCAAACCTCATTGTTGCAATTTACTTATATTTTAAAATTTTAAGAGGTATATCACATTTTTTTTGTAACTGAAAAGAACAAAAAAAAAAGTAAGATTTTGATAGAATATTACTATTTATAATTTTGGATGTTTATCGGTAACTAAAGAAGTTTTGAATGTTTCTTAATTTAAATAAAAAACTAGAAAACTTCACTGGAAGACGTAGTATTTCATCTAACTCTCAGTCTCTCACGTTTTAATTGTGGATCACATATTATAAGTACTATAATTATAGAATAATAAAAATAATAAAAATATATAGAGTAATAGTTATTATTAATTTATATCCAAATAAATTATTTTGTTTTGGGTCTACGTGTTTTTTGGATTTTACTTTCCCTTTCACTCATAAGGAAATTCTAGGGAAATAAAAGTATAAGTATTTATAGCAAATGATGAAGATTGATTCTTGATTGAATGTTCCTTTGAAAAAAAAAAGATTCTTAACCGGATGCCATATTGATTCCAGAAAAAAAATGGCAATAGATTACTGCTTTTTTTACTGGTTAACTATTTCACGTAATGTAAGGATCATCTCCTTATTATGTGCATCTATGTAAATTAAAGGTCGTTTTCTTCTCAGTTATTTCTAATTTGTTAAATACTACGTTAATAATACAATATCATAGTTGTAGTATTTTTATACTTATTTTAATTGATTTATTTATGAATTCATTAATTAATAAAATTTACTCACGTGTTTACCATCACATATCATATTTAGTACAATTATAGAATAATTAATTGATTCTTTATTGTCATTCTTTTGAACCAAAAAAAAAAATGAGATTTGAACTAGTTTGGTCAAAACCCGTACTCATGATTGTTGACTCAGAATTTGATATTAAAAAAATATGTGCTTTTGTTTCTAAACCTCTTAGATCTTGATATCAGGATTTGAATGATTGGAACCCTTAAGGTTGGAATTTTTAACCTTATTGAAATTCTAGGGTTCGAGCTAATGGGAATGACATAGTTATGGTTGATGTATGCTAGTGTTAATTGTATTCTTGTGTGATGCTTTAGAAGCCAGTAGAGGCTCTAAGCTTTGGAAATATGGATTATGGAGCAAGGCAAGAGGTTATGCTTCAAAAAATGTAAACCTAAGTCTTTCATGTGTGTGTCCTTACAGGATGTGTGATGTGGTTTGTTCACGATGCTAATTCACTATACAAGTGATGTAATCATCTCTTGAGGCCAAGAGAGGGTGTTGGTGTCCATTGGATCCTTGAATGGTCAACAAAGAAAGGTAAGAGAATGGTAAAGTTGTTGTGATCAATGTGTGTGAGCTTGAAAGAATGATTGGCAGACGTTATGACCTTGGTGAAAAGATTTGAATAATTACTTGAAATTGACCTTCGGAATAAGGAATGGAATGGAAGTGAACTATAATCTTTATGACTAATGAAGGATGACTTTGGTAAGATAACTTGTTTATGACCTGCTAGTGGTCCTAAAGACCCTATTACAATAATGGTTGTAATGGTATTGTACATTTGATGCACTTTTGATAGTGAACATCTTGATATCTAAATGATCCTAGCGATTAAATGTGTTATTAAGAATAACCATTATCTAGTGTTAGATTAACAATGATAACTTGATTGTTATGGGAAACCTTGACTATTATATGCTGATGATAAGCTATGTGGTATGATTGTTGCCGAGACTATGCTAAGGCACGATGCTTGTTTAAGTAATTGAGGTGAGGATTGATAATTAACTAAAAGAGAAATGCTTGGAATCGATTCCCGATGACACCTTCATAGTGAGGGTGTGAGGTTCATAAATGCTTGGGATTGAGTCCAGATGACACCTTCTTAGTAAGGGTGTGTGGTTTATAATGCTTGGGATCAAGTCCCAATGACAACCTTCATGTACAGGTGTGAGATAAAGTCTAGTATCTACCCTATGGTTTAAAGGCATTGTAGAGGATATGCACACTTAAGGGTCTAGCTTAATGAGGAAGGTCTAGAAAGACCGAGATTGGGATCAAGTCCCAATGACACCTTCCTTGTGAAGGTGTGAGGAGGAAGGTGTGAGGATAAAGAAAAGGAAATAATGAAAGAGAAAGAAAGGAAACAATGAAAGAAATATAAAGAAACAACCGGTGAAAGAAAAGAAAGAAAGCAACAAGAAAAGAAAGGAAAGATGGATGAAGTAATGAAATGAAAGAAATATCAGAATTGTGTCTTGATTTATTTAAAAGACCCGATTTGGGCACTTAGTGTTTACTCAGTTTATACTGACTGTTTATATTTGTGTGTCTATGTGCTTGAACGTTTCCTAACAGGTAGTGAAGAAATATGAGAGCATGGGTCCCGGGGTTGCTTTTGTATTGGATTTGAATTGTATAAGTATAAACTCTCCTTTTGGTTCTTCTTTTGGACTTTAGTCTTGATTCATTGTTGAGAGTATGTAACTCTCTTTGGACTTTGGTTGAGGGGGATCTGAAATACCCCAAACTTAATTAGGGTGATTAAATTAATCTAATATGATATTTGAGGGCCTATTAGTGCCTAAAGAATTTTGGTAAAGAAAATAAATCCAAAAGAAAAGAGAAAACGCTTAAAAAGCAAAAAACGTAAAAATGAGCGTTACGGGACCATAGGAGGAATACGACCTCGACAAGGGTCCTAGATGAATTCCTAAGGATTATCTAGGCATAATTAATATACGGGAACGATTCCCGAAGAAAACGGATCCAGATAATGTGTTAAAACGCTAACGGAGCCTTAAAGCACGTTTTTCGAGAAAACCCGAAAACGTGACTTTAAGTGGTCAAACAGACCCGTAAAAATTATGGTTGACTATATAACTATAATTAAACATTAATGGAAGCTTAAGAACCATTAAAATTAGGGGAACAAGAAAAATTCGGAAAACGGGCCCGGTTAGTGAATAGTGCTAAAACTGGGTAAATTAACGAGCGTTTTCTGTAAAAGACAAAAAACGCTCCAGCATGGGTATACAGTGGGGCCGGTTATAACTATAATTAAACATTAATGGAAGCTTAAGAACCATTAAAATTAGGGGAACGAGAAAAATCCGGAAAACGGGTCCGGTTAGTGAATAGTGCTAAAACCGGGTAAATTAACGAGCGCTCGAGCATGGGTATACAGTGGGGGCCGGTTTTATTACTTAAATCAGCCTCCCCCTCTTTTCTATTAGTAACCAAGAAAAAAAAGAAAAGAAAGAAAAGGAAAAAGTAGAAAAAGGACACCCCTCGCTCTCTCTCCTCTCATTTCACTTTTCCCTCTTGTCTCTCCCATTTCTTTTCCTCCCAACCATCTTCTTCCTCCCCTCTCTGGTTCTGAACGTTTTTGAAGCCCCTCCAATGGCTTCCTCACTTTCCAAGCTTGCCCAAGGTGCTACACCACTCCAAATAAAAAACCAAGCATAGATTCTTGCTCCTCTCCTCAAGATCTATCATCCTCTCTTTTCAAAATCGCAAATGAAGGAAGTTGATCTCCATGGGTGTTGGCCATTTGAAGAGAAAATTACATATTCTTGGAGCTTGGAGTCCCCTCTTCCACCTAAGGTAAAAAGTTTCATGAAAAACTCACTTTCCCTCCATCTTCCTTCTTGGCCGATTTTTACCCTTTGTAATGCCTTGTTCTTTCCTTGTTTGAGCATCTTTCCAAGCCTTCAATGGTGGTTGGGAGCTTCTCTTTGATTCATGACCAAAAGCCCATCTTAGGGTTTCAAGGTAATTCCTCATTTTTGTGCTCTAAGCACCTCTCCTTGTAATCTAGCTTAATTAACAAGTCTAGGAGTAATTTTTAGTGCCTAATTCCCCATTTGAATATTGATTTTGAGGTTGGCAAGTGATTGGCCAACTTGGCCGATTTTGATCAAGAAAGAGAGAAGGAGGAGATTGGAAAAGAAGAGAAGAAATTATGAGCTTAAGGTAAGAAATCCACCTTAATGTTTATTTTGATTGTTTTAGAACTTGGGATGGCTAATTCAAGGAATGAAACCAAAAATTTGTGCTAGTAATGTGTTTGGAGAAAGTTTGAGAGAATTTGTGAACTTGTTGTTGAATTGAGTGCCTTGGAGCCAAGTGATGTGGGAATTGTGTTTATGTTGTTGTTTGGTGAATTTTGAATTGAGCTTGTGTGCTGGTAGGACCCTTATGGGTGTGGCTAGTTTAGGATTTGATTTAGGTGAGATGAGTTTGGACATGTTAGGTTTATGGGGAAACTATGGCGAAATTTTGGTAGATCAAAAGTGTTTTAGGTGACTTTGACAATGGGAGAACCTAGGTGTTCATTTGGGTTGAGATGAGTGGATTAATAACCTTGAAATGGTAGCTTGGGATGGATTGAAGAGATGCAAAAATCTGTAGCAAAATGACTATGGGGACCTTTGAAATTCTAGAAAAGAGTTAGTGTGCAAAATCTTGGAGATGGAGGATGGACTTGGGTATAGTTAATGCATTTGTCTAGGAAGGATTTGGAATGGTCAAAATGAGTGAGAACAAAGTGTAAACTACCAAGAGGAGTTTAGAAATGTACAAGTGTGCAAAATACAAAAATGTGAGAATTGAAATTGTAGAAGTTGAGCAAGAATTGGGTGGTGAATTGGAATAATGATTTATGAGCGTTTAAGGAGAGTTTTAGGGTGTTTAAACATGTGAAAAGATTATGGAATGATTAGATGTGGATTAAGGTTGGTTTAGGGGTTGAAAAATACAATTTTAGCAGCTTTTTAGCAGGGTCCGGGACTTAGGGGGCGGACCAAGTCCCGGACCGCCCTTAAAAATGGCCCGAGAGTAAGCTAGTAGGTTGGTCCGAGACCTTAGTCCAGGACCAAGTCCCGGACCAGGTGTAAATTCAGGCCGAGAGTTACGTTAAGTATTGGTCCGGGACTTTGGGTCCGGACCAAGTCCTGGACCACCCCTAGAATGTGACCGAAAGTGGTTTTAAGGCATTAGAAGGTGGGGGATTGATTGGTAATGGTTTTAGATGTTGTTAAGGCCTTGTTTGGTGATATGTAAAGGTCCTAAGAAGCTTAAACAAGTGTTGGAAATGAGTGAGAAGTAAGAACGTAAATTGACAAGAGTAAAACTAAGGATAACGGGGCAACGGGGTAAGTGCGGGAGTAGTAGTTATTTACATACCGTAACACCTCCATGTTAATAATAAGAACATTTGGAATATTATCAGTGATTCGAGAGTAAACAGAGCAATGCGAGGTGACCCGGTAAAGTTAATCCATGGTGAAAGGTATGATTTTCTCATGCCCTGTATGCTAATGGTGTTACTCTGATTTGTGTGCTTGTATGCTTTGTGTTATCACCTAAACAAGATAAATGCACGAATCGGATTGATTGCACCTTCTTGTGCTTGTATTGAATTGTTCCCTGTTGGACTGTGTTTTGAATTTGAAGTTTGTATAATTCATGAAATGTGTGGTTGTGGATGAGGTGATTGAATGTTGAATGTGTACTATAGTTTGACTCATAGTTGAGTCTTGTTTGATTAGTGACTCGAAGAAAGAGTCATGTTGCGAATTATGAAAACGTGGTAACGCACTAAAACTATCGAACCAAGAAACGGTAACGCAAACCTATGAACTCACTAGAATGTGAGAGAGTGTACGAGATTAATATACTTCCGATAACGGTTAGAGAACCGAATTGATTTAACCCACAAAACAATTAATAGTGGAAGTATATAAGGAACCCCTATTTAGAGGATTGATGATTGTTCAAGACATGAACCTTGAGAGAAGTAAAGAATGGTAAGGGATCACCAAACCCCATAGAAAGATAGTCGACCCACAATGAGAGGATTTGACTAATATAAACAATGTCCCGAACATGAGAGTATTCGATACGTTGGGGGAACCCTTAAATCTGAGAATACTAGACATTGGAGATTCCCTAAGCTATTAGAGGATATCGAGTGAGATAATTCTAGGCTAATCCATGAGATTGTATTATAACTCCGAGTGAGGAGTGTTGGGAATTTGAGTAGTACGGTAGAGAAACGGACCTTGAGAACTTGAGGAACTAGGTGTATAGTTCCGTTTGATTGTAAGCCCGGTGGTGAGCCTTGTGTATGACTCTGCCCAGAGGTCGTGGGCAATGACTTAAAAGATGCCTTTGAGTATTTGAGAACTTGATATTGAGTTGAGAACTTGAGAGTTGAGATTTGAGAATTGAGTTGAGGAGTTGAGTTTTAGTTGAGATTGAGAATCGAGAAGTGAGTTGAGATTGAGAATAAGAGGGATTGAGTAAGTGTAACCCAAGAGAGTGGGTAAGACAATGAAGAATTGATTAAGGCATAGTGAGGTAGAAACCCCCAAGGCCTAAGAATAGGATAAATTAAACTAACCTCTTTGATGTGTGACTTAGTGTTTGTATTCTATGTTGGACATTGGTAGTGTTAATGTACATATATAATGTATGATGTCTTGCATGTTGATTGAATTAAAATGAATCGCATGTTCTCGACCAAATAGTCGGCGTACCCCCGTTAGCATGTGGGGTATGCGAATTTCATATGCAGCAATTTGCTGAGCCCCTAGGGGCACCATTTTTATTTTCCAGGTACTTGAAGATGAACACCGTTCGAGAGTAGGACGGGGTTGCTACATAAGCGTGGGTAGATAATTAAGAACATTTGAATTGATTTGTAATTGTAAATGTTGAATTGTAAGACCGATTTGTTATCGGCGAACTTGAGGAATTTAGATACTCGGTATAGATAGGAACTGATGCTGCATTTGTATATTATGGAATTGAGGATTGTATTTGGATTGAGATTTGATTAAGGAATGTATAGTTTGTATAGAGTACTCGGTATACTCATTCATCAGACCGATATTGTATTGTTTTGTTTGGAATAGGCCTTGTTAGTCACGTGGGTGACTAACGGCATTGTATCACCCACTGTTGGTAGTTGGATTTCGCTGCTTTGTTATTGATAATTGAGACGGGTTAGGAGATAATGGTCTTTTTTAGCGGTAGGGGTGTTACAAAAAGTGGTATCAGAGCGAAGTATCGCTCTGATGGTTGAAATATCGAGTTTAGGAAAATACTGAGTTAGGTATTAGAGACTTAGGGCTAAGGGTTGAGTGTTAGCGTGTGAGGTACGCTAGTTAGGAACTTCCGTGTGAACCGGAAACCTACAATAACCAAACCCGCCCTCCACATCCCCCGTTGTAAAGTTGGGGAGAGAACGCTAGAGAGATGGAAAGACCTCTCACACTTGGGTAAAACCCGATCTGGCAATTGTAAAATAAGCCTTGTAAGAGAAAGAACCTGTCATACGGTAGATTCCAAGAACTGGAAATCTCGGAGACGGTTCCCGTTGGAACAACAATAACCGCACTTAACGGCAAAAGATGGAAGATCCTAAATATAGGATAATGAAATTTACGGCACCATGGGGCGACGAGCTTCGCAGTCGCGAGAACCGCGCGTAGCCGGCATGAAGGGAAGCACAACCGCACAAAAGAAAGTCTGCGGACTGCAAACGCTTGATAATACCATAAACGGTGTACAACCGACTAAGGAATCAATCAAGGTTGGATAACTCCAAACCTACAACACCAAAAGGGGCAGTAATACCCGAATAACATAGTTCAGACAACTATGAAAATATTCATAGAACATACACCAACAAGTCTACGACGTAGCTCCTAAGGATTTGTTAAGTCTCGATAACCACAGTGAAGGTGTGAGACACCCGAATTAATGACAATCATGTCAAGAACACTGAGAAGCCACTCAGAGAATTGATCACTAAGATCAAAGAGATCAAAGGAAGATCCAATAAAACCACCAAATTCGGATGGAAACGATACCGTAACCGGTATATGCTAACCGAAAGATCGACCTACCTGCGCACTTGCCAGGGCAAGTGCAACAACAACAAGACAGCTGGAAGACTTTCAACGACCGACAAGTACTTACTAAAGTACCGCTATGACGAGTGAAGCAAATATAGGATCACCAATCCTAAGCAACTAAAACAACGAAACCTTGGAAAGGCCTAACGGCCCAACCATCATCTTAAAAGAACATACCAGTTAGCGGGAAGCTAGACTTGGTCAAGACCCCCAGACATGGTTAAACCACAAAATTTTTCCTTTCAAACCCAGATTTTTCTTCAAACACAAACTTTTCTCTTAAACCTCAATTTTTAAAACCAAACTAGAGAATCAAGGTAAGCTATCATAAAATGATACAAGAGAAGTTGATAATATAATACTTCACCTAGGCGTGTAACGAGCACTACGAGTGTACCCAAATACGGGATGTGGGACGACCGCACTCCGAAGGAGCTTGCGGGCCTGACAGACCATTTGTGAGTTAGTCAGGTAAGTGGTAACGTGCCAATAAGGTACCCCACATATGTATACCAGTAGTGTATGAAACACGGGAAGTAGTCGACTCCGTTTTACGGACCATAAGGTAAATTTAAACTGAAACGGTTGAACACCTCGAACGATCGAAGAAAACAGATAAGCTCAAAAAGCTAAAGGAGTCAACAACTTACTCCAGAAGAATGACTAAGAGTTAGAGAGTGCGAGAAGCACGAGCGATGGAGTAAGGATATTGGATAAGTCTCAAGAATATTAAAGTAAAGCTTGATAGCTGGAATGGAAACCCAGTAAGGCAAGTGCCTAACATGAACACGCCAATGTTCAATGGACAAGGTCAAATACCCAGAGTGATCACATAAGGTACCGGAAAATACCATTCATCACCGAAGAGGATATCAAACCGGTCAAAAACATAAGAGAAGTATTCATGGTCTACCCTAAGGACGGGAGACGTTGTAACCCTAAACGGGACAATTTGAAATCCAGAACCGCAATGCAGAGTAAACCCAATATACTCATAAGTTAGCCAAAGGTAATGACGTAACTTGATAACACCCAGGAGCAATCTAAGGAGGGTGTCGAACTAAATGTCGTGACGAGAACACACAAGAATTAGAACGAACACTCGGTTAGAACGCCGAAGGGATCCCACTTACCTGGGAATACCCTAAATTAACAAATGGTACCGATCAATATCATACTACTTAAAGGGCCTCCAAGGAACGGAAGCGTGATGCGATGACCTTATCATGGAGCCCAGTATTACCTCTACACCAATTTATGGTGTACGGAGTAATGCAATTATATGTGAACAGCCTTAGATGAGCAGAGCTCTAGGCAACGTGGCTAGTAAGCCATGAACCTACCACAATACATAAACTCAACGGTTACAAAACCGATCGTGAACATATGGAGAGTTGCCATGAACGGAACCAGTGAAGATTGTTAATCATTAACGAGCAAAGATACCACTCGTTATCGTAGTACCGCGACAGCAGTGAATGTATGGATTCCAAAGAAGAGAAAGTCATCAATGAATGTCTGAAAATACACCTCTTTCAGAACTACTAATGTGGAGAAGTTTGAGCATACAATTGTTGCCAAGCAATACAGGAATAAGCTATTATAGCAATTGTTGAAAACCGAGGAGTAACCGGTTAAGAGAAACATGGTATATGTATAACGTGAAGTGTAAAGAAAATAACGCTCAAGGAGCTTAGAAACCTAAAGAATAACATATTTTGTAATCAGCCAAGTAAATGGCGAACCATTGTTTAATGGTAGGAATACATGAGCAGAAGCTAATGTGATAGCGGATGCCAAGGAAACCAAGTCGTAAATAAATACGAACATGGTGCGCAGCAAGCGACCAATGTATCTTGGTAATCACACAATGAGATGGAATTGATAAATAAGAGATGGTAGACAGACCGGGCAACAAGCCAAAAATCTGTACCATGTAATGAAATACCTCACAGAGGAGACAATGCCCATCCCTAATGCAATTGCATAAGGAGCTGGAAGCAAATCCTTGATGAATCAAATTGATAAGTGAAGTAATACCCAATTGCTGGATAATCAACCGCATTGGATACAGAAAGTATACAAACACACCAATGAACTTGGCACAAGCCAGTTAAGCGAAAGCTTAGGAACAAACCGTGCGGCCTAAGGCCAAAGAAGCACGAAGGGTGTGGAACACACCAACAATCACAGGAAGTGAATTCCACCGAAATAAAAGCGGTAGGAAACCCATTAACATTTAGAAGACTAAGGCATAGAAAATATAAGGTCATACAAGTAAAGAACACTTATACAAAAATAAGATAAGTGGGCATAATTCAGAAGCCACTGATGATAAGCCGCAGACTTATCATATTTTATGCACTAGATTTAGGATTATATTTATCTAAATAAGGTTAAATATATGTTATTTATGTTATATTATGTGTTTAAGTGTATTATTTGTACAAACTTATGTTTTGTGAGTTTTCTATGCAAGGAACAAATTCCTAGGCAAAAATACAGGTGATGCCGGACATTAAGTCGGGTGTCTCCTGCATGGCATAGGTCTGAGCAGAAAGGAACCCTGCCGGGTAAATCCTATCCGGCACATATGTGAAAAGTCGCCTTGGTTGACCAGACTGTAGTAGTTAATGGCCGTTGCCTAACCAACATATGCCGGGTATGGTGCCGGACATATCCTGTCCGGCAGAGGTACCTTTTCGCGTAGTTTTGGCGGTTTCGACCGTTAGCAGTTGGGCACATGTTTAATATATGCCGAATACTTTATACCTGGCATTCCACCCGGCACAAGGAGTTTTGTTGCCTATAAATAGGCCGAGGGGCTGCATCAATTCTTACACTTCAACACCCCTATACACTCCATTCACGTCTCTATTTCCGCCTCCACTCCATTGTTGGTATCCAAAGAAGTCTACGGATCTATCCACGCAAGAGAAGAAGAAGACCTTGTCGGGTTAAGGATATGAACATCTCCTTCTCCCCCTTTGTATTCTCTTCTTGTAGTTGTTGGATGGTGATGTAGAATTCTTTGTTAGGTTTTTGGTTAGGGAAGATTTCCTTGTAAAACTCTTATGATCATTTATGGAATTTTCAAGTTTCTTAACCCGAGTTCTAATCTTCTTGCAAAGTAGAATGAATTAGCTACTTATTCTCTTATCTCTAAGTCCTATTTGAGGCTTTCAAGGGCAAGAATAGGATAGATTAGGATTTTGGTAATCTTTAAGTTTGTTGTTCTGAAAAGGGGCATCAAGACCTAAGGTTTAGGATTAATCTCTTATTTCCCATTATTCTGTTTGTATTCGCGGCATTAGCTATGCACGATGCAGGGATGGATAATGAGTTCTTGTTGTCGAACCAGAAGCAAGAAGTGGTATTTACGAAATAAACGATGCCGGATGGAAGTTGTCCGGCACATTCAAAGGCCTTGACTATGCCGGGTATCCGAGGTCCGGCATGTCACCCGGCATATTCATTTTATGAGACTAAATTCTTTTTGAGACTTGCCACCCTTGATCATTGGTCATATGATACTCTTGCATTGATATCTTTCCAAATCAAAGTTAGTTTATTTAGTTAGTAGTTTTAGTTTAATTGTCACTTTCAATTCCCCCTTGTTTTAGAATAGGTTATTACCGGATTAGGACTGATTTTCTATAAGTCCCTTGGGTTCGATACTCTCGGTCGTAATATATTTACACTATACTCCGACCGGGTTTTATTTGCTACCCGTAGTAGAGTTGTAGGTTTAGTTTATTATTTTATTCCTTTTATATATAGTTTTTCCTACAATTTTCCTGTTAGCAAATTGGCACCGTTGCCGGGGACTTGGAATTAGTCCAAGTCCTAAATTCGGTAAAACGCCCTATTCTTTATTCTTTATTCTTTTATTCGTTGATTTAAATTGACCTTTTGTTTTTCGGTTGAATATGCCGGGTGAAATGTCGGGTATTCGGTGCCCGGCACATTCAACTTTTCTTATTCTTTTATTCTTCTTTTTTTTATTTCTTTGATTTTTGACTTATTTCGCCCTTAGTATTTGTAGATTTGGATGTGCTCTGCATACTGTCGGACACAAAATAACTGACATAATCGGAGGAAGTCTGATGCCGGACAAGGTTTACCCGGCATTATATCCGGCACATTCAAGATATTTTTAATTTTATTCATTTTTTTCGTAAAGGGTTAAAACTCCTTATATTTTTTACTCTATTCTTTCACCATTTGATTATACCACTCTTCTAATACTTCCCATACTTTGATTCTTTAATTTGATTTTCGAGTTGGAAGAAGCCGGGCAAGATGCCGGGTAGCACATGTCTGGCACTTTGGAGGAAGTTCTAAGTCGGATAAGGGTCACCCGACACGAAGTCCGGCATGCAATCTCAATTTTTTGTTACATTTTCTCTTCAAAGTATTAGAGTAGTTGTAAATACTCCTCCTTAATGCACTTTTATTTAATCCTTCCCTTCCCTTTTCCGTTTTATTTATTTCTCTTTTCCAAGTTTGAACGCGCCGGGCGCAACGCCGGGTAGAATTAACCCGACAGTACTGGAAGACGTCCCATGCCGGGTGCCGCACTCCCGGCACCGCATCCGGCATGCCCAATTTTGTTTCTTCTTTTTCATTTTGCAAATTTATTTATGTAATTATCTTATCAATTATTAATATAAAGTATTATAACGTTATGTCTTGCTCCTCCTGAATATTTAAAAGGTGAATGCTTCTTCGGTCAACGAGTACTCCTGAAAATTTAGCCAACTTTGATCCGGAGATCGAGAGAACCTTTATTCGCTCCCTTCAACAACGAAGAAACTTACAAAACCTACCTCCTACACAAATGACAACACCAACTGTCCACAACATAAATAGGCCGTCCAACCAAGGCCAAAAGCCAGCAATCGACCTCCCTCTCCTTGCACAGAACGAATACGATGAGTGGCAAAAGCTCAAGCCATATCATCAAATCAGATGCATCAAGGAGTTGGGTTTGTTTGACGGGTCGAACCCGGACGATGCCTTGCTCCACGTCACCAAATTTCTCCAGGACACAAACAGCCTAACCTCCACAAATAATGTCCTCCAATACGCCAGACTTTCCCTCTTTCCCCATAGCCTTACGGGGAACGCCAACAAGTGGTACCATAGTCTGACCCCCAGTACCATCACCACATGGGAGGACATGGCAACCAAGTTCTATGACAAGTTCATGTGTAACACCCCAACTGCTAATCTCGTCATTACCTCTTAATCTGTCACAATTTACCAATAAACTCGCAACGGAACACTAATACAACAGAGGGTGATACAACGCCGTTAGCCACCCCTATGGCTAACCAGGCCTATTTCACATACAGTAACGGTCTGATGGACTGGAGCAACCGAGAACACAATACAAATACAATACTCAAATCATTTCTCTACTATACCGAGTCTACATTATATGGATGCCGATAACATATTCGGTCTTACACCTCGTTCAATACATAAGTAATTACAATCTAACTACCCATGCTTTCACCGACCCCGTCCTACTCTCGTACGGTTTCGTCTTCGGTGTACCTGCGAATAAAAACGTTGCCCCTAGGGGCTCAGCTTAAAGCTGCATATGAAATTCGCATACCCCGAGCGCTAACCGGGGTACGCCAACCACTTTGTCGGATATACATGGAGTTCATTTTAGTCAAACAACATGCATCATAGCATTACAATGAGTACGTGTAATACTCGAGGAATCTACATCCAATCACGGAACACAATTCCTACTAACATAACAAGGTTGTTAGTTGTATCTGTTACTCCTAGGCCTTGAGGGTTATACCTCACTATGCCTTGTTTACTTATTCAATACCTCACCCGCTCTCTCGGGTTACTTATTCATATACACACCCATTCTCTTGGGCTACTCGTACTATACTCACCCACACTCTCGGGTTACTTATTCTCATTATCTCACCCACACTCTTGGGTTATTTATACTCATTATCTCACCCACACTCTTGGGTTATTTATACTCATTATCTCACCCACACTCTTGGGTTATTCATACTCAAGCTCTTGTAGTTTCTTGAGACACTACAGGTCTCCTACGTCACGCTTGCTACTCTGAATACATACTTAGGCCAAAACTCATGGCTCTCAAGCATAGTCTTACTTCCCCGGTTTCGACCCTACTCCGGGTCTATGTAACACCCCACTCCACAATCACGATATAATCCCTCACGTAGCAATAAATAAAACGTCTCGCAGCGGAAAATAAATAACAATTACAAAACTCACTCGGGTGTCACCGGCCATTACTCGCCCATGCGAGCAACGAAGCCAAACTACATCCAACTTCCAACAAAAACAAACTGCTAACCGCCGTGATAACGAGAAACTCCTATACATCATACTAAATCCATAAACCATAAACATCGACAAGTGAGCATCTACCCAAACCTGAATATACACAACCTCACCATATTACAATTCACCAACCTCATTGCTATACAACATCTCCATGTGTAGTAACAAAAGCAAAACTCCAATTACCCTGTTCCTGCTCTTCGGCTTCGACAATGACCAACAACCTGAAATGGTGTAGTATCAGCGATAGACGCTGAGTATGCCGGGCCTGGACCCTAATGGTCACTTGTCATTTTAACCATCTTATTATTAGATTGGTTTCATGCTTTACCATTTTACAGTTATAAACAATACTGTAACATAAATGTATAATATACATAACCATCCATCCAAATATCATAAACATCTAACCATCCACCCAATCCAAACAATCATAGAATATTTCAAACAACATTTGTATATCGAACGTATCGAGTATAAACAATATATTGTACAATGTACAATCGCCGTAGCGTTCACCATCCACTGTCAATTTATTTTAGTTTGGCTTTCAAGCCCCATCCATATGTACAATGTACATTCGCCGTAGCGTACAGTTTCCATAGTTAATTTACCTTAGCCTTGTAGGCTCCATCCAACCATGTTTAATTATTAATATCAGTTGGGCGTCATGTTAGGACAACCCGATAACCTCACCATGGACAGTAGTCCCCCGTACACACAAAGGTGCTCATTTTGCCAGAGGTCCGGAGGCCCCTGACTCTCTTATGTCTCGTAAGACGTCCATAAAAAGGCCGTAGCCACCTGATCCACGATCCAGTTTGGGCTCGTTGGATATAACCTGGAGCGGAATCCAATTAGGAAACCCCTCAGTGATCACAAATGCGCAACCAAGTAGTTCGTAAACTACCGGGATTCCTCACCTCAACTCATACCATCTCTCTCTCATAATGTTTAAGATCTGCTCTTAGTCTTATGGAGAATATATTATTAGTTAGCTGCCCAATGGGTCTCACGCATACCTAGAAGTAATCTAGGTTATATTCATGTTCGAGATCCATGCTCTAGAGACCGACAATGTCGTGACTCATCCCTAAGTGTTTTACTTAGGTTACCATATACTTAATATTAATATCATGGTATTATATCAAGTAACCGTCATGTCATCACAACGCATATGTATGTTTATATAAGTCGATCTATAGTCGACGTAGTGTTAGTCCCGTAGGACGTTCGTGCATAAATAAATAATGCAGTAGCACACAATCACATACATGTATCCACACACATAACACACAAGTTATATCAACCAAATCCGAGCCCAAGGAGCATCCTTAGGACAACTCGGATCAAACCCCTTTACATACCGTTCACCCTGATCGTATTACGGTGGAGTATGAATCAGCAAGATCCTATGCTCCGTGTAGTCCGCTAGCTCGTCAAGCGTCTTGTCAGAAGTATAATCTAAACGGTATTATAACTATAAGTCAGTCTCCATGACTAACTACATCCGGTATTTCCGAATAATAAGTAACCCCGACAGTTCACCCCTGTTTTCTACAGTTGTTTGTACGGCTTTCTCTAAAACAGTCGGTTTTGTACTTAAACGCGTATCATAATATTTCAACTGTTAAGTTTAACTCATTATTTCTTTTAATCTTATCCACCATCTAGTTTAGGTACATAACCTATAGTTGCACGTATGCATGAATTATATTATATTATATTCTTTTTCATATTGTATCATTTTCCCACATCCATTACAATACAATGTATTACATAACCCATTTACCTTTAGCAAATAATATTTGCACCCAAAACTCATAACTTATAGTTCGTAACTATTATTATTTTTTAAATAACCACCACCATTAAATCATATGGTTTCCAACCAAAATATATACCCACCTTATATACATTATCCTTGTGTATGTATATATTTACCACGAGGTAAGTTTCATGAGTTTATAAATCTTATATCATGTGTTAATTCTATCATCTTATGTTAGTTGATTATTCCCATTAGTTGTATTATGTTATACAACTTGTATTAAGATTATTATCCTAATATTATGTAACATTTTATGTTGTATATTTACAACTCCTAAGGTTTATTCAATAAATACCTTAGTTTATAAATCTCATTTATTTATAGTTTGTCACATTATTTAATGTGAATACCTTACTTGTATTAATCCCATTAAACCACCTTAATACCATATAATTGTTATAATATTTATAACATTATAGACCTTAGTCTAAAATTCATTTTCCAACTCTTGTTAACTCGGTATAGCCCTTAACTTCATTTAAATTCTATTTTGACCACATAACATTATGTAATGTTATACCATATACTAATATCATTTGATATGATATTCTTATTTTCTTTAATTTATAACCTATAGTTTTTATACAAAACTATTTTATATTGCCGCTTAGGCACCATAAGAAAATCTTATTCATTTCCATAAACCATAATCTCCTTTATTTACAAAACCATCCCATAATTTATACCATGTTATATATTCCATTTAATATAACATTCTAACCTTAATATAAATATAACCTATGGTCAATATTTATAAAATACCGAACAGACCCAAAACTGTTCAATAATTGCCATTTGACCCTATTTATAACATATAGTTTGATAATTCATTAAAACTATATATTATACATATATCTTAATAAATGCTCTTATATAATTCTAAAAATCTCCAAATTTCACCAAAGGGTTATAAATATCCTTATTAACCCATATACTTTCGGTATTTGTAATTCCACCATCTATATTTCTCCAAAGTGTCATAATGACATAATAACTATATATTATGCATATATAGTTTACTTTAATTCCAAAAGCATCCCAATAAATTCCTAAAAATTCCTAATAGCCCATGGGTGTTTATAATACCATTTTACACCCTTAATTTTCGGAAATAACATATTCACCATATATGTTATAAAAAAATATTACCATAAGATACTTATCTTTATTATGAAACCTTAAATAAGTTATTTAACTTATCTATTTTGGTCAAAACCTACCATATGGTCAAGGTTGACCACCTTAATATTTCCTTGACCATTAATTCCTAATAATTACGGTTTAGTACCCAAACTTTCTAGAATTCACCATTTGACCCCAAAACTTTATATAATCTTATAAACTTTATTTTAAATCCTTTTAACCACCAATTTTCGGCCTTAATTTTATAAAGCCCCCTAAATTTAATTTAATTACACTTTAACCCCTTATAATATGCGGTAATGCATATATACCACTTAAACTTAAATAAAAGCTTATAAATGCATAAATAAAATGGCCTAAAGTACATGGCCTTATTACAAACATTTGCTCACAAAATAAATTACACATAAATGTCCCAAAAATACATATAGATCTCGGCCTCACCACACACTTTTTATTTAATTACCAAACTTCCACATAATGTCTTAAATTTGACAATTATGCTTGTTTAATTAGTTATAAAATTTATTAAACCATTCCTTAATCATTTTAAGGTCAAACATGACCATACCACCTTATCCCTCACGGCAATTTATTTAGAAATAGCTTTAGAACATATTAACTTAGCAAAGTTAATGTTTAAGTGATTTATACCTTGATTTAGCTTAGGTAAAGCCTTGTTTGATTCGCCACCTTAAGGAGAGTTTCTCCTAAGCTTGATTTACTTGTCTTCATGTAGAAAACAAGACATGATTAAACTCCACACATGAGCTAACCATGAGAAGTAATTTAAGTCATGAAAATCATTGATTTTTACCTTAGATCTTCAAGCTTGTTATAGATCTGTATCGGCCCTAATTTTCCAGTAAAGAAAGAGTATCAAAACACTCTCAAGAAAAAGGTATAAAACCGTGGGTAGCTGGCTTGGAAGATAGCTAAGCTTTACCTTGTTTAAGATGCCAAAAATGGTGTTTTTGGCTTGGATCTAGCTACTCCTTGTAGATCTTGGTATACAACTGAATCCACATGAAAAGGAGAAGAAAATAAGGCTAGGGAACCAAGGTTTACAACCGAAATTTTCAAGGAAGAAGAGATATTTGCTTAGAGCACATTTTTACCTTAAATGGTCAAGACTTGAACTTTCCTCCTTAGATCTGGTTATGGCCGAAATTAATTCTTCCTTTAACCTCCAAAACACTCTAAATAGATGTATAGAAAAGGTTGGAGTTTAGATCAATGGAAAAAGGAAAGAAAGATGACGAAAATGGGCATTTTTATGCCTTAGAAGCTTACCTAGAGCTTGAGCTCTCATCAATGGTGCTTGGAGTGCTTACCTACGGTTGAGAGGAAGCCAAAGAGAGGGTTTGGCAAGGAGTCCCACGGTTGAAATGGGACTAATGAGAAAAATGACCTAATTTTGGCTTAAAACACATTTTTGCATTTTTTTATGATTTAAGTGACTTGATGACTCACCAAGCCTTGATTGGTGTTGGAAATTCGGTGGAGGCAAGGAAAGGGGGCAGCCAGCCTACATTGAGGAAGTGGGTGAATTATTTGTACATAATTGATTCCAATTATGTAGTTATAATGTTACTTTAATCACTTAATGAATAGGTGACTCACCATGCTTGTCTTATTCTTGCTTGGAGCCTTGTAATCAACCGTGTAATAAGGAGAAGGGGAGGCTCCAAATCGGCTGGCTTCACATGGGCAAGGTAAGTGGTAGACAACTTTTTGTTTAAAATGTAAAAGTATGCCTTTTTCTTATTTTATGCAAAAGTAAGGTGGAATAAATAATTGTCACATGGGAATTGTCTCTTGGTCTGTTAGGAGACTCATTCCACCGATTTTGAGAGGTCCAATTCGTGGTCAATGGTCAACATTGACCAACTTAGTCAATGTTGACCCAAACGGGCCCCACTTTAGGGTTTTATTAATATTTTAATATTAAATTTGTAAAAATTTGTAAATTTCTGGAATTAAATTCCTAATATGATATAATATGATATTTTATCATATTTAAAGGTATTTATAACCTTTTATCCCATTTAAAACCAATTTAGAAGACAATTACACAAAAACATGCTTTAAGGAGTTTTAGTGCACATTTTGTGTCGCAAGGTGTTTCTGAGCTTGGTTTTCTTTTACAACGGTTTTTTGTGTTCCTCACATGATATTTGATCATGGTATCCAATTTTATATCATTTAGAGGTCATTAGACCTTTAAGGTATTCTTAGAGCACATTTTTGCTCTACTTGACCTTGAAGCATGTAAATGCTTGTTCTTTGTGTTGGAGTGTTTCCAACGATTATAATATGTTTAATATTATGTTAATAAACTTAGGACAAATTTTTAGGTCCTAAGAAGTTCATTTGGGTATTTATTTACCCTCACCAGTCAAAGGGTGCAACATCTTACTTTGTGTTGACCACTGTTGTTCTCAGTTGACTTTAAAGGCATGTTTAGGCCTTAATTGATGTAATGAAATATTTAATCCTTGTTTAATAAGTTTGGGGTATTTCAATCTACCCCCCTTAAAAAGACTTCGTCCCGAAGTCTCTTAATCAAGTAGGTAAGTATATATACATGTATAACTACCCATTATTCCCATAATGTATATCTATGTGATATATCATTTACACACATCGTATTGCGCTTATACAGCACATAGCCATCACTGTGGCGTTAGTTCAATCATATATGGATATAGGTGATCCATCAGCACCATCATTTCCTATCAGTTCTACAAATCCTGACAACCTCCCTGAGGTGTCCATAACATACCATCGTTCCACATTCCATATCTAATGATTCATTTCGTATCTAGGCGATACCATATGTAATCATTCTATAAAGCAATATGAATACATATCACCAATAGCATAAGAAAGGTACTACACACATGGTGTACATACAACATTCAAACAAGTATCTCATAAGATACATACATACAAGTGTACATTCACAAAAACAAACCAAACACACGCCCCGCGTACCAACCATAACCAACAAAACCAATTCATTGTATGCCATGCATACGAACAATTCACTGTATGCCATGCATACTAAACAAACAAACCTCGTATGCTCCGCACACCACCAATTCTTTGTATGCAATGCATACTAAACAAACAAAACTTAGTGCACACATGTGCATAGCCAAGAGGCTCTACCCCCTTAAAAAGGGTTACGCCCCCGTACCCCACAAGTATACAACAGCCGCTCAACAAGGAGCGCTGGATACTTGGCTCTCAAAGAGTTTACCAACTCGTGGATTATCCTCATATCAGAGAGACGGGTACGACTCTAGCCCTTCTGGGCTCCACAATATATAAAGGGTGAGGCACTGATCTATATGTGCTCTCTCCCAGTTCGTTCTTATGGGCCCACTCGCTCCGTATGAGGTGCAGACCCATGAACATAGGCTCAATTTGCCTCTTTTTTTTCCATTGCTGAGTATCCTCTCATTTGGATCACTAGCATACATGCGTGTGTCTTCTCTCACTGATATTCAGCTTGAGGTGTAATGTGACATTGGCTATTGGTAGTACTTAGTGCTCTTTGCACTTGTCTTTGTAATACTAAGACGTACCAGCCTATATGTCCATAAAGATGATGTTTGTCATCCATGTCTCCTGGTGGTTTTGTTCCGGAGTAACACACTGTTGTAGTTTTTTCCTTCTTTTTTTATATACCCACTCGTGTTGATATCCATTGCATCTTTCCGTATGCCCACTAGATTAATAACTGCACAAGTGCAATACCAAGACACTCAGTCCTACAGAGTGCAGAGGCGTAAACTCCCAGCAGCTAATATCTCATGAGTCCAACGGATAAGATGATTGAATTATCCTGTGAGTGGTACATTCCAAATCCACTGTTCCTTAAGCAAGATATCTGCTATCATATAGCTTTGTCTTTTATCCTCGCGTAGTCACGCGTTTATGTCCATATCATCTGGTAGATTTCCTCTGGATTGCAAGGATTTTTTTTGATCCTTATGAGGGTTCTACATGTTATTTCTCCATAATGGGTTTTCCTGTTTCTTTTTTTTTTTGGGTTTCTGTCCTTGAACTGTTTCCCTGTCTTCACTGTACACTGTCTACTGCTCTCTGTTGATGGTTCTTGATTTCTTTAGCCCGTTGGTTTAACTGCGGCTCTTCTCGTCCATCTTCGAGGTAATCTGTCTTACTGTCCGTAGTACGGAGTTGACTACTTCTCGTGTTCCTAACACTACTTGTCTACTTGCATGGGGTACCGTACTGATACATTACTACTTACCCAACTAACTCATAAATGAGTCTGTCAGGCCCACATGCTCCTAACGGAGTGCGGTCGTCCCATGTCTCATTTAGTAAACTGGTAATGTCTGTCACACGGTTATTATGAAGTATTCTGTTGTCAATCTCCCTCTGATGGATATCCTTTTTTTTTCCTCCTTCTTTTTTTTTGTCTAATAGTTCATGTTATCCGTTATCCTGTAATAAGTGCTATTGCCTTAGTGGCATCAGTGGTTATTCGTGCCATTAACCGTAAGCTATAACGCCGGTTGTAAGTAAAATCTGTGCTATTTAGCAAACTTGGTTTCCTAATTCGATCTCGTTGAATGTACACATATTCCTTTTTCTCCCTGTTTCTCATGACCATATCTCATCCATAGTTCATATTTGTTCCCTCATCCGTATTATTGGATGTATTGCAGATTGCATAATAGTTTGAGCAACTTGGCTCTTCACTCCCCAAACATCCTCACTGACGGTGGTGCATCTACAAAGGGTATGCTTGTCCATAAGGACTAAACATTCATCACTAGTAGTGGTTAGCATTAAATGCGGGTATACACTGATGGTATTTGGCTAATAAGCCTTGTCTGAAAATTTCCAAACAATTAAACTGGTATAGTTTACAATCACAGTGGCTGTAGTATTTCTCCAGTTGTAGTGGTTGGACTAACGGTCCTTCCAAGGTTGTATAGGTTTCTAAATTGAAGGTTTCTATGAAAAGTTTGAAAAACACATTTTTTTTGGTATACATATAATAAAAGACTAAAAAGTAGTAGTTGTTGCAGTTGCATTTGCAGTTGCTGTTACTGTTGTTGTCGCTGCACTTGCTGTAGCAAGTGCGCAAGGCAGATGGAAATTTCAGTGGTTTTCTTGTCATAGCGCTTGCAATAGCAAGTGCGCCATGCAGGTGGAAATTCTGGTTCAGTAATTCCCGGTCTCATTGCCTCTTGTCATTTGAGTATTGCTACATGATAATGTAAGCATTAACATCCTGTTCATATATATATCCGTCAAGGTTTAAAGCTTTTTGGTACTGATTACACACAACAAATCCCAAAGTCTTACACAAAAGGCAAGTGGTCAATGACACACTCCCACATACTTATAACAAGTCTTGTCTAACATCCAAAATAAGTACACAACATAGTAAGTAAAAGTCTTCCACCAGCGGTCTCATGGAGTTCAGGGTACTCAAGCCCTATCTATTCCCTTGCCTCTCTGGGCTCCAGCATCAGTAGATGTCTGGCCATCTTGACTGCCTCGTGGTACTCCAGATCCTCCAACTGAGGTCTTCTGAGTATTCTTTGGTGGCCTGTAATTACGGCTCTCTGGGTTCATCCAGCATTCGAATTCCCTATGGCCCTCTTTGTGGCAGCACCGACACTCGACCTTGCGACCTTCGCAGTCGACCCCAGGATGGTCCTTCCCACAACACTTACAGTAAAAATGGCGCTGGGGCTGTCCGGTGCCTGATAGTAGTATTTAAGTTTAAGTTAAAATCTGATGGTATAAAGGTTAAGGTTACAATTCAGCTTAAGAGGTAGGTGTTCTCACCCTTAGGAGGTGCAGATCTTAGAGGCTTAGCATCTATAGCTGGGCCGGTCAACCGAAGGACAGGCTCTTTCCCTTTCTTTCCCTGGTGACCCTGCTGCCCTTTCTTTGGAAAGAATTTCCTGTTCAAGGTTTCGGGTCAGCATTTATTAGGTATTTAATATGGTAAGCAATCTAGAAAGGGATAAGTCCTTACTTTTCCTTCTTCTGGCCATCGCCTGGAGATGCTCCTCCACCCTCAGACTCTCCCTCAGGGTTCTTTCTCTTCTTTGCCCCTAGAGTCTCTTCCCGAGTCTGGAGCATTAGCTCCGTCCTCGAGGCAGCCTCATAACACTCCTAGAATCTCATTGATAAGTTCTCACAACGTTAATCGGTAATGTAATAGGTAAAGAATTTATGGCTTTCATGTTAATACCTGGATGGTAGTGTAGAGGGTAGCACCCATCGCCATCTGGATGCGAAACAATAGTCCTCCCCGGAACTTCTCGATCTTAACAGTCTCTGAGTAATCCACACCGGGGATGAAGTCCAGCAGACCAATGAATCGAAAGTAATACTCATCCACGGTCAGACCTCCCTGGGTCAATGTCTCAAACTCATGGCGCTTCTTCTGATTGAGATGCGCCGGGTAGTACTTCCCTCTCAGTAACTCTACAAAGGCAGCCCACGAAAAGTCGGGCGTAACCATGTGATGGTCCTTGACCAACCTCCACCAAGTACTGGCTGCATCCTTCAGATGGAAAGCAGCAATGGCGACCTTCTTGTCGTCAGGTACCTGTAAAGCTTCATATGCTTTCTCATGTTCAACAATGTAACGCTCCAAAGCTATGGGGTCTGGTTCCCCAGAATATGTAGGTGGTCGGGTCTCGCCAACTGACTTCAGCCAGTTCGTTTCCCTGGGCTGTGGCGGGTGGGCTGGTGCTCCTCCTATATGAGTACCCAGCTGTGCAAGAACGGCTGCAACCGTCTCAGCAACTCCTGGAATACCGGGGCCACCGCCTCTACCTCTTCCAGTACCACGCCCTCTAGTCCTTCCAGACATCTGTAGTACAATATGTCACATAAATACTCGGTAAATTACCGTATACCACCAATAGATATTGAATTGCCTTAAGGCTACTATGTCACGCAATTTGCGTTACTAGACACAATATCTTTCTAAGACGAATCGTCTCATAACTCCCAAATGTTTCCCATAATTTCCCAAGTCCTAAGCTCACTGTCTTAACCTATCATCTCGTCATCAGAACGGTACTCCGCTCTGATACCACTTTTGTAACATTCCACTTCACAATCACGATATAATCCCTCACGTAGCAATAAATAAAACGTCTCGCAGCGGAAAATAAATAACAATTACAAAACTCACTCGGGTGTCACCGGCCATTACTCGCCCATGCGAGCAACGAAGCCAAACTACATCCAACTTCCAACAAAAACAAACTGCTAACCGCCGTGATAACGAGAAACTCCTATACATCATACTAAATCCATAAACCATAAACATCGACAAGTGAGCATCTACCCAAACCTGAATATACACTACCTCACCATATTACAATTCACCAACCTCATTGCTATACCACATCTCCATGTGTAGTAACAAAAGCAAAACTTCAATTACCCTGTTCCTGCTCTTCGGCTTCGACAATGACCAACAACCTAAAATGGTGTAGTATCAGCGATAGACGCTGAGTATGCCGGGCCTGGACCCTAATGGTCACTTGTCATTTTAACCATTATTATATTAGATTGGTTTCATGCTTTACCATTTTACAGTTATAAACAATACTGTAACATAAATGTATAATATACATAACCATCCATCCAAATATCATAAACATCTAACCATCCACCCAATCCAAACAATCATAGAATATTTCAAACAACATTTGGATATCGAACGTATCGAGAAACAATATATTGTACAATGTACATCGCCGTAGCGTTCACCATCCACTGTCAATTTATTTAGTTTGGCTTTCAAGCCCCCCATATGTACAATGTACATTCGCCGTAGCGTACAGTTTCCATAGTTAATTTACCTTAGCCTTGTAGGCTCCATCCAACCATGTTTAATTATTAATATCAGCTGGGCGTCATGTTAGGACAACCCGATAACCTCACCATGGACAGTAGTCCCACGTACACACAAGGGTGCTTATTTCGCCAGAGAGTCCGGAGGCCCCTGACCTCTTATGTCTCGTAGACATCATAAAAAAGGCCGTAGCCACCTGATCCACGATCCAGTTTGGGCTCGTGGATATAACCTGGGCGGAATCCAATTAGGAAACCCCTCAGTGATCACAAATGCGCAACCAAGTAGTTCGTAAACTACGGATTCCTCACCTCAACTCATGCCATCTCTCTCTAATGTTTAAGATCTGCTCTTAGTCTTATGGAGATATAATTATTAGTTAGCTGCCCAATGGTCTCACGCATACCTAGAAGTATCTAGGTTATATTCATGTTCGAGATCCATGCTCTGAGACCGACAATGTCGTGACTCATCCCTAAGTGTTTACTTAGGTTTACCATATTACTTAATATAATATCATGGTATTATATCAAGTAACCGTCATGTCATCACAACGCATATGTATGTTTATATAAGTCGATCTATAGTCGACGTAGTGTTAGTCCCGTAGGACGTTCGTGCATAAATAAATAATGCAGTAGCACACAATCACCATACATGTATCCACACACATAACATACAAGTTATATCAACCAAATCCGAGCCCAATGAGCATCCTTAGGACAACTCGGATCAAACCCCTTTACATACGTTCACCCTGATCGTATTACGGTGGAGTATGAATCAGCAAGATCCTATGCTCCGTGTAGTCCGCTAGCTCGTCAAGCGTCTTGTCAGAAGTATAATCTAAACGGTATTAAACTATAAGTCAGTCTCCATGACTAACTACATCCGGTATTTCCGAATAATAAGTAACCCCGACAGTTCACCCTGTTTTCTACAGTTGTTTGTTACGGGCTTCTCTAAAACAGTCGGTTTTGTTACTTAAAACGCGTACGTCATAATTTTTCAACTGTTAAGTTTAACTCATTATTCTTTTTAATCTTATCCACCATCTAGTTTTAGGTACATAACCTATAGTTGCACGTATGCATGCATGATTATATTATTATATTCTTTTTCATATTGTATCATTTTCCCACCATCCATTACAATACAATGTATTACATAACCCATTTACCTTTAGCAAATAATATTTTGCACCCGAAACTCATAACTTATAGTTCGTATCTATTATTTTTTTTAAAATAACCACCACCATTATATCATATGGTTTCCAACAAAATATATACCCACCTTATATACATTATCCTGTTGTTATGTATATATTTACCACGTAGGTAAGTTTCATGAGTTTAATAAACTCTTATATTCATGTGTTACATTCTATCCATCTTATGTTAGATGATTTCCCATTAGTTGTATTATGTTATACAACTGTATTAAGATTATTATCCTAATATTATGTAACATTTTATGTTGTATATTACAACTCCTAAGGTTTATTCAATAAATACCTTAGTTTTAAATCTCATTTATTTATAGTTTGTCACATTATTTAATGTGAATACCTACTTGTATTAATCCCATTAAACCACCTTAATACCATAATTTGTTATAATATTTATAACATTTAAGACCTTAGTCTAAAATTCATTTTCCAACTCTTGTTAACTCGGTATAGCCCTTAACTTCATTTAAATTCTATTTTGACCACATAACATTATGTAATGTTATACCATATACTAATATCATTTGATATGATATTCTTATTTTCTTTAATTTATAAACCTATAGTTTTTATACAAAACTATTTTATATTGCCGCTTAGGCCCATAAGAAAATCTTATTCATTTCCATAAACCATAATCTCCTTTATTTACAAACCATCCCATATTTATACCATTTATATATTCCATTAATATAACATTCTAACCATAATATAAATATAACCTATGGTCAATATTTATAAAATACCGAACAGACCCAAAACTGTTCAATAATTGCCATTTGGCCCTATTTATAACATATAGTTTGATAATTCATTAAAACTATATATTATACATATATCTTAATAAATGCTCTTATATAATTCTAAAAATCTCCAAATTTCACCAAAGGGTTATAAATATCCTTATTAACCCATATACTTTCGGTATTTGTAATTCCACCATCTATATTTCCCAAAGTGTCATAATGACATATAACTAGATATTAGCTATATAGTTATCTTTAATTCCAAAAGCATCCCAATATAATTCCTAAAAATTCCTAATAGCCCATGGGTGTTTATAATACCATTTTACACCCTTAATTTCGGACAAATAACATATTCACCATATATGTTATAAAAAGAATATTACCATAAGATACTTACTATTATGAAACCTTAAATAAGTTATTTAACTTATCTATTTTGGTCAAAGCCTACCATATGGTCAAGGTGACCACCTTAATTTTCCTTGACCATTAATTCCTAATAATTACGGTTTAGTACCAAACTTTTCTAGAATTCACCATTTGACCCCAAAAACTGCACAATAATCTTATAAACTTTATTTTAAATCCTTTTAACCCACCAATTTTCGTTAATTTTATAAAGCCCCCTAAATTTAATTATATTACACTTTAACCCTTATATAGTAGGTAATGCATATATACCACTTAAACTTAAATAAAAGCTTATAAATGCATAAATAAAACTGGCCTAAACTACATGGCCTTATTACAAAACATTGCTCACAAAATAAATTACACATAAAGTCCCAAAAATACATATAGATCTCGGCCTCACACACACCTTTTATTTAATACCAAAACTTCCACATAATGTCTTAATTTTGACAATTATACTTGTTTAATTAGTTAAAAATTTATTAAACCATTCCTTATCATTTTAAGGTCAAACATTGACCATACCACCTTATTCCCTCACGCATTTATTAGAAATAGCTTTTAGAACATATTAACTTAGCAAAGTTAATGTTTAAGTGATTTATACCTTGATTTAGTCTAGGTCAAAGCCTTGTTTGATTCACCACCTTAAGGAGAGTTTCCCCAAAGCTTGATTTACTGTCTTCATGTAGAAAACAAGACATGATTAACTCCACACCAGAGCTAACCATGAGAAGTAATTAAGTCATGAAAATCATTGATTTTTAGATCTTCAAGCTTGTTATAGATCTGTCTCGCCTAATTTTCCAGTAAAGAAAGAGTATCAAAACACTCTCAAGAACAAGGTATAAAACGTGGGTGCTGGCTTGGAAGATAGCTAAGTTTTACTGTTTAAGATGCCAAAAAATGGTTGTTTTTGGCTTGGATTAGCTACGCCTTGTAGATTTGGTATACCAACTGAATCCACATAAAAGGAGAAGAAAATAAGGCTAGGACCAAGGTTTTACACCGAAATTTTCAAGGAAGAAATAGATATGTGCTTAGCGCACATTTTTACCTTAAATGGTCAAGACTTGAACTTTCCTCCGTAGATCTGGTTATGGCCGAAATTAATTTTCCTTAACCTCCAAAACACTCTACATAGATGTATAGAAAAGGTTGGAGTTTAGATCAATGAAAAAAGGAAAGAAAGATGACGAAAATAGGCATTTTTATGCCTTAGAGCTTACTAGAGCATGAGCCTCATCAATGGTGCTTGGAGTGCTACATGGTTGAGAGGAAGCCAAAGAGGGTTTTGGCAAGGAGTCCCACGGTTGAAATGGGACTAATGAGAAAAATGACCTAATTTTGGCTTAAAACATTTTGCATTTTTTTATGATTTAAGTGACTTGATGACTCACCAAGCCTTGATTGGTTGTTGGAAATTCGGTGGGAGACAAGGCAAGGGGGCAGCCGGCCACATTGAGGAAGGGGTGACTTATTTGTACATAATTGATTCCATTATGTAGTTATAATGTTATTAATCACTTAATGAATAGGTGACTCCATGCTTGTCTTATTCTTGCTTGGAGCCTTGTAATCAACCGTGTAATAAGGAGAAGGGGAGGCTCCAAATCGGCTGGCTTCACAGGGCAAGGTAAGTGGTAGACAACTTTTTTTTAAAATGTAAAGTCTATGCCTTTTTCTTATTTATGAAAAAGTAAGGTGGAATAAATAATTGGTCACATGGGAATTGTCTCTGGTCTGTTAGGAGACTCATTCCACCGATTTTGAGAGGTCCCAATTCGTGGTCAATGGTCAACATTGACAACTTAGTCAATGTTGACCCAAACGGGCCCCATTAGGGTTTTATTAATATTTTAATATTAAATTGTAAAAATTTGTAAATTCTGGAATTAAATTCCTAATATGATATAATATGATATTTTATCATATTTAAAGGCTATTTATAACCTTTTATCCCAATTTAAAACCAATTTAGAAGACAATTACACAAAAAACGTGCTTAAGGAGTTTTAGGCACATTTTGTGTCGCAAGGTGTTTCTCGAGCTTGGTTCTTTGACACGGTTTTTTTTGTTCCTTACATGATATTTGATCATGGTATCCCAATTTTATATCATTTAGAGGTCATTAGACCTTTAAGGTATCTTAGAGCACATTTTTGCTCTACTTGACCTTGAAGCAGTAAATGCTTTTTTTGTGTGGAGTGTTGTCCAACGATTATAATATGTTTAATATTATGTTAATAAACTTAGGACAAATTTTAGGTCCTAAGAAGTTCATTTGGGTATTTATTTCCCTCACCAGTCAAGGGTGCAACATCTTGCTTTGTGTTGTACCACTGTTGTTCTCAGTTGACTTTTAAGGCATGTTTAGGCCTTAATTGATGTAATTAAATATTTAATCCTTGTTTAATAAGTTTGGGGTATTTCAGTCTAGCATGGTGGGAAGGTTCAACTAGCTCACGGAACTCTCTCTTAGTTCCTATCTCTTTTTACTTAGGTCCGACTACTCTCGGACTATTTACATTCCCATACCATCACTCTTGATGTTTCTAATGACTTTGGGAACATTATTTAAGTTCGGTTAATCTTAGGTTTTAAGAGTTACCCATACATTTTACTTACTCATACTTTCGGTTATTTTCTTATATCGGGTAAAATCCTCATATAGGAGGTCGACCATGTCTCAAGGGAGCTACTAATCCCTTAGGTATCTTTTACCTTCTTTACTAGTTCACATCTTAGAACTATCCTCAATCCTCTTGAAGGAGGTTCACTTATCTTTCCACTCTCATTAGTTTCGTGGGTTGTGTCATTATGGTTTACTAACCGTTATCGGGTAATTACTCAACCCGCACATCTCCTCACATTCTAGGGAGTTCATATGTTTGCGTTATCGTTATACTTTAACGGATAGTTTGTGTGTTTGCACGTTTTCGTTATCATAAGCGTCGACCCGATCTATGGGTCTCTAGCCAAACGTTACTCACTACGAGTCGGTCCATTCACTATGTTAGACCACACCGGCATACAAGTATGTTAGCTCATTCAACATACAACAAGGCATACATAATCAAACAAGGGATTATTTTCATGCTTTAATCTTGATTAAGCCGGCACACAACACACAAATCAACGTAACTCGGTTAGCACGCGGAGTATGAGAAAATCATACCTTTCACCGGGGTTAGCTTTACCGTGTGACCTCCCGTTCCTCGGTTCACACTTGTTCAACTGATAACATTCAAATGTTTTTATTAACATCAAAGCATTACGGTATGTAACACTAATACTCCCGTACTTAACCCCATTATCCCGTTTAACTTAGTTTTACTCTTGTGTTCTTAAACTCTCAACTTTATCATTCTCTTCTCAAACTTGTTTACACTCTCAATGACCTTTAAACATCATTAATCAAGTCATAATTACCTTATACTATCATTACCCACCATTACCCATCCTTAATTAAGCTTTAAAATAGTTTCTGTACAAATTTTGGAGTGGTCCGGGTTACTGTCCGAGTTTGCAAACCCGGACCCCCACTTGGAAAAACTCTCGGGTAAGATTTGGGACTGGTCCGGGTTTGTGTCCTAGTTTGCAAACCCGGACCACAAGGTTTCAGAACTCTCGGGTATGATTTAGGGGTGGTCCGGGTTTAGGTCCTGGTTTGCAAACCCGGACCACTCCTTTGATAAACCTTTCTGCCGTGTTTTGATGCTGGTCCGGGTTTGTGTCCTAGTTTGCAAACCCGGACCAGTTGCAGTTTTGCAATTTATGTAAGTTTTTCAACTTGTTTCAACTCTAAACTTCCACCAATCTCTTCCCTAACATTCCTATATATATTATAACATTTTTTGACATTGTTTAGGCATTCAAAACTAACCTAAACCATTCTATATATTCATCTGTCAAATAACTCATTTCACTGTAATTTTTCCCTCTGTTACAGTTTGCAAGTTCTTGCTTCTGTTGAAGTTTTCAACCCTTTCTTTCTTGCCATTCTAACACCACCCTAACACACTCACACTCAAGCCCATGGTTTCCTAAACAAGTTTGACAGAACTTACCTACTTCCTAAGCATTCTCACCACACTACAACAGCTCACAAACATCAGTTTTTCTTCCCTGTTATATAAGCATTAAAACCACTGCTACTGCATACTAAGTTCCCTCTGTTATCATCCATGTACCATTTAGCCTCAAGGCTTACTAACCACACTTAGACATCATTAACACTTCTTAATTGAACAAGCAATATTGCAGTACCATGACTACACCATACAAGGTCATTACTTATGTTTACAAATGTGTTTTACAGAGAACAAAACCAACCCAAGGTAAGTTCATTACCTTGCTAGTTTTTTTTCTGTTTTCTTTTCTCTTCTTCCTCTTTCTCTTGTTACCTCTTTCTCTTCTTGTTTCCACACCACACGAAGGGGTTTAGATTGCTATCTACAACCATATCCCCACACCACACATAACAAGTCAATTCAATTCTCACGTACCTCACAAAACTAATATTTCAAAAACTAGTTTTAGGGCTTTAACACTAAGGAGTTACCTTGCCCTCTTGAGTGTCATCTTTGAACAGAAAAACTAGCAAAATATCACCCCCTCTGTTAAAACCATAAACCGTCTGGAAATGGAGAAAATATCAACGTGGGAATTTTTTTGATTTAGCAAGAATAAGCTAGAAAGGTGGAAGACTTGAGCTTATTTTTACCTTGGATTATTAAGGAGATGAGGGAGAGCCAAAATCACCTCTCCAAGCTGCAAAATGACCCACGGCCATGAAGATGAAGATGAGGGTTTCAAGTTTTTGTTGGGTGGAAAATGTTGCTCTCAACAAGAGGAATCCAACGGTACAAATTTTGTGTGATTTGGTGTTGTATTAAGCAAGAAAAGAGAGAAAGAAGATGGTGCTGTTGCTCTCTGATGAAATCGCCATTTTACAGAGGAGGAAGAAGATGGAGTTCATTTTGGGAGGAGGGAATCGTAAATCAGAAGGAAGAAAAGGAGGTGAGAGAGTATTAATGCTACTTTTACTATTCCCTCCTTACTTTATTTCTTTGTCCTCTTGTGACTTAATAAAACTAGCTAATTAACAAGTGTGTGTGTAGCAATTAAAATCGGTCCACACAGAATATAAGCTGGGAGCGTTTCTCATTTTTTTAACAGAAAACGCTCGTTAATTTACCCGGTTTAGCACTATTCACTAACCGGGCCCATTTTCGATTTTTCTCATTTCTTCATTTTTTTGGTTATTAAGCTTCCATTAATACTTAATTATAGTTATTTAATCAACTATAATTTTTATGGGTCCGTTTGACCACTTAAAGTCACGTTTTCAGGTTTTCTCGAAAAACGTGCTTTAAAACTCCGTTAGCATTTTAATCCGTTATTTGGATCCATTTTCTTCGGGAATTATTCCCGTATACTAATTAGGCTTAAATAAGCCTTAGGAATCCATCTCGGACCCTAACGAGATCATCTATCTCTTATACTCATTTAATGTGCGTTTTAGCGTTTTTCATGTTTTACACATTTTCTCTTTTCTTTTGGTTTTATTCTCTTTACTAATACTTTTTAGGCACCATTAGGCCTTTAATAATCGTATTAGAATAATTTAATCACCATTTTTAGGTCCGGGGTATTAAAATCTACCCCCCTTAGGAACTTTGTCCTCAAAGTTGGTGAATCTTATATCGTTACTCTCATGGGCGCGCTATGCCAAGGTTATAATACATGTATAACCTTACAGACTCCACAAGTCAGTCTCATTTCACACTACACATACCACACATATATCACAGCATGTATAGCAATCAAAAATACTCTTTATACTCTCTCCATGGAATCGGTCCGAAGACAAGAAGGCACTACAGTCCTCAAATCCATATTGAGTAATACATTACTGATCCCTCAGGTACCGGTCATGTTGGACACTTATGCTCTCTGGTCCACGGCCGTTTCATGACTACTGGGCACTTACTCTCTCTGGCCCACGGTCCCTTCAGTTTTGATCAAAACGTTACACATATACATATCCTCAGGCACTCTGGTTGACTCACTCAAAACAGGATCGTCTCAGGGTACTCTCCCCATCCCGCTGCCTTTGGAAAAATCACACACTGTCACCGCCCCAACCGGTCACTTAGGACCGCCGCACGTACGGTGCAATGGTTTCAAAACTAATACACTCCCACTGTTCTACCGGTCATCAAGACTTAAGGTCGTAGCCATCGGCGGGTGATAGCGGTTTCAAAACCAGTTTTCGTTTCCATCTTCATACTTGAAGACATTCCTTTTTAAATTCTGTTTGGAAATTGTTTTTAAAACATCACACAACTCCAAATCAAATTTATGGTAGCTGCATCTTTTCTTAGCGTGATTACTTGTGACCACTTATAGGGAGCTTTAAGAATCATCCAACCCTGATGTGATCAGCATCAGTGTTGAACTATCCTTCCACCCCAATTTTGTGTTCGGTTTCCCCTGATCGCTAGCAGATCAAGTTCCACCTCCCACATCAGTTTCAAACAATCAGATAGTCAAACATTTTCGTTTTCTATCTTTTACTCTTTCTAGTCATATTCACGAAACAATTCGTTTCAATTAATCTCTAGTTCCTAGTACTTAGGTCATTTGTCATTCTCATTGCTTCACTACTTTACCTAGGTATTCCATACTTATGGCCTCTTTTCCTCAAATTGTTACTCAATTTAAAACACACAACATACAACTCCAAAGGATGGAACTCACTCCATCAATCATTCTCAAATAAACTCACCTAGGGAACTCACTCCCTACAAGGTTACACATCGGTTTCATACCGATTCATACTTATTATGTCTCATGTCTAATCTCACTAGACATATACTATAGGGATTCTCATTCCCCAGGAGTCTCTCTACTCCTCTTTTCATAAATATTACATACTCGTTACTCGCAT
Source organism: Limonium bicolor (assembly GCA_023374045.1). Lineage (NCBI taxonomy): Eukaryota > Viridiplantae > Streptophyta > Magnoliopsida > Caryophyllales > Plumbaginaceae > Limonium > Limonium bicolor. The sequence goes on along the minus strand of CM041777.1, from coordinate 203,235,775 downwards.
CTTACACGATGAATGGGTACACATGTTTATGTAACATAAGTTCCAATCATCAAAATTATTTCTTTTGTGCTATGCACATAGTAGTTTACGCAGCTATACGTAAAACATACTCTAAGCGGTTTCTCGCCCTACCCCCCTTAAAAGGGGTTACGCCCGCGTAACAACCCATATGTTATCACTGAACATTGGTTCACTAATTCGGGTATCATGAAGTGTTTTAACTTCAATGCGGTTAATTAACTCATAACCGGGTCCGGTTCTAGCCTCTAAGGCTTCAAAGCGTTTAGGCTTAGCCAATTACTCACATTTGCTAGGTATGCTTAACCTTTGAATTACGGTCCACAAGCTTCTGCTGCGTGACCTGATAACTAGAGCTTAATTCGCCCGTTGGTATTCTCAATGTATTAATCCACTCCCTTTTATCCCTTTGTGTCTTGGGAATAAAGGTTCTCAATCGTCGCTAGGTATCTCTTACCGTATGCGAATTCGATGAGTTATAGATTTTCTCTCCAGTTCTCTGGAAATCTATTTCGTATAACAATATATACCTTCGTGACTATTAACTTACTTTTCCCGACTTGTTGTCGGTTGAGGTCAAGCTACTACTTAGCATGTAGTGCTCCCTCGTTTAATAGTGGCTCCTGGATTATGTTTGTTTCTTGGTTCTGTACCAGAGTTCTTCATTCATACTACTCTGCATTTACCATCCATCGATCCTGGGCCCTGTGGGTTACTACTCACGTTCCTCGTGCATCTTTGGCCAACGACCGCACGGTTATCTCTCTAGATTCTCACTCAACAGGCTTCGTTGACATCTCTCAATTCCTGACTCTCCCACTCGATCATTACTGCCGAGTGCAATACCAAAACACTCAGTCATACAGAGTGCAGAAGCGTAAACTCTTGGCAGTAAATCTCTTATGAGATAGGAATGAATACATCTCCTTTACTATCTTTTATCATCAGCTTCATTTCATTATCTGATTACACTCTCACAATGGTCGCTCACTGCGTACCATGCTCTTATTCATTAACAATATTCGCTTATAAGGCTTCAGCTACTACTTTAGCTTCCGCTCATATACTCCCGCCATTTATACTATGGCTTGCCATTCACTTGGCTCAATAAAATATATTACTCTAAACTCTTTACGCTTACTGCGCATCGTTTACTCTGCAATTCATACTGCACACATACAGTGTTTACTACTAATCCGATTACTCTCTCGGTTTCCTTCCACTGCTATCAACGCCTTTCTATGCCCTATCTCTGTTCGACTTACTCCTTGGCAATTAACACATGCTCAAGTTTCATGCACCACTCTAGCGGTTTCACATTACATTCATGGGTGGTAGCCTTTCTCTGGAAGATTCACACAATTACCGCTCCATAGGCTCCACAATAACAAGTGGTGTCCCCACTCTAAGGTAGTGGTTCGTTCTCCACAATTCCTTTTTGTGCCTTTATGCAAAAGTTTTACAACGTTTGGATCTACAAATTGTAGTTGGTTTTCCGGCTTACAAGCCACATTGCCTCGTCATGCTCCATGCGGGCTGTTTATACAGGTTTCATCTTCTCCGTATGCCATTAAATGGTTAGGAGGTTTTTCTGGGCTCCTTGATATAGTTGTCTCATCACACTTCCGTACATGGAAGGCCCTTTTGTATCTTAATATAGGTCTATGCCGCTGGCAATTTAGGGTATCCCGTTTTACGTGGGATCCCTTCGGGTTCTACCCGAGTGTTCGCTTTAACACTTGTGTTCTCAACATTCGTTCAACTATTGTTGATTCCTGCACCCTTCACGGATTGCTCCTGGGTGTTACTGAGTTGCGCCATTACATCTGGCTCGAACCCATGGGTACGTTCAGTTCTTACCCCGCCTTGCGTATATATATATATTTGAATTATCCCATCAGGGTTGTAACGTCTCCCGTTATTGGATAGATCATTGATACTTTTCCTTTACCTTCTTAGTCAGGTTGTCATTCTCTTCAGTGAAGTATACTATGGGAATTCTATCCCGTTTATCGAACATTAATATGTTCATTTTAGGCATTCACCGTATAGCTTACGCTGGTATTCATTCCAGTTATTATGTATTTCCCGAGACATATCCAATGTCTATACTTAATACTATGTGCTTCCCGCACTTCTTAACATTATATCCTTAGGTCTGTCATCGTACTGGATTCTTGACTCCTTTAGCTTGGTAAGCTTCTCTGTGTTCTTCGGTTATTCGAGGTGTCCAACTGTCTTGGTTTGAATTGGCTCTTTCGTCCGTAGTATGGAGTGGGCTACTTCCTGTGTTCCGTACTCTACTTGTATACATACATGGAGTATCTTATTGATACGTTACCACTTACCCGACTAACTCATAATTGGTCTGTCAGGCCCGCAAGCTCCTTCGGAGTGCGGTCGTTCCATGTCTCGTTTGTGTACACTTGTAGTGTCGGTCACACGCCTAGGTGAAGTATTCTGTTGTCAACTCCTCTTGTATTATTCTATGATAACTTACCGTGGTTCTTAGGTTTGGTTTTAAAATTTGGGGGTTTTTGGAAAATTTGGCGTTTCGAAAGAAAAATTTGGGTCTTGAAAGTAAAATCTTCATGGCATTTCAATGCCGGTTACTTCTTACCAGGTCTAGCCTCTTGCTGACCGGTATATTCTTTATACAATGATCAAGCCGTTAGGCCCTTTCAAGGTTTCGTTTCACAATTCTTAAGGTTTATTGTGCTATATTGGCTTTTCTTGCCAACTTGGTACTTGCTAAGTACTTGTCACTTGTTAAGATTCCTCTTAACGGTCCCGTTATTACTGCACTTGCCGTGGCAAGTGCGCGGTACAGGCGGTTTTTAGGTTAACTCATACCGATCACGGTATCGGTCCCATTGTACTTGGTAGCCTTGTCGGCTCTTCCTTGATCCTTTAGTTGGATAACTACTCTTTGGAGCTGCTTCTCATTCATCTTGACAGGACTGTCATTCATTTAGGTGCTTCTCCATCCTCGGAGTTCCTTAATTACTTGGTACTATGTTCTGCGCTCTTCCTCGTTGCTCATTGCCACGTCTTTACTGTGGTTACCGAGGTTTAACTCATTTAGGCACTACTTCAGTAGTCCTATTGGGTGTATCCAGTAGATGTGTTGTAGCTATCTGAGCTATGCCCATTAGGTATTATGCCCTTTTCGGGTGTGGCAGGGCGGGTATACCTACTCTTGACTAGGTTCTTAGTCGGTTATTATACCATTGGTGGTATTACTTAACTATGGCGGTCCGTTGACACGTGTCCCGGTTCTCGTTAGTTCTCATGAATCCGCCTTGTTGCACGGTTGGTGCATCCTTCTTGCTGCTACTCGACCAGCTGGGTTCTCGCGACTGCTAAGCATGTCGCCCCAAGCTGCCACAGATTCTGGTCTCCTTGGATTAGGATTTCTCGACCTCACGCCATTGAGTGCGATTATTGTCGTTCCAGCGGAATCCGTCTCCGGGGTTTCCGGTTCTCGGGATCTACCGCATGACTGGTTCTGGTTCATATTGAAATATTTCAATAACTTCCAGATTGGGTTTTCCCGTCTCTCTGGCGTTCTTTCTCGAGCTTTTTAATACGAGGGTTGTGGAGGGCGGGTCTGGTATTGTAGGTATCCAGATCATACTGGAAGTTCCTAAGTAGCGCATCTCTCACGCTACCACTCAACCCATAGCCCTAAGTCTCTAATCCCTAACTCGGTATTACCTAAGCTCGGTATTTCCAGTCATCAGAGCAATACTTCGCTCTGATACCATTTTTGTAACACCCCAACTGCTAATCTCGTCATTACCTCTTAATCTGTCACAATTTACCAATAAACTCGTAGCGGAACACTAATACAACAGAGGGTGATACAACGCAGTTAGCCACCCCTATGGCTAACCAGGCCTATTTCACATACAGTAACGGTCTGATGGACTGGAGCAACCGAGAACACAATACAAATACAATACTCAAATCATTTCTCTACTATACCGAGTCTACATTATATGGATGCCGATAACATATTCGGTCTTACACCTCGTTCAATACATAAGTAATTACAATCTAACTACCCATGCTTTCACCGACCCCGTCCTACTCTCGTACGGTTTCGTCTTCGGTGTACCTGCGAATAAAAACGTTGCCCCTAGGGGCTCAGCTTAAAGCTGCATATGAAATTCGCATACCCCGAGCGCTAACCGGGGTACGCCGACCACTTTGTCGGATATACATGGAGTTCATTTTAGTCAAACAACATGCATCATAGCATTACAATGAGTACGTGTAATACTCGAGGAATCTACATCCAATCACGGAACACAATTCCTAACTAACATAACAAGGTTGTTAGTTGTATCTGTTACTCCTAGGCCTTGAGGGTTATACCTCACTATGCCTTGTTTACTTATTCAATACCTCACCCGCTCTCTCGGGTTACTTATTCATATACACACCCATTCTCTTGGGCTACTCGTACTATACTCCACCCACTCTCGGGTTACTTATTCTCATTATCTCACCCACACTCTTGGGTTATTTATACTCATTATCTCACCCACACTCTTGGGTTATTTATACTCATTATCTCACCCACACTCTTGGGTTATTCATACTCAAGCTCTTGTAGTTTCTCGAGACACTACAGGTCTCCTACGTCACGCTTGCTACTCTGAATACATACTTAGGCCAAAACTCATGGCTCTCAAGCATAGTCTTACTTCCCCGGTTTCGACCCTACTCGGGGTCTAGCATGGTGGGAAGGTTCAACTAGCTCACTAAACTCTCTCTTAGTTCCTATCTGTTTTTACTTAGGTCCGACTACTCTCGGACTATTTACATTCCCATACACTCCTCCCTCGGAGTTATAATAATATTATGTATATTAGTCTAGAAACATCACTCTTGATGTTTCTAATGACTTTGGGAACATTATTTAAGTTCGGTTAATCTTAGGTTTTAAGAGTTACCCATACATTTTACTTACTCATACTTTCGGTTATTTTCTTATATCGGGTAAAATCCTCATATAGGAGGTCGACCATGTCTCAAGGGAGCTACTAATCCCTTAGGTCTCTTTTACCTTCTTTACTAGTTCACATCTTAGAACTATCCTCAATCCTCTTGAAGGAGGTTCACTTATCTTTCCACTCTCATTAGTTTCGTGGGTTGTGTCATTATGGTTTACTAACCGTTATCGGGTAATTACTCAACCCGCACATCTCCTCACATTCTAGGGAGTTCATATGTTTGCGTTATCGTTATACTTTAACGGATAGTTTGTGTGTTTGCACGTTTTCGTTATCATAAGCGTCGACCCGATCTATGGGTCTCTAGCCAAACGTTACTCACTACGAGTCGGTCCATTCACTATGTTAGACCACACCGGCATACAAGTATGTTAGCTCATTCAACATACAACAAGGCATACATAATCAAACAAGGGATTATTTTCATGCTTTAATCTTGATTAAGCCGGCACACAACACACAAATCAACGTAACTCGGTTAGCACGCGGAGTATGAGAAAATCATACCTTTCACCGGGGTTAGCTTTACCGTGTGACCTCCCGTTCCTCGGTTCACACTTGTTCAACTGATAACATTCAAATGTTTTTATTAACATCAAAGCATTACGGTATGTAACACTAATACTCCCGTACTTAACCCCATTATCCCGTTTAACTTAGTTTTACTCTTGTGTTCTTAAACTCTCAACTTTCTCATTCTCTTCTCAAACTTGTTTACACTCTCAATGACCTTTAAACATCATTAATCAAGTCATAATTACCTTATACTATCATTACCCACCATTACCCATCCTTAATTAAGCTTTAAAATAGTTTCTGTACAAATTTTGGAGTGGTCCGGGTTACTGTCCGAGTTTGCAAACCCGGACCCCCACTTGGAAAAACTCTCGGGTAAGATTTGGGACTGGTCCGGGTTTGTGTCCTAGTTTGCAAACCCAGACCACAAGGTTTCAGAACTCTCGGGTATGATTTAGGGGTGGTCCGGGTTTAGGTCCTGGTTTGCAAACCCGGACCACTCCTTTGATAAACCTTTCTGCCGTGTTTTGATGCTGGTCCGGGTTTGTGTCATAGTTTGCAAACCCGGACCAGTTGCTGTTTTGCAATTTATGTAAGTTTTTCAACTTGTTTCAACTCTAAACTTCCACCAATCTCTTCCCTAATATTCCTACATATATTATAACATGTTTTGACATTGTTTAGGAATTCAAAACTAACCTAAACCATTCTATATATTCATCTGTCAAATAACTCATTTCACTGTAATTTTTCCCTCTGTTACAGTTTGCAAGTTCTTGCTTCTGTTGAAGTTTTCAACCCTTTCTTTCTTGCCATTCTAACACCACGCCCTAACACACTCAAGCCCATGGTTTCCTAAACAAGTTTGACAGAACTTACCTACTTCCTAAGCATTCTCACCACACTACAACAGCTCACAAACATCAGTTTTTCTTCCCTGTTATATAAGCATTAAAACCACTGCTACTGCATACTAAGTTCCCTCTGTTATCATCCATGTACCATTTAGCCTCAAGGCTTACTAACCACACTTAGACATCATTAACACTTCTTAATTGAACAAGCAATATTGCAGTACCATGACTACACCATACAAGGTCATTACTTATGTTTACAAATGTGTTTTACAGAGAACAAAACCAACCCAAGGTAAGTTCATTACCTTGCTAGTTTTTTTCTGTTTTCTTTTCTCTTCTTCCTCTTTCTCTTGTTCCCTCTTTCTCTTCTTGTTTCCACACCACACGAAGGGGTTTAGATTGCTATCTACAACCATATCCCCACACCACACATAACAAGTCAATTCAATTCTCACGTACCTCACAAAACTAATATTTCAAAAACTAGTTTTAGGGCTTTAACACTGAGGAGTTACCTTGCCCTCTTGAGTGTCATCTTTGAACATCAAAACTAGCAAAATATCACCCCCTCTGTTAAAACCATAAACCGTCTGGAAATGGAGAAAATATCAACGTGGGATTTTTTTGATTTAGCAAGAATAAGCTAGAAAGGTGGAAGACTTGAGCTTATTTTTACCTTGGATTATTAAGGAGATGAGGGAGAGCCAAAATCACCTCTCCAAGCTGCGAAATGACCCACGGCCATGAAGATAAAGATGAGGGTTTCAAGTTTTGTTGGGTGGAAAATGTTGCTCTCAACAAGAGGAATCCAACGGTACAAATTTTGTGTGATTTGGTGTTGGTTTGAGCAAGAAAAGAGAGAAAGAAGATGGTGCTGTTGCTCTCTGATGAAATCGCCATTTTACAGAGGAGGAAGAAGATGGAGTTCAGTTTGGGAGGAGGGAATCGTAAATCAGAAGGAAGAAAAGGAGGTGAGAGAGTATTAATGCTACTTTTACTATTCCCTCCTTACTTTATTTCTTTGTCCTCTTGTGACTTAATAAAACTAGCTAATTAACAAGTGTGTGTGTAGCAATTAAAATCGGTCCACACAGAATATAAGTTGGGAGCGTTTCTTTTTTTTAACAGAAAACGCTCGTTAATTTACCCGGTTTAGCACTATTCACTCATCGGGCCCGTTTTTCGGATTTTTCTGTTTCTTCATTTTTTTGGTTATTAAGCTTCCATTAATACTTAATTATCGTTATTTAATCAACTATAATTTTTATGGGTCCGTTTGACCACTTAAAGTCACGTTTTCGGGTTTTCTCGAAAAACGTGCTTTAAAACTCCGTTAGCATTTTAATCCGTTATTTGGATCCGTTTTCTTCGGGAATTATTCCCGTATACTAATTAGGCTTAACTAAGCCTTAGGAATCCATCTCGGAACCTACGAGATCATCTATCTCTTATACTCATTTAATGTGCGTTTTAGCGTTTTTCGTGTTTTACGCATTTTCTCTTTTCTTTTGGTTTTATTCTCTTTACTAATACTTTTTAGGCACCATTAGGCCTTAAATAATCGTATTAGAATAATTTAATCACCATTTTTTGGTCCGGGGTATTAAATCATGCCTCCAAGTCGCACCCTAGAGATGATTGCCGAGATATACAACTTCCGACAACCTGGCTCGGAGAACATCTGTGAGACTTGGGACAGATTCAAGGGGTTGCTGCGAACATGTCCACACCACGGCCTCACCAAGGAACAACTATCTCAGTTGTTCTATAAAGGATTGGTCAACCAATGCAAGACGATGATCCTATCCTCCCTTGGTGCAACCATATTGAAGAAGCCTGGAGATCAATTCCTCAATGGAATTGAATCTCTCTGCGAAGAGATTAGAGATTGGGCCACCGGTGGAACCAAGGGTGGTACCGCTGGTTTATATCAAGTGGATGAGGGCGACGCTAAATTTGACAAATTGATGCAAAGTCATGAGCAGTTGTTAGAGAGCAATGCTCAAACGTCCACGAAGGTTAGTGCTCTACAGAAGGTGGTGGAGCAAATAGCAATGAACAAACTTCCTCAACAGGCGAATGTGGTTAGTGCACGACCACACGCTCAAGGCCATGAAATTCCAGACTTTCAAAATGTTGAGGAAGTCAACTATGTGAGCAACCAAGGGTACAGGCAGCCATGGCAGCAGGGGAACCAACCCCCTCAACACTTCCAAAGTCAAGCTGGCTACCAGGGAGGTCAGAGGCAATACCGACCATCCCACCCTGCATCTTCATCAGAGGCCGAGATGGCTGAATTACGCGACATGATGTCGGCTCTAATGAACAAGACCCAGGACGCTCACAATGAGATCTCGACCATTCGCAGATCACAAAACGTTGCAGTTGCAATTACAGCAACTTCTGGCACAACCACGACAGCAAGGTCAGCTCCCATCTCAAACACAGACCAATCCGAGAGAGCATGCGAATTTGGTCACCATTCTATCAAGGATCTCAGACAATGCCAAGTAGCCCAAAAGGCTAAGTGTAAGGCGGTTCCTCCTCACGCATTCAAATTTTCCAAACAGGGGAGCCTCTCTTTCCTTTTCAATCTTTTTCTTTTATTTTATGTTGTTTATTTGTTATTTTGATTCATAATATATTTATTTTAATTTTGTTAAGTTTCTTAAAAAAAAATTCATGTTCTTTTCATTTTGAACACTGGGGACAGTGTTCCTGCCAAGTGTAGGGCAGGGACCCCCCTTTAAAAAATAAGTTTTTATTTATAATATGCATAAGCTGTGAGTTTTATCAATGTTTTACTAAACTTTTTGCATGTTTTTTATTGAGATAACCTACCGCTAATACCGTCATTACTATACAAATACTTACCTTCGCAGCGGGTACTCCTTACACAACGGCGGGTGTACAATGCCGTTAGTCACCCACGTGACTAACAAGGCGAGTTACAGTACTACATACTATCGGTCTGATGAACATGAACATACCGAGTACTCTACACGATACAACACTTCCCATTGCATACTCATCCATAATCCAATTACAACTCCAATACATTACTATACCGAGTATACTACAATCCTTAAATTACCGATACAGTTTAAGCTTCCAAATTCGCATTACAATACAAGTGCCAATCCCTACTATACAACTACTCATGCTTACGTAGCAGTCCCCGTCCTACTCTCTCGAACGGTGATCAGCTTCGGGTAGCTGCACACTAAAAACGGTCCCCCGAGGGGGTCAGCTTACGCTGCGCATGAAATTCGCATATACCGCGTGCTAACCGCGGTACGCCGACTACTTTGGGTCGGATATACATGGAGCTCATTTTACATGCATACATACATACTCATGCTACAACAATACATTCACAATACCTACATACACATACAAGGTTCAATACTTACTAAGGAAGACAATTCGATAGTCAACCGTTCATACTAGCTATTTGTTCAATACTCTTTCGTTGCGTTACTCGTTACTCTACTCATACTCACTCCTTACTCTTGTATACTCATCACTCCATGTTCGGTATCCTACTTGTACACGATCCTTACTCTGTACTCGTTACTATACTTGTGTATACTTGCTACTCAATACTCCATACTTACTCATACGTACTCAGTACTCAGTACTTACTCATACATACTCAATACTCGGTACTCATTACATACTCATACTCACTACTTACTCAGTACTCATTACTTTGCTCATACTTACGAAATACTCATTACTCATTACTATGGCCTCTGGGCGGAGTCATACACAAGACTCGCCACCGAACCTACAATACGAGGGCTATACGCTTAGCTCCTCAAATACTCAAATGTCTGTTTTACCGGACTACTCAAATTCCCTACAATCTTCTCTCAGAGTATAATACAATCTCATGGATTAGCCTAGAAGTATCTCTCTCGATAACCTCTGCTAGCTTAGGGAATTACCACCGTCTAGTATCCTTAGATTTAAGGGTTTCCCCAACATATCGAATACTTTCTCGTTCGGGGCATACTTACATCAGTCGGGTCCTCTCATAATGGGTCGACTAATTGCTAAGGGGTTTGGAGACCCCTCATCATTCTTTACTACTCTCATGGTTCATGTCTTGCACCAAGATTAATTCCTCTATTAGAGGTTATTTGTATACTTCCACTACTTATTAATTGTGGATCATTCATTTCGGTTCTCCTACCGTTATCGGGAGGTTATTACTCCCGTACACTCCCTCACATTCTAGTGAGTTCATTGGGTTGCATTATCGTCATTGATTCGATAGTTTAGTGCGTTGCTACGTTTCCATTAGTTCACAACGTGACTCTTACTACGCGTCACTACAAAACAAGACTCATCTATGAGTCGTACTACGCACTAAATGAAGCCACACGGTCAAACATGAAGGGTTAGCTCACACAACATACATCAAGACATACAATGAAGGCAATAAACCATTTTCATGCTTTAGTCTTGATTAGCCGGCATACAGCACACAAATCAACGTAACTCGGTTAGCATACGGGGCATGAGAAAATCATACCTTTCACCGGAGTTAGCTCTACCATGTGTTCCCTCGCTCCTTGGTTCACACTTGTTCCACTGATAATGTTCCAACATTATTGTTAATTCTACACTGTTACGATACGCAAAGAATTACTACTCCCGTACTTACCCCGTTATCCCGGTGTACTTAATGTTCTCATACTCTCAACTTTCTTGGTTACTTTTTATACTTGCTTTCCTACTCATATACTTACTTTCTTACCATTACTACTTCAATAATGGTGTATTACTACATATATATGCATATATGGGTATAGGCATATATATATACATATGATTACTATAATCATATAATAAAACATATATTTTTTTTTGACTCGACCGGACTTGCAGGGTCGGTCGCAAGTCCGGTCCATTCCAGTAGCTATCAGTATGGAAATTTTCTGTCTCGACCGAACTTGCAAGTCCGGTCGCAAGTTCGGTCCATTCCAGAAGCTTTCATCTGCGGAATTTTTCTGGCCGACCGAACTTGCAAGTCCGGTCGCAAGTTCGGTCCATTCCAGAAGGTTTCAGACGGGAGAATTTTCTGGTCCGACCGAACTTGCATGTCCGGTCGCAAGTCCGGTCTATTCCAGAAGGTTTCCCGTCTTTGTAATTCTGGGCTCGACCGAACTTGCAGGTTCGGTCGCAAGTCCGGTCCGGCCCAGTACTTCAGTTTCAAAATCTGTTTTCAGTCCTATACTTTGCCCATTGTCTCTCCAATCTTCCTACATGTAATCCCACATGTTTTAACACTACTTAGCCCCTCCAAATTGCCTTAGTTCATCCCCCAAATTCCTTACTCATTCCTAAATCCACATACACAATTCCTCCTCACTTTCTCTCAACACTTCCATTAGTTTTCTTTCCTCTTATGCTACAGATTTTCATTTTAACCTTTACCATTCAATACTCCTACTACCAATACCACTACTAGCATCACAAATACATTCCCAAGCAATTACAACATCTATACCCAAGTCCAACATCCATTTTACTAAGTCTTGCACTCTCATTCTTCCTAATTCCTCCAAGGAAATCCAATACCTCTTGCTACAGATTTTTACATGTTCCATCCTCCTTCCCCAATTACCAATCCATGGTCATTATCCATCTCTACTAACCCCAATACATTCCTTGGTTCTCCTATCACCAAGTCATCTCCAATACGCAATTCCTACTAAAATTTCGCCATAGTTCATCATCTACTTTCCTTACTTATCCACACACATCCTTTCTCATCAAATTCATCCCTATTCTAGCCAAACCACAAGGGTTCTACCAGCACTCATACAAAAATCTTAATACACCCATATCTCCTCAATTACTATACCAATACATCATTACTTCCTCAAATAGCAATACTAATACACATATATCATTCATTTGGCTCTAAGGCCTACAAATCCACATATTTGCTCACAAATACTCAAACATTCACAACTACAATACTTAGTACAATAGTTTAGGTTCTTTTATTTGTTCACCCATTCCCATTACACTAGTGCATTAAATTGGGCATTAAAAGAGCTCTTACCTTATTTTATTTTCTTTTCTCATTTCCAATTCTTCTCTTCCTCTCCTCCTTGTACCAATCGGTCAAATGGGAATGGAGTTGTTAAACTCCATCCCAACACCCAAGAACAGAAAAACGCATTTTAATTACTCTTCTAAACCTTTAGAGAATTCTAATTCCATAGAAAGGCTTAGAGCACAAGTTAGGGTTTTACCTTTGGAGATCTTTGAGAGGGATTCTCACTCTTGAATCAAGAAGGGAATTACTCCACCATTGGAGGGTTGAACAATGCTCCAAAGCAAGAGAAAAACAAGGTAAGAGAGAGAGAGACCAAAAATCGGCCATACCAAGAGATGGAAAAAAAAGTGAGGTCTTTCATGGAGATTTTTACCTTGTTGGAAGGAGGAGACTCCAAGCTCCATAATGGTGTGCTTTTCTCTTCAAATAGGGAAAACCCATGGAGATGAAGTTGCTCATTTTCGGATTTTGAAAAGATAGAAATGTAGAGCTTGAAGAGAGGAGTTCAAATATATATTTTATTTTACATTTGGAGCTCAAATGGAGCTAGAGCTTGTGGAAGAAAGTGAGAAAGCCATGGGAGCTTCCTTTGGGGCTTTGAAATCGCCAACAAGAAGGGAGGAAGGAAGAAGAGAGCTGCAGTGAGGGGGTTCCATCGTGAGAGAGGGAAGGGAGTTGGAGAGAGAGAAGAGAAATGAGAGAATAAGAGAGAGTGGGTTATTTACTTTTGTACTTTTTACTTTTTGCTTTCTTTGATTTACTTATTTGTTACTTGTGTGTGTGTGTGAGAGAGAGCTGTTTACACCAGTAAAAACCGGCCCCCTCTGTAATACTAGCTGGAGCATTTTTCGTCTTTTACAGAAAACGCTCGTTATTTTACCGGTTTTGATACTATTCACTAATCGGCCCGTTTTCCGGAATTTTCTCGTTTCTTTATTTTTTATTGGTTATTAAGCTTCCATAAATGCTTAATAATTATTATTTAATGATTTATAATTTTTACGGGTCCGTTTGACCACTTAAAGTCACGTTTTCGAGTTTCCTCGAAAAACGTGCGCTAAAGCTCTTTTAGCGTTTTAATACATTTCTTGGATCCGTTTTCTTTGGGAATCATTCCCATATACTAATTAGGCATGAATAAGCCTTAGGAATCCTTACGATACTATAACCGAGGTCTCGTACCTCCTATGGTTGTTTAACGCTTATTTTAGCGTTTTCTGCTTTCTAAGCGTTTTTCTCATTTCTTTTGGATTTATTTTCCTTACCCAAAATTACTTAGGCGCTATTAGGCCCTTAAATACTATATTGGAATAATATAATCACCATATTTAAGTTCGGGGTTTTTCAATCTACCCCCCTTAAAGAACTTTGCCCTCAAAGTTGGTGAATCTAATATCGTTACTTGTATAAATACTCTATGCTAAGGTTATAACCTCTACATACGACTTGTCAAACTCCAAATGTCTGACATGATGCATACTACACATCCAAACAGCATGTCACTGCATACATAGCAATCAAAAATATCCGTTTTACTTCTCTCCAAGGGGGTCCATCCGCAGACAATTAGGTACCATCCTCCCCCATGGCGAGTGATCCCTCAGGTACCGGTCACGTTTGAACACTTACGCTTTCTGGTTCACGGCCGTCATGACTTGAGCACTTACGCTTTCTGGCTCTACGGTCCTTTGGTTCTGATCAAATTCATTTGCACATATAGAGATCCTCAGGCACTTACTCATACTTTACTCATACTTTACTCATACTTTACTCATACTTTACTTACTCATACTTACTTCGGGACTACACTCTGCCCCAGTGCCTTTGGAAAAATACAAACACACACTGTCACCATACAAACGGTGTAGTTGGTTTCAAACTACTCTACACTTCCACAGACTCAAAACTAGCTTCACCTCCTATGGTTTCGACCGGATACCCGTGCCTAGGCATGGAAGATCCACTAGCGCCCGTGGGAGCGGTTTCAAAACCGATCCTCATTCTCAAGTTTGAAGAACATTGTACCCAAATTAGTTTTGGAAATTCATTTTGAAAACTTGCATACATCTCCCAAATACCATTTATGATGATTATTCCTAATACTAGTGTTATTACTGTGACCACTTAAGGGAGCTTCCAGAGTCCTTCAACCCCAATGTGATCAGCATTGGTGTTGAATTATCCTTCCACCCCAATTTATGTTCGGCTTCCCTTGATCGCTAGCAAATCAAGTTCCACTTCCCACCTCAATACAAACAGACAGCTTGTCAAACATCATTCCATTTTCTATCTTTTTAATCTTGCTACTCATAATTATACACATACATTTTCCAATTTATATGATTCACTTACTTACTTACTAGTCATCTCATCAATTATTACTGCATCTTCTCCAACTACTATACTTAAGAAATTCATGGGTATAATATCCCATTAATCTGCTATACCAAATTCATACTCATAAAATACATCGGTTTCGTGCCGATTTATACTCATTACATACATTGGTTCCATACCGATTTATACTCCTCAAGTCTCCCATACATACTCATTCCTCATACTACTACCGATCGGGGTCCTCATTCCCCTGGAGTTTCTCTACTCCTTCCTTATTCTTATTTCTCAAATAACTACAATTACACGATGAGTGAATACAAATGTTTATGTAACATAAGTATCATCATCAAAACAAATTCTTTTGCGCTTGCGCATTGTAGTTTACGCACTTATCACGTAAAACATACATTTCGCGGTTTCGCTCTACCCCCCCTTAAAAGGGATTACGCCCACGTAATCTACCATGTGTCAACATTGGACATCGGTCGAAGGCATTCAGCCTTCATGGGGTGGTTCAGTTTCCATGCGGTCTATTATACAATGTTCCTTGATCAACGGGTCTTAACCGTACTATCGGTTAGTCCCTACATCAAGAATTTTCATCGGAGTTTATTTAACTCTTAACCGGGTTCGGTTCTAGGTGTATTTCACTTAGAATTCTGGGTCCACTAGCTTCTGCTGCGCGACCCTGATAACTTGGGTTATTCGCCCTTCTTGTTATCTTACATGTGCTATACAACACCTTTTTATCCTTCTTATTGTGGGAATAAGGTCTGTTCCATCTCGCGTGGTATTCTTTTACCGTGCGTGAACTCAATGAGTTTTAGATTTATAACCAGATCTCTGGCAATCTATATACATACTGTTGTGTTTGTAGTGATCTTCCACTTGGTTCCTCCGACTTATTGTCGGTTGAGGTTAAGTCACCACTTAGTTGTAGTGCTTCCTCTATTGTTAGTAGCTTCTGAATTATACCAGTTTCTCTGGTTCAGCACAAGTGTTCTTTACTTGTATGACCTTGCATTTTCAATGCGTCGGTCCTTGACTTTCTTAAGTCTCCTTTCACTTTTATTCCAATGGAATTCACCTCTTGTGATTGTTGGTGTGTTTCACACTCTTCGTGTTCTTTGGCCTTAGGCCGCACGATTTGTTTCCAAGCTTTTGCTTAACTGGCTTACGCCATGTTTACTGGTGAAAGGAATAATTTACCACAATTTACATTTCCTCATATTCCTAGCTATCCCACTCGATCATTAACTGCACAAATGCAATACCAAAACACTCAGTCCCATAGAGTGCAGAGGTGTAAACTCTTGGTAGTAACTCTCTTATGAGATCGCAATAGGACTGATCGTTACTCTTTCAGGTGGTGCTTCATCATTTCGTGTGGACTCCTGGCTTGTTGCCCGGTCTGTCCACTATCTCGTATTAACAATTCCATAGCATTGGTGACTACTCATATACATTGGTCGCCTGTTGCGCACCATGTTCTTACTGATTCCACAGTATTGGTTTACATGGCATCCACTGTTGCTAGCTTCAGCTCATGCATCTCTATCATTTATACAATGGTTCCCCATGTATTTGGCAAATACAGAATATGGTATTACTTTATTTTTCTGAGCTCTCTGAGCATCATTGGTTTTATAACCGGTTATTCCTTGGTTGTCAACAATTGCTGTTGAAGCTTATTTCACATTGCTTGACAATAGTTGTATGCTCAAGCTTGACTACGTTAGTAGTTCTGAAAGGAATATATTTCCCGACAGTTACTGGTGGTATCCCCTTCTTGGGATCCATGTGTTCCACTCTTGTGGTCTCACATTATGGGGGGCGTCCTCATTATCGGTTGTTACTCTTTTATCGGTGTCATCCTTGACAACCTTCCATATGGTTCACAAAGGTTTTGCAACCGTTGGGTTGTTTGTGGTAATAGTTTCATGGCCTACTAGCCATATTGCCTAGAGCTCTGCTCATCATAGGCTGTTCCAAATTGGTTACTTCTCCGTATACCATAGAATGGCTTGGAGGTGATACTGGGCTCCATGATAAGATCGTCGCATCATGCTTCCGTTCGTTGGAGACCCTTTTTGTATCTTGATATTGATCGATACCATTTATTAATTTGGGGTATCCCCTGCCAAGTGGGATCCCTTCGGTGTCCTAACCGGATGTTCATTCCAATTGTGGTATTGTTACCACAACATCTCGTTCGACTGTGTTGACTTGATACCCTTTATGGATTGCTCCTGGGTAGTACCGATTATACGGTAGCATCTGACACTTATGAGTATGTTCAGTTTATTGTCCTACCTTGCGGTTCTGGATCTGAGTTATCCCGTTAAGGGTTATAAAGTCTCCCGTTCTTAGGGTAGACCATTGGTGTTTTTCCTTATGTTATAGCGGATTTGATATCCCTTCCGGTGATGAATGGTATTTCTGGTACCTTATAACATCACCCTGTGTGTTTGTGGTAGTTGTTCTGGGAATTTTATCCCGTTCATTGAACACTGGTGTGTTAATGTTAGGCATTTGCCTTACTGTGCTTAGACTGGGTATTCCTTCCAGTTATCATTCTTTACTTAGATATCTTCGAGACATATCCCATGTCTTATCCCGTTGTTAGTGTTTCTTGCACTTTCAACTCTTAATGGTTCTCCTGAAGTGAGTTTCTGACTCCTTAGCTTGTAGCTTATCTGAGTTTCCCTTGTTCGGTTGAAGGTAACCAGCTGTTCTGTTTTAAATTTACTTGTGGTCCGTAGAACAGAGTTGACTACTTCCCGTGTTTCGTACACTACATGTATACATACGTGGGGTACCTTGTTGGCACGTCACCACTTACCTAACTATCTGTCAGGCCCGCAAGCTCCTTCGGAGTGCGGTTGTCCCACATCCCGTATTTGGGTACACTCGTAGTGTTCGTCACACGCCTAGGTGAAGTATTCTATTGTCAACTCCACTTGTATCATTCTATGATAATCACCGATATTCCGTCGGTTCGGTTTTTTTTAAAATCAAAGGTTTAAGAGAAGAGTTTGTGGTTTTGAAAGAAAAATTTGGGTTTTGAAACAACGGCTCGGTGTTAAAAGAAATTCTTCATGGCGTTGCCATGATTCAGGTCTTAACCAGGTTCAGCTTCTTGCTGACCGGTATACTCTTAATACAATGGTCGGGCCGTTAGGCCTTCCCAAGGTTTCATTATTTAAGTACTTAGGATTGGTGATCCTATATCTGCTCCATTCGTCATAGCGGTACTTTATCAAGTATTTGCGGGTTGTTAAAAGTCTCCCAACCGTCTTGTAGTTGCTGCACTTGCCCTGGGCAAGTGCGCGGGTAGGTTGTTTTTCGGTTAACGTATACCGATTGCAGTATCGTTTCCATCCATAATTGGTGGTTTTGTCGGATCTTCCTTTGATCTTTTGATCTTGGTGATCCATCTCCTGAGTCATTTCTCAGGTACTTGACATGGTTGTCGTCCATCCGGGTGTCTCACACCTTCGGTGTGGTTAACGAGACTTGACTTATCCTTAGGAACCATGTTGCGGTCCTATATGTGTCTGTGTTATGATTTCTTTCATAGTTATCTGAACTATGTTGTTTGGTTATTACAGCCTCTTGGCATGTAGGTTTGGTATTAATCCAACCTCGACTAATTCCTTAGTCGGTTTGTATACCGTTGTTGGTATCATCAAAGATTACAGTCCGTAGACTCTCTGGTCTCGGGTTTGCTACTCTATCTTCCTTGCTTCATTGCGCGATTGTGCTTCTCTTTTTGCTGGCTACTCAGGGTTCTCGCGACTGCAAAGCATGTCGCCCATTGGTGCCATAAATTCCATTATCCTGTGTCTAGGATCTTCATTTTCCCGCCATTAAGTGCGGTCATCGTCATCCAACGGGAACCGTCTTCGGGACTTCCAGTTCTTGGACTCTACCGTATGACAGGTTCTTTTTCTAATAAGGTTTACTTGCAACTGCTAGATCGGGTTTTACCCGAGTGTGAGAGGTCTTTCCATCTCTCTGGCGTTCTTGTCCCAACTTACAATGGGGGACGCGGAGGGCGGGTATGGTTACTGTAGGTATCCAGATCACACTGGAAATCCCTATCTAGCGTCCTCACACACTAGCACTCAACCCATAGCCCTAAGTCTCAACCTCCTAACTCGGTATTTTCCTAAACTCGGTATTTCATCCATCAGAGCGATACTTCGCTCTGATACCACTTTTTGTAACACCCCTACCGCTAATACCGTCATTACTATACAAATACTTACCTTCGCAGCGGATACTCCTTACACAACGGCGGGTGTACAATGCCGTTAGTCACCCACGTGACTAACAAGGCGAGTTACAGTACTACATACTATCGGTCTGATGAACATGAACATACCGAGTACTCTACATGATACAACACTTCCCATTGCATACTCATCCATAATCCAATTACAACTCCAATACATTACTATACCGAGTATACTACAATCCTTAAATTACCGATACAGTTTAAGCTTCCAAATTCGCATTACAATACAAGTGCCAATCCCTGCTATACAACTACCCATGCTTACGTAGCAGTCCCCGTCCTACTCTCTCGAACGGTGATCAGCTTCGGGTACCTGCACACTAAAAACGGTCCCCCAAGGGGGTCAGCTTACGCTGCGCATGAAATTCGCATATACCGCTTGCTAACCGCGGTACGCCGACTACTTTGGGTCGGATATACATGGAGTTCATTTTACATGCATACATACATACTCATGCTACAACAATACATTCACAATACCTACATACACATACAAGGTTCAATACTTACTAAGGAAGACAATTCGATAGTCAACCGTTCATACTAGCTATTTGTTCAATACTCTTTCGTTGCGTTACTCGTTACTCTACTCATACTCACTCCTTACTCTTGTATACTCATCACTCCATGTTCGGTATCCTACTCGTACACGATCCTTACTCTGTACTCGTTACTATACTTGTGTATACTTGCTACTCAATACTCCATACTTACTCATACGTACTCAGTACTCAGTACTTACTCATACATACTCAATACTCGGTACTCATTACATACTCATACTCACTTCTTACTCAGTACTCATTACTTTGCTCATACTTACGCAATACTCATTACTCATTACTTTGGCCTCTGGGCGGAGTCATACACAAGACTCGCCACTGGACCTACAATACGAGGGCTATACGCTTAGCTCCTCAAATACTCAAATGTCCGTTTTACCGGACTACTCAAATTCCCTACACTCTTCTCTCAGAGTATAATACAATCTCATGGATTAGCCTAGAAGTATCTCTCTCGATAACCTCTGCTAGCTTAGGGAATTACCACCGTCTAGTATCCTTAGATTTAAGGGTTTCCCCAACATATCGAATACTCTCTCGTTCGGGGCATACTTACATCAGTCGGGTCCTCTCATAATGGGTCGACTAATTGCTAAGGGGTTTGGAGATCCCTCATCATTCTTTACTACTCTCATGGTTCATGTCTTGCACCAAGATTAATTCCTCTATTAGAGGTTATTTGTGTACTTCCACTACTTATTAATTGTGGATCATTCATTTCGGTTCTCCTACCGTTATCGGGAGGTTATTACTCCCGTACACTCCCTCACATTCTAGTGAGTTCATTGGGTTGCATTATCGTCATTGATTCGATAGTTTAGTGCGTTGCTACGTTTCCATTAGTTCACAACGTGACTCTTACTACGCGTCACTACAAAACAAGACTCATCTATGAGTCGTACTACGCACTAAATGAAGCCACACGGTCAAACATGAAGGGTTAGCTCACACAACATACATCAAGACATACAATGAAGGCAATAAACCATTTTCATGCTTTAGTCTTGATTAGCCGGCATACAGCACACAAATCAACGTAACTCGGTTAGCATACGGGGCATGAGAAAATCATACCTTTCACCGGAGTTAGCTCTACCATGTGTTCCCTCGTTCCTTGGTTCACACTTGTTCCACTGATAATGTTCCAACATTATTGTTAATTCTACACTGTTACGATACGCAAAGAATTACTACTCCCGTACTTACCCCGTTATCCCGGTGTACTTAATGTTCTCATACTCTCAACTTTCTTGGTTACTTTTTATACTTGCTTTCCTACTCATATACTTACTTTCTTACCATTACTACTTCATTAATGGTGTATTACTACATATATATGCATATATGGGTATAGGCATATATATATACATATGATTACTATAATCATATAATAAAACATATATATTTTTTTTTGACTCGACCGGACTTGCAGGGTCGGTCGCAAGTCCGGTCCATTCCAGTAGCTATCAGTATGGAAATTTTCTGTCTCGACCGAACTTGCAAGTCCGGTCGCAAGTTCGGTCCATTCCAGAAGCTTTCATCTGCGGAATTTTTCTGGCCGACCGAACTTGCAAGTCCGGTCGCAAGTTCGGTCCATTCCAGAAGGTTTCAGACGGGAGAATTTTCTGGTCCGACCGAACATGTGTCGGTCGCAAGTCCGGTCTATTCCAGAAGGTTTCCCGTCTTTGTAATTCTGGGCTCGACCGAACTTGCAGGTTCGGTCGCAAGTCCGGTCCGGCCCAGTACTTCAGTTTCAAAATCGTTTTCAGTCCTATACTTTGCCCATTGTCTCTCCAATCTTCCTACATGTAATCCCACATGTTTTAACACTACTTAGCCCCTCCAAATTGCCTTAGTTCATCCCCCAAATTCCTTACTCATTCCTAAATCCACATACACAATTCCTCCTCACTTTCTCTCAACACTTCCATTAGTTTTCTTTCCTCTTATGCTACAGATTTTCATTTTAACCTTTACCATTCAATACTCCTACTACCAATACCACTACTAGCATCACAAATACATTCCCAAGCAATTACAACATCTATACCCAAGTCCAACATCCATTTTACTAAGTCTTGCACTCTCATTCTTCCTAATTCCTCCAAGGAAATCCAATACCTCTTGCTACAGATTTTTACATGTTCCATCCTCCTTCCCCAATTACCAATCCATGGTCATTATCCATCTCTACTAACCCCAATACATTCCTTGGTTCTCCTATCACCAAGTCATTCCCAATACGCAATTCCTACTAAAATTTCGCCATAGTTCATCTACTTTCCTTACTTATCCACACACATCCTTTCTCATCAAATTCATCCCTATTCTAGCCAAACCACAAGGGTTCTACCAGCACATACAAAAATCTTAATACACCCATATCTCCTCAATTACTATACCAATACATCATTACTTCCTCAAATAGCAATACTAATACACATATATCATTCATTTGGCTCTAAGGCCTACAAATCCACATATTTGCTCACAAATACTCAAACATTCACAACTACAATACTTAGTACAATAGTTTAGGTTCTTTTATTTGTTCACCCATTCCCATTACACTAGTGCATTAAATTGGGCATTAAAAGAGCTCTTACCTTGAGCTTATATTTTCTTTTCTCATTTCCAATTCTTCTCTTCCTCTCCTCCTTGTACCAATCGGTCAAATGGGAATGGAGTTGTTAAACTCCATCCCAACACCCAAGAACAGAAAAACGCATTTTAATTACTCTTCTAAACCTTTAGAGAATTCTAATTCCATAGAAAGGCTTAGAGCACAAGTTAGGGTTTTACCTTTGGAGATCTTTGAGAGGGATTCTCACTCTTGAATCAAGAAGGGAATTACTCCACCATTGGAGGGTTGAACAATGCTCCAAAGCAAGAGAAAAACAAGGTAAGAGAGAGAGAGAGACCAAAAATCGGCCATACCAAGAGATGGAAAAAAAGTGAGGTCTTTCATGGAGATTTTTACCTTGTTGGAAAGAGGAGACTCCAAGCTCCATAATGGTGTGCTTTTCTCTTCAAATGGGGAAAACCCATGGAGATGAAGTTGCTCATTTTGGATTTTGAAAAGATAGAAATGTAGAGCTTGAAGAGAGGAGTTCAAATATGTATTTTATTTTACATTTGGAGCTCAAATGGAGCTAGAGATTGTGGAAGAAAGTGAGGAAGCCATGGGAGCTTCCTTTGGGGCTTTGAAATCGCCAACAAGAAGGGAGGAAGGAATAAGAGAGCTGCAGTGAGGGGGTTCCATCGTGAGAGGGAAGGGAGTTGGAGAGAGAGAAGAGAAATGAGAGAATAGAGAGAGAGAGAGAGGGGGTTATTTATTTTTACTTTTTACTTTTTACTTTTTTCTTTGATTTACTTATTTGTTACTTGTGTGTGTGTGAGAGAGAGAGCTGTTTACACCAGTAAAAACCGGCCCCCTCTGTAATACTAGCTGGAGCGTTTTTCGTCTTTTACAGAAAACGCTCGTTATTTTACCCGATTTTGATACTATTCACTAACCGGGCCCGTTTTCCGGAATTTTCTCGTTTCTTTATTTTTTTATTGGTTATTAAGCTTCCATAAATGCTTAATAATTATTATTTAATGATTTATAGTTTTTACGGGTCCGTTTGACCACTTAAAGTCACGTTTTCGGGTTTCCTCGAAAAACGTGCGCTAAAGCTCTTTTAGCGTTTTAATACATTTCTTGGATCCGTTTTCTTCGGGAATCATTCCCATATACTAATTAGGCATGAATAAGCCTTAGGAATCCTTACGATACTATAACCGAGGTCTCGTACCTCCTATGGTTATTTAGCGCTTATTTTAGTGTTTTCCGCTTTCTAAGCGTTTTCTCATTTCTTTTGGATTTATTTTCCTTACCCAAAATTACTTAGGCGCTATTAGGCCCTTAAATACTATATTGGAATAATATAATCACCATATTTAAGTTCGGGGTATTTCAGATTAGGAATGAATAAATACTTGTTCTCTCAAGAGGTAAGCTTTCTAATGATTAGTAAATTCCTGTTTTTAACTTTTTGATTCTTTTTATTTAACATGAGTACATGATCTTTCGCCTAATTCTTCCCTTTATGTACTTCTAGGTATTATTTTCTTTTCTTTTTCAAAATGTGAAAAATCTTTTGGGTGAAAATCTTAAAAAGGGTTTTTGTGCAAAAGAAAGAGAAAGAAGAAGAAGAAAAAGAAAAAAAGAAAAAAAATCTTCTTCCAAAGGAAAAGCATTATATTCCTTGAGGTTGTAATGAGTACCTCAGAATAAAAGCAAGAAACAAGAGTTTTTCCTTTTATTTTTCTCCTAAATTCCCTGTTCTTCAATGCAAAAATATCATGGTTGATTCAGAAACCCTTGCAAAACAGGGCTGAACCATAAAAACCATCGATGAGTGTCTTGGCCACATTTAGAAACTCTTGAAAAATAGAGCTGAATGATGGAAACCGGAAAAAGGAGAGATTACAAAAATCCCTTATGCAAAATAAGCTCAAAAGTTTTTGATCGGTTTTGGAATTCTTTATTTTTATACCCATTAGTATGTTTCTGATGGAATGAGGAAGATTAAGTGATACTTGTGAAATAGAGTCAGATAGTTGGGAATATTTATCTAATTGTCATTCAAAAGTTTATCTGTTTTGTGCGTAAGTAATTACTCCTTTCTAATCTAATTTTGCTCGAGGACTAGCAAAAGGTAAGTGTAGGGCCTTGATAAGCCGCAGTCTTATCATATTTTATGCACTAGATTTAGGATTATATTTATCTAAATAAGGTTAAATATATGTTATTTATGTTATATTATGTGTTTAAGTGTATTATTTGTACAAACTTATGTTTTGTGAGTTTTCTATGCAAGGAACGAATTCCTAGGCAAAAATATAGGTGATGCCGGACATTAAGCTGGGTGTCTCCTGCACGGCATAGGTCTGAGCAGAAAGGAACCCTACCGGGTATGTTGCCGGGTAAATCCTATCCGGCACATATGTGAAAAGTCACCTTGGTTGACCAGATGGTGGCAGTTAATGGCCGTTGCCTAACCAACCTATGCCGGGTATGGTGCCGGATATATCCTGTCCGGCACAGGTACCTTTTCACGTAGTTTTGGCGGTTTTAACCGTTAGTAGTTGGGCACGTGTTTAATATATGCCGGATACTTTATACCCGGCATTCCACCCGACACAAGGAGTTTTGTTGCCTATAAATAGGCCGAGGGGCTGCATCAATTCTTATACTTCAACACCCCTATACACTCCATTCACGTCTTTATTTCCGCCTCCACTCCATTGTTGGTGTCCAAAGAAGTCTACGGATCCATCCACGCAAGAGAAGAAGAAGACCTTGTCGGGTTAAGGCTATGAACATCTCCTTCTCCCCCTTTGTATTCTCTTCTTGTAGTTGTGTGGATGGTGATGTAGAATTCTTTGTTAGGTTTTTGGTTAGGGAAGATTTCCTTGTAAAACTCTTATGATCATTTATGGAATTTTCAAGTTTCTTAACCCGAGTTCTAATCTTCTTGCAAAGTAGAATGAATTAGCTACTTATTCTCTTATCTCTAAGTCCTATTCGAGGCTTTCAAGGGCAAGAATAGGATAGATTAGGATTTTGGTAATCTTTAAGTTTGTTGTTCTGAAAAGGGGCACCAAAACCTATGGTTTAGGATTAATCTCTTATTTCCCATTATTCTGTTTGTATTCGCAGCATTAGCTATGCACGATGCAGGGATGGATAGTGAGTTCTTGTTGTCGAACCAGAAGCAAGAAGTGGTATTTACGAAATGAACGATGCTGGATGTAGTGTCGGATGAAAGTTGTCCGGCACATTCAAAGGCCTTGACTATGCCGGGTATCCGAGGTCCGGCATGTCACCCGGCATATTCATTTTGCGAGACTAAATTCTTTTTGAGACTTGCCACCCTTGATCATTGGTATTATGATACTTTTGCATTGATATCTTCCCAAATCAAAGTTAGTTTATTATTTAGTTTATTAGTTTTTTATTTAATTTTTTTAATTGGCACTTTCAATTCCCCCCCCCTTGTTTTAGAATAGTTATTACCGGGTTAGACTATTTTCTTAAGTCCCCCCTTGGGTTCGATACTCTCGGTCGTAATATATTTACACTATACTCCGACTGGGTTTTATTTGCTACCCGTAGTAGAGTTGTAGGTTTAGTTTATTATTTTATTCCTTTTATATATAGTTTTTCCTACAAATTTCTAGTTAGCAACTGACAACAGAGGAAGCACTGCATACTAAGAAGTGGCTCAACCTCAACCGACAGCATGTTGGAAGAACCAAGTGAATAATCACTGAAGTACACAACAATATGCACAATAGGTTCCAAAGAGCTGGATAGAAAATCTGAAACTCATTGAGTTTGCGTGCGGTAAAAGAATACCACGCTTGATTGACAAACCATATTCCCAACATAAAAGGGATAATAAGGTGATGTGTAACATATTAAGAACAATGAGAAGGGCGAATAAACCCAAGCTATCAGGGTCGCGCAGCAGAAACTAGTGGGCCCATAATTCTAAGGTTTAAATATACCTAGTGAATGAATGGCTAATTATCAACGCCTTGAAGCCTTCTAAGGCTAGAACCGAACCCGGTAAAGAGTTGAACAACTCCGATGAAAATTCTTGGTGCAGGGACTAACCAACAACATGGTTAAGACCCTTTGACCAAGGAACATTGTATGATAGACCGCATAGAAGCTGAAACACTCCATGACGGCTGAACGCCTTAAACCAATACCCAATGTTGACACATGGTAGATTACGTGGGCGTAATCCCTTTTTAAGGGGGTAAAGCGAAAACCGCGAAGTGTATGCTTTACGTAATAAGTGCGTAAACTACAATGCGCATAACACAAAAGAATTTGTTTTGATGATTGGTACTTATGTTACATAAACATTTCTATTCACTCATTGTGTAATTGTGGTTATTTGTGAGATTAGAAGTGGAAAGGAGTAGAGAAAACTCCAGGGGAATGAGAACCCCGATTGGTAAATGTATGAGATATGAGCCGGTATGAAACCGGTGTTGAGAAATGAGTATGTTTGGGAGATTTGATGAGCATAAATCGGTATGAAACCGATGTTGAACCTAGTGGGAGTTGAGTCCCCTAGGTGACTTGATTGGATTTTACTTGTGAATGATTGGAGGATAGAAAACTAATTGGACATATAATATATATTGAATTCCTAGGTAAATTATTTGGAGATAACTTGAGTAATAATCGATGAGATGACTAATAAGTGAGGAAAAGACTTCTAGAAATTGGAAAATGTATGTGTTGTGATTATGAGTAGAAAGATAAAAAGATAGAAGATGAAATAATGATTGACTAGTTGTTTGTGTGAAATTGAGTGGGAGGTGGAACTTGATTTGCTAGCGATCAAGGGAAACCGAACATAAATTGGGGTGGAAGGATAGTTCAACACCAATGCTGATCACATTGGGGTCGAATGACTCTTGAAGCTCCCTATAAGTGGTCACAAGTAATAACGCTAGTAATAGGTGTAATTATCATAAATTAGAATTTGGAGTTGTATTGAGTTTTCAAAATGAATTTCCAAATTGATTTTGGCACAAATGATTTTCTTCAAACTTGAGAATGAGGATCGGTTTTGAAACCGCTCCCACGGGTGCTAGTTGGACCTTCCCAAGGCTAGGCACCGGTATCGGGTCGAACCCGGGAAGTAAGGCTAGTTGTGAGCCGGTGAGAGTGATGATTAGTTTTGAAACCATTGTCACCCGCCGTGGTTGCGGCCTTAAGTCTTGATGACCGGTTGAACGGTGGGCGTGTGTTTTGTATTTTTCCAAGGGCAGCCGGATATGAGTATATAGTCCGGTGTGGGGAGAGTACCCAATTTGTAGCCTGAGGATCTCTAGATGTGTAAATGAATTTGATCAGAACCAAAGGACCGTAGGGCCAGAAAGCGTAAGTGCCCGTAGTCATGACGGCCATGAACCAGAAAGCGTAAGTGTTCAAACGTGACTGGTACCTAAGGGATCACTCGATATGGGAGAGGACTGGTGCGCCTTCTTTATCTATGGATGGACCCCATTTGGAAAAATAATATTTTTGATTGCTATGCATGCAGTGTCATGTTGTTTGGATGTGTGGTATGCATCGAGCCAGACTTTTGGTGTCTGGCAGGTTATATAGAGGTTATAACCATAGCCTAGAATACCTATGTGAGTGACTATATTAGATTCACTAACTTTGAGGGCAAAGTTCTTTTTGGGGGGTAGATTGAAATACTCCAAACTTAATTAGGGTGATTAAATTACTCTAATATGATATTTGAGGGCCTATTAGTGCTTAAAGAATTTTGGTGAAGAAAATAAATCCAAAAGAAAAGAGAAAACGCTTAAAAAGTGAAAAACCCAAAAATGAGCGTTACGGGACCATAGGAGGAATACGACCTCGACAAGGGTCCTAGACCAATTCCTAAGGCTTATCTAGGCCTAATTAATATACGGGAATGATTCCCGAAGAAAATGGATCCAAATAATGTGTTAAAACGCTAACGGAGCCTTAAAGCACGTTTTTCGAGAAAACCCGAAAACGTGACTTTAAGTGGTCAAACAGACCCGTAAAAATTATGGTTGACTATATAACTATAATAAAACATTAATGGAAGCTTAAGAACCATTAAAATTAGGGGAACGAGAAAAATCCGGAAAACAGACCCGGTTAGTGAATAATGCTAAAACCGGGTAAATTAATGATCGTTTTCTGTAAAAGACGAAAAACGCTCCAGCATGGGTATACAGTGGGGGCCGGTTTTATTACTTAAATCAGCCTCCCCTTCGTTTCTATTAGCAAGCAATAAAGAAAAGAAAGAAAGAAAAGGAAAAAGTAGAAAAAGGACACCCCTCCCCCCTCTCTCCTCTCACTTCACTTTTCCCTCTTCTCTCTCCCATTTCTTTTCCTCCCAACCGTCTTCTTCCTCCTCTCCCTGGTTCTGAACGTTTTTGAAGCCCCTACAATGGCTTCCTCACTTTCCAAGCTTGTCCAAGGTGCTACACCACTCCAAATCAAAAACCAAGCATAGATTCTTGCTCCTCTCCTCAAGATCGATCATCCTCTCTTTTCAAATTCACAAATGGAGGAAGTTGACCTCCATGGGTGTTGGCCATTTGAAGAGAAAATTACATATTCTTGGAGCTTGGAGTCCCCTCTTCCACCTAAGGTAAAAAGTTTCATGAAAAACTCTCTTTCCCTCCATCTTCCATCTTGGCCAATTTTTACCCTTTGTAATGCCTTGTTCTTTCCTTGTTTGAGCATCTTTCCAAGCCTTCAATGGTGGTTGGGAGCTTCTCTTTGATTCATGACCAAAAGCCCATCTTAGGGTTTCAAGGTAATTCCTCATTTTTATGCTCTAAGCACCTCTCCTTGTAATCTAGCTTAATTAACAAGTCTAGGAGTAATGTTTAGTGCCTAATTACCCATTTGAATATTGATTTTGAGGTTGGCAAGTGATTGGCCAACTTGGCCGATTTTGATCAAGAAAGAGAGAAGGAGGAGATTGGAAAAGAAGAGAGGATATTATGAGCTTAAGGTAAGAAATCCACCTTAATGTTTATTTTGATTGTTTTAGAACTTGGGATGGCTAATTAAAGGAATGAAACCAAAAATTTGTGCTAGTAATGTGTTTGGAGAAAGTTTGAGAGAATTTGTGAATTTGTTGTTGAATTGAGGGCCTTGGAGCCAAGTGATGTGGGAATTGTGTTTATGTTGTTGTTTGGTGAATTTTGAATTGAGCTTGTGTACTGGTAGGACCCTTATGGGTGTGGCTAGTTTAGGATTTGATTTAGGTGAGAATTGATGAGTTTGGACATGTTAGGTTTATGGGGAAACTATGACGAAATTTCGGTAGAACAAAAGTGTTTTAGGTGACTTTGACAATGGGAGAACCTAGGTGTTCATTTGGGTTGAGATGAGTGGATTAATAACCTTGAAATGGTAGCTTGAGGATGGATTGAAAAGATGCAAAAATCTGTAGCAAAATGACTATGGGGACCTTTGAAATTCTAGAAAAGAGTTAGTGTGCAAAATCTTGGAGATGGGGGATGGACTTGGGTGTAGTTAATGCATTTGTCTAGGAAGGATTTGGAATGGCCAAAATGAGTGAGAACAAAGTGTAAACTACCAAGAGGAGTTTAGAAATGAACAAGTGTGCAAAATGCAAAAATGTAAGAATTGAAATTGTAGAAGTTGAGCAAGAATTGGGTGGTGAATTGGACCAATGATTTAGGAGCGTTTAAGGAGAGTTTTAGGGTGTTTAAACATGTAGAAAACATGTGAAAAGATTATGGAATGATTAGGTGTGGATTAAGGTTGGTTTAGGGGTTGAAAAATAGAATTTTAGCATATTTTTAGTAGGGTCCGGGACTTAGGGGGCGGACCAAGTCCCAGACCGCCCTTAAAAATGCCCCGAGAGTAAGCTAGTAGGTTGGTCTGGGACCTTAGTCCAGGACCAAGTCCCGGACCAGGTGTAAATTCAGGCCGAGAGTTACGTTAAGTATTGGTCCGGGACTTTGGGTCCGGACCAAGTCCCGAACCTCCTCCAGAATTGGACTGAAAGTGGTTTTAAGGCATTAGAAGGTGGGGGATTGATTGGTAATGGTTTCAGATGTTGTTAAGGCCTTGTTTGGTGATCTGTAAAGGTCCTAAGAAGCTTAAACAAGTGTTGGAAATGAGTGAGAAGTAAGAACGTAAATTGACAAGAGTAAAACTAAGGATAACAGGGCAACGGGGTAAGTACGAGAGTAGTAGTTATTTACATACCGTAGTGCCTCCATGTTAATAAGAACATTTGGAATATTATCAGTGATTCGAGAGTAAACCGAGCAATGCGAGGTGACCCGGTAAAGTTAATCCATGGTGAAAGGTATGATTTTCTTATGCCCTATATGCTAACGGTGTTACTCTGATTTGTGTGCTTGTATGCTTTGTGTTATCACCTAAATAAGATAAATGCACGAATCGGATTGATTGCACCTTCTGGTGCTTGTACTGAATTGTTCCTTGTTGGACTGTGTTTTGAATTTGAAGTTTGTATAATTCATGAAATGTGTGGTTGTGGATGAGGTGCTTGAATGTTGAATGTGTACTATAGTTCGACTCATAGTTGAGTCTTGTTTGATTAGTGACTCGAAGAAAGAGTCATGTGTGCGAATTATGAAAACGTGGTAACACACTAAAACTATCAAACCAAGAAACGGTAACACAAACCTATGAACTCAATAGAATGTGAGAGAGTGTACGGGATTAATAAACTTCCGATAACGGTTAGAGAACCGAATTGATTTAACCCACAAAACAATTAATAGTGGATGTATATAAGGAACCCCTATTTAGAGGATTGATGATTGTTCAAGACATGAACCTTGAGAGAAGTAAAGAATGGTAAGGGATCACCAAACCCCTTAGAAAGATAGTCGACCCACAATGAGAGGATCCGACTAATATAAACAATGTCCCGAACATGAGAGTATTCGATATGTTGGGGGAACCCTTAAATCTGAGAATACTAGACATTGGAGATTCCCTAAGCTGTTAGAGGATATCGAGTGAGATATTTCTAGGCTAACCCATGAGATTGTATTATAACTCCGAGTGAGGAGTGTTGGGAATTTGAGTAGTCTGGTAGAGAAACGGATCTTGAAAACTTGAGGAACTAGGTGTATAGTTCCGTTTGATTGTAAGCCCGGTGGTGAGTCTTGTGTATGCCTCTGCCCGGAGGTCGTGGGCAATGACTTAAAAGATGCCTTTGAGTATTTGAGAACTTGCTATTGAGTTGAGAACTTGAGAGTTGAGATTTGAGATTTGAGAATTGAGTTGAGGAGTTGAGTTTGAGTTGAGATTGAGAATCGAGAAGTGAGTTGAGATTGAGAATAAGAGGGCTTGAGTAAGTGTAACCCAAGAGAGTAGGTAAGACAATGAAGAATTGATTAAGGCATAGTGAGGTAGAAACCCCCAAGGCCTAAGAATAGGATAAATTAAACTAACCTCTTTGATGTGTGAGTTAGTGTTTGTATTCTATGTTGGACATTGGTAGTGTTAATGTACATATATAATGTATGATGTCTTGCATGTTGATTGAATTAAAATGAATCGCATTTTCTTGATCAAATAGTCGACGTACCCCCGTTAGCATGCGGGGTATGCGAATTTCATATGCAACAATTTGCTGAGCCCCTAGGGGCACCATTTTTATTTTCCAGGTACTTGAAGCTGAACACCGTTCGAGAGTAGGACGGGGTTACTACATAAGTGTAGGTAGATAATTAAGAACATTTGAATTGATTTGTAATTGTAAATGTTGAATTGTAAGACCGATTTGTTATCGGCTAACTTGAGGAATTTAGATACTCGGTATAGATAGGAATTGATGCTGCATTTGTATATTATGGAATTGAGGATTGTATTTGGATTGAGATTTGATTAAGGAATGTATAGTTTGTATAGAGTACTCGGTATACTCATTCATCAAACCGATATTGTATTGTTTTGTTTGGAATTGGCCTTGTTAATCACGTGGTGACTAACAGCATTGTATCACCCACCGTTGGTAGTTGGATTCCGCTGCTTTGTTATTGATAATTAAGACGGGTTAGGAGATAATGGCTTGTTTAGCGGTAGGGGTGTTACAGGATCCTAGTGTGGATTCCCTTGTTTCATGTTGTCCTAGCAGGTTTTAACATTTTGGTTGAGAATGTTATTAATTCATCGAGGTCATGTTGATATCTCGTGAAAATTCATGGTATATTATCATTCCTTAATCCGAAAGAGCAAATGTTTTCCTTAATAGCCATAACGTGGGAGAGTGTGACATTAACACCAAGAATTTTATGACTTTCACTACATAGTAAAAATAATTAGGGCTAATAAGAAGGTTAAGAAACGAAGGTGTTACATATTGAAATATCCCTTGGCATTGGTATTGATAAGATATGTCTAGAAGATAGCACGGAAGATGGTGAAACGGTAGTAGTAGATGTGAATGAAACAATAAATGAAGAAGAAGGTGGTGAGGGATCGTAGTGTTTTATGAAGAAGAGGCTGATGATGCAAGTAGTGGTGATGATGATTGGGAATAGTTCATACTAGTATATAAAAACAACATGTGTGTATATTCTCACGCAACTAATGAATATATTTGACGTATTGTGAAAGTAAAAACATATAACTACTTGTGTAACACCCCGGATTTTACCTCATTATAAAGTACGAATCGATACAAGTAAAACACCGTAAACGGGGATCAAAACGGATGTCAAACAAGTCGTAAAACTGCGAAACAAGGTTTGTCTGACCTTGTGTCTTGACTTTGAAGTTTGGACACAAGTCGAGAGTTGAAAACCAAGAAGTCGGAAATGTCCGAACTTGTGTCTGGACGTTGAAGTTCGGACACAAGTCGAGAGTTGAAATCTAGGAAGTCTGAACATGTGTCCGAACGTCTAAGTTCGGACACAAGTTCCGATAAAATCAGTCATACGTGTGAGATAGTATGGAACTCGTGCTCAGACAGAGGTTGCAAAGAGAATACCAAGTGTTGTATTGATTAAAAGCGTGTCCAATTACATAGCTTATGACTCTTATTTATAGCCCCCCCTATAGAGTATAACCGTTTCTGCGGGCCTACACCACTCTAGAATATTCTCAAATATACAAGGTTTTCCTATAATTTTACCCCCTTTTGCCAATAATTACTCCCAGTCTCTCGGAGAGGGCCTTGCTTCGCTTCGGAGGCGATTGTTCTTCCGCAGTCTGTCCTCAGTATGGCTCTCTGGTCGCAAGGGTCCGATCGTCGGGGTTGGAAGGGGACTCGGTCGGAAGGAGACCCATCTGTTGTCTCCGCAGGCAGTATGTAACCTCCGCTAGTCACTTGGTTATTACGTGTGGTGGAACCCCACTTCATCAGTCCCACAAGATCTTTTCTTGTTCTGCAAGGAAAGATCTTTTTCGTTGTTGCTTTCTTTTTTAAAAATAAATTTTGGCGTTCTGCTCCACTTCTCCTAGTCCCACAAGACCTCTCTTCTTTTTTTAAAAAAAAGAAAAGGAAAGAGGTCTTGGAATTGTTTCTTTCTGTTTGGATTTCCTATCATTGGAGGCCTAGCGGAGGCTCAGCAGCGTGCCTTGCTTCAACTATCGCCTTCTCATCTTCTGAAGCTACTTCCCTGACACATTTGCAGCAGTAGGCTATGATTACTTTTTGGTAGAGCGTGCCCAACTTCCGCCTATTTAAGCCCATTCTCCTCCCTCCTTTTCTTCCCTCTATTTTCAAACTTTCGAGCTTCTTTGAACTTTCTCACATTTTTCCTCCATTTTCTCCCTTGTTTCCTGTCCTCGATCCCTTGCTTTCTTGCTTATACAGTGGCCATTTTCTTCTTCTCCTCTGCTCCCCAATTCCCTGTTTTCTGTTCCCGCATCTTTTCTTCTTCGCGCCCCTCCCCGCTTCTCGTTCGCTTAAATCTTTCGGCTTTCTCTGCTCGCCATGGATTTGTCAAACCCAAGCTCTTCCGCCCCGGCGCCGGCGGGATCGACACTTTTTACCGATGGGGGAAATTGCGTCGTAGAAGATTCTGCCATTCCTGCCGAAGATATCGGCGGGGACTACCCTCGTCAAGGCACCGGCTCTAGTCTTTCCGTGAAAGATTTGAGAAAACTTATGAAGGGTGTGCAAGTCCCACTGGGGTCGAAGATTTGTGTGCCGGAGCCGACGGCGCATCCTTTTAACTATTTCGGAGATGGTTTTGTGGTGTACCGGGAGCATCTTCACCGTGGCCTACGTTTTCCTCCGCACCCTTTTGTTCTTGGTTTCCTTTCGTGCCGGCGATGTACTCTTGCCCACCTGAACCCCAATGCCCTAGGATGTCTGCACGCCTTCCTCACCGTCTGTGCGGAGAACGACATTACTCCCGACGCGTGGGAGTTTGTGAATTTCTTTACGACCCGGGTGAACACCACTACTACGGAGGAGGACATATCCGTCTTGGCCGTGTCCGGGTATTCCTTTTTCAAGCGTGTGAGCCTGGAGAGCGGCTGGTCCTCCAACTGGTTTGTTTTTTATCCGCCTAAGGGGACTTTTATCGGAGTCTCCCACATCGGAGATATAGCTAAGGGGCAGCTTGCCGCTCCGCTACCTTCTTCCGCCAATTCGTCTCCAATTGGAGACATACTTAAGAAGCTGAGTTCATCAGCGCTCCATCCTATCACCTTCTTCCTTTCTGAAGAGAAGCTGAACAAAACTCAGACGAAGATTGATCGTACGTGTTTTCCCTGAGTGCCTTCTTTTTTATTAGTTTTCGGCTGTTTTCTCACTTTCTCCTTGTATTGCAGCTTTTGTTCAATCGGGCGAAAAATTCTCCCTCCGGTGCAACTGGGAGCTTGTTGATTACAGGACCACTGAAGAGAAAAAAGGAGCCCTTCCTGCTCCTTCCGGTGGAAAAACTCGGAGTCCTTCCGGTAGCAAAACCACTGGTACTAAGAGGAAAGCCCCCAAGGGGCCCAAGAAAGCTGATCAGTCAAAATAAAATTAGTTCGAAGGGAAAAGCTTGTTACCGAAACTGGTTCCACCGGTCCCCCCGCTGCTGTCCCTTCGGAAACAGGTACTCTCGTGTCCACTCCCGCCTGCAGTCCAGGTGGAGTTAAAAAAGATGTGGATTTAACTCCCATATCATCCCTCTTCCCTGATCTGCATGGCTTTTTTTGCGTTGATGAAGCTTTAACTCAAAATACCGATTCCATTTTTCCCACCGGTATACCTTTCCGCAACCTTTTCTCTTTTCGTTTTTACTTTGTACTTGCTTGATTACTTATGATTTTGCCTCTCGCAGCCGCTGTTCAGCCCTCTGTAGACCCTGAGCCTGAACGGGCGCGCCGACCCGTGCGCGGTGTTACAATAAGAGAAGGTGGAGCCCCGGAAGGAAAAAAGTCTCGTGAAATTCCGCCCGGTAAAGGCAAAGGCATTGCCGAGATTCGTGCGGAGGGAAGTTCTTCTTCGGAGTCGTCCGACGCTCCTTCCCAAGGGGCCCCTCAGTCTGGAGTCAGGAGCAAGCATTCGGGCGACAGATCCTCTCCTCCTCCACGAGCTGATCCCTCGGTCTGCGGTCCTTCTTCAAAACTAGACTGGGGCTATCACTGCGGAAACCCGATTCCTCGCATTCCATACGTCCGTGGAATGGGTTACAAGACCCTCTGGTCTACTGCTGCGGAGACGACAAAAAATGATAACGGCCTTTTTGCCCCTGCTTCTCATCCAACTCCATTGAAACAAAAACTCCGGATCGGGGAGGGTAGTTCTGACGCCATTGTCCGCCACTCTCTTCCGGAGAGAGAGGCTTTTGAGCGCCTCTAGAGTGCTTTAATTCAGGTTTGTCTTCCTTATATGTGTTTATCTTGTATTACCCTTTATTTTTGACTCTGACACTTTTGTTTCTTTTTAGGCCGTGGCGATGGCCCAATGTGTTGAGACCCAGTCTCAATATTCTTCCCAAGCCCTCCGCTCTCATGGGGCCCGAGCGGAGAGATACAAGAAGGCTGTCGATGAAGAGAAGGACAAGGCTCAAGAAATCCTTACACGAGCACAGGCTCAATTTGAGGCTGAAAAGGCCGCCCTCCAGGAGGAACTTCAAGAAACTGCATCCATCGACCAAGAGGATGCTATCAATAGGTTGCAGGCTGCTTTTGATGATCAGAGGCGAGTATTGGAAGAGGAAACTGAAGATGTGCGGAAGGTTGCTGAAGAGATCCGGAGGTCCACTGAGGATCTTCGGTCTTCTTTCGAATTGGAGTTGGAAAAAAAGAACCAACTCTTGCAAGCGGCTGAGGCTAAACAGAATGATCTCCAAGCTAGCCTTGAAACGGAGAGGCAAAAGCTTACGCAAGCGACTTTCCGAATTAAAGAGCTTGAGGAAGAGCTGGAAGCACGGAAGAAAAAGGCTTCCGGTAATCTTCATATCATCGAAAGCTTCCATTTTTTCCTTTTCTTTCATTTTATACTGTTAATCCTTTGTATTCTATGCAGAAAATCCAAGTTCTTTGTCGGAAACTGCCAGAAGTTCCGACTTTTGGCTTAAGAAGGTGTCTGCCCTTAAAGCTTCATTAATCACTTCGGAGTCGGAGAGGGAACGATGCCGGAGCCTTTCCCTATCCTACGAGAGCCAGGTTGCAAAGTTAAAGGGGGCTCTCAAAGAGACGCAGTCGGAACTCCAAACGAAGGATCGCACTGTTTCAGGCCTTAAAGAGACACTTTCTTCTCAATGCCGTAAACTTGCCGGGGAGAGCCAACGAATTGTATCGGAGTTCTTTTCCGAGAAGCAGCAATCCGTGGACGAAGCTCTTTACGAAAGCCTAGAGTTTGAGGCTCTTGCTCGTTCCACAGGATATGATGAGGAGCTGGCGAGGTTCTCACGGCCCGCAGGGAATACATGCTTTGCCCCATCTTTTATGGGATCAGCTATTGTGCCGGCCCGAAGTGACGCTGTTCTTACCCCGGTAGGTGAGAACAAGGAAGACTCCAGAGGAAGTACCTCAACCCTTCAGAAGCGGACACAAGAATCCGAGAAGCTTGCGGAAGATCCTGCATCATAAACTATTTTTTCTTTACATTTTTTGTTACAGTCATCACATACTTTGTTCCGGGGTACTTTTGTTTTGTAAATCACTTCCCCCTTTTTAAGTAGATTAGCCAGATCTTTGGGCATGACCGGAGCGACCGGTTCCCGAAAGTCGGAGACTTTGTTTATGTGGAATCTTTAAACTGCTTTTTCACTTTTGCGAAGATTTCTTTTCGGTAACCTTTTAGTTACACTTTCACACTCTACCACTGTACACATGGTGAGATCGTCAATTTAACACTCTACCGACTTCGAGACGGTGAGATCGTCGGTTTAACACTCTACTGGCAGTAAGACAGCGAGATCGTCGGATGAAATACACTACCATCGTTGATGGTAGATCGTCGGATACAAAACACTCTACCATCGCTGATGGTGAGATCGTCGGTTACATTCTTTGTCTTTCTTTTCTTTTCTTAAACTCTTGTTCCTTGTCTTGAGTAAGGAAAAATTGTTTTTGCAAAGTTTTTGTTTTTGTCCGAAAACTTTATACACATTACCGGCGAGTAAAATGTTTTGAAAACAAGACAACTGAGATCATCAGGTAAAACGCTTCATTGCTACTGCTTGTGAGATCTTCGGACATCCATATGAGATTATTCCTGCGCTTTTAACAAACAATTCATTAACTTGTATCCGAAAAAAGATATTATACATAGAACTTTTTGAGGCATTCAGCGTGCCAGGAATGTGGCAGATCACTCCGTCCACATTTTGGAGCCTATAAGATGCTCGCCTGTCTTAGCCTGAACGATATATGGGCCTTCCCACTGAGGTTGCAATTTCGCTGGTTGTTTTACCTCCCGAAGTACCAAGTCACCGCGGAGAAAGACCGTTCTCTTACCCTTTTATTGAAATGACGTTCAATTCTCAATTTGTCATTTTGATTTTTTAAATCTGCGATCATCCGTTTTTCATCCAAGACATCCAACTCATCTCGGATGCCTTCGTCGTTCTCTTCTTCTTCGTACCCTTCAATCCTTTTTGACGGTATCATAATTTCCGCCGGTACTACCGCCTCCAGTCCGTATGTCAATCTATAAGGGGTTTCTCCGGTTGGCCCTTTGACAGTCATTCTGTTAGCCCACAGGACTTGCGGTAGTACCTCCGCCCACCTTCCTCTTTTCCTTCCAACTTTCTTTTCAGAGCTTTCACGATTTGCCCATTAGTATTTTCAACCTGGCCATTTGCTTGATGAGCTACAGATGCAAATCTTAAGTTAATCTTCCATTCCTCGCAAAATTCCTAAAGCTTTTGCAATTGAATTGCGCGCCATTGTCCGTTATGATTACCCTCGGGATGCCAAACCGACACACGACGTTCTTCCAAACAAATTCCTCTGTCTTCCGTGCAGTTATACTTACTACCGGAAGAGCTTCTACCCATTTGGTGAAGTAGTCTACCGCCACATATAGTATCTATACCTTCCGGGAGAAGCCTCTGGAAATGGTCCGACGATATCCAATCCCCATTTCGCAAAAGGGATCGGGGAGGTAATAGACTTCATTTCCGCAGGTGGGTTTCCAACCCTTGGACCGTGTAACTGGCACTGCGCACATTTTTTAACATAGTCTCCGCACATCTTTTGGATTGCCGGCCAAAAGTAACCCATCCTTAAAATTTTATGCATACCGCCCTTCCTCCTTGGTGGTTGCCGCACACCCCGTCGTGGACTTCGCTGACAAGCTCTAGTCCTTGACTCTGTCAACACTTCAGTGATGGTCTGCCAAAAGATCGCTTGTATAGCTGGCCGTTTTCAAAAAAAGACGCTGCCCTTCTTTTTATTGTTTTGGCCTCTTTTTCTTCCTCCGGTAGTGTCCCTTGCTGGATGTACCGGACAATCGGGGTCATCCATGATTCACTCAAATCGGCTATTTCAACTGTCATTGTCTCCGTCTTACCTATACTCGAGTATTCCTTTAATTGTAGCTGGACTTCCGCCGGTATTCCTTCCGCTATACTTGCTAGTTTAGCCAGTACATCGGCCTCCAATTTTGGTCTCTGGGTATATGTCGGAGATTGCATTTCGAAATCTTGCCCTTAGATCTTGTACCTTTATCAAGTAAAGTTTCAATTTTTCCTCCTTGGTTTCGAAGATGTTCTCACTTTGCCTTGCCACAAGCAAGGAATCAGATTGTATTTCCAGCTCCGTCACCCCCAGAGCACAGGCTATTTCCAGCCCCTGTATTAACGCCTCGTATTCTGCTTCATTTTCGTTACTTCAAACTCCAATCTTACCGCATGATTCATTTTCCTTCCATCGGGGGTCTGGATTACAACCCCAACCCCTGCTCCGGTTTTACACCTAGCTCCATCCACCCACATCTTGTACGGGACTTCGCCCTCTTGACGGAAGAAACTTGCCTCGGTGATGAAATCAACCAGGGCCTGGGCTCTTATTGCTGTCCGAGGAACATAATGGATTTCAAACTGAGTAAGCTCTACCGTCCAAGTAATCATTCTTCCGGAGGCGTTCGGGTTATTGGTGATTTGCTTTAAGGGCCAATTGGTTCGGACGGTGATTCGGTGCGACTGGAAGTATGGTTTCAGTTTCTGGATGCGATCACCAGGGCAAACAAAACTTTTTCGATATTAGAGTATCTTGTTTCCGCGGCAGTTAAGATCTTTCCGGTAAAATAGACAGGGATTTCCTTCTTTTCCTCTTCCATGACTAGGACCGCTGCCACCGCC
The DNA here is from genome assembly GCA_023374045.1 of Limonium bicolor. Classification (NCBI taxonomy): domain Eukaryota; kingdom Viridiplantae; phylum Streptophyta; class Magnoliopsida; order Caryophyllales; family Plumbaginaceae; genus Limonium; species Limonium bicolor. The sequence continues at coordinate 203,195,750 of CM041777.1, read as the reverse complement.
CATTCCGAAACTGACAGATATAGGAATAAATCCTGGCCTGGAGACGGAACACCAAGCTTCGGAAGTTCCTGAAGCATTTTCTTGATTTGCTCGAAGGCGTCTACACACTCCATATCCCACTGGAACTTTTTATTTTTCCGGAGGACATTAAAAAATGGGATAGACTTTTCTTGAAGCTTGGAGCAAAATCTACTTAAAGCAGTGAGCCTTCCATTCAGGGCTTGCACATCCTTGATGTTTCTTGGCTGCGGAAGATTGAGAACTGCTTGAGTTTTTTCCGGATCAACCTCAATTCCTCTCTGCCCGACTATAAACCCCAAAAACTTTCCTTGAGTGACCCCGAAGACGCATTTTTCAGGATTTAACTTGATCTTGTATTTATCCAGGGTATTGAAGGTTTCCTCAAGGTCTTCCATGTGCTGGGCTATAGAATCACTCCTACTACTATGTCATCCACATATGCCTCCACATTTCGGGACAACTGTTCCCGGAATACTTCGTCAATCATTCGCTGAAAGGTTGCTCCTGCATTTTTTAATCCAAACGGCATGACCTTGTAGCAAAAAATACCGGTTGAGGTGACAAAAGATGTTTTCTCTTGGTCATTTTTGTTCATCATTATTTGGTTATACCCAGAGAACGCATCTAAAAAGCTCATCACGCTACTCTGCGCTGTTGCCGCTACGAGCTTATCTATGGAAGGTAAAGGGTAGAAATCTTTCGGACAAGCTTTATTCAAATCTGTGAAATCCACACACATCCTCCATTTTCCGTTTGCCTTTTTAACCAAAACTACATTCGATAGCCATTTTGGATAAAAAACTTTTCTAATAAAACCGGCTTCCAGCAACCTTTCGACCTCCGCCCGGGCAGCCTCGTCCCTTTCTCTTCCTACAATCCTCTTCCTCTGTCGGATGGCAGGAAACTTGGGTCGACGTTCAGGCTATGCTGGATAACGCTGGCGTCCACTCCGGGCATGTCTTTTGGACTCCAAGCGAACATCTTTCTTCTTTTTTCCAAAAATCTCATTAAGCGAATCTGCTCATCATGGTGAAAAGCATTCCCAATTTTGAAAAATTTAGAAGGATCGGCATTCAAGGGTACCTCTTTTGGTTGTTCCGCCGGTACCACTACCTTCTCTGAGGTTTCCAGGCATCCGTGCTCTGGCCTCTCCCTCTCCGTATTCTCGACTGGAGCCGACCTCTTTGACTACGTCCTCCTCCGGAAAGTCCTCGGTGATCCGGACTTCGCACACCCTTGCTGTTTTCTGGCTTCCGGGGATGGATACCAACCTTCCGCCCCTCGTCAAGTATTTGAGCTTGAGATAATAGGTGCTACAAACAGCTCCGAAAGCATTGATCCCGGGTCGCCCCAAGTAGATGTTGTACCCGGACAGATCTCGCATGATGTACAAGGTTATTTTCTCTGTTCTCCGGTCATCCTTTTGGCCCAACGTCATTGTGACATCGACACTCCCGTTGGCCTGAGCTGTGATTCCTCCGATGAACCCTCCGAAAGTAGCAGTAAATGGTTTAACCTTTTCGTCCGGGATTTCCAGTTTCCGGAACGCCGCAAGGGAGATCACATTTGCTCCCGCTCCGCTGTCGACAAGGATGTTTCCTACCATCCTATCATTGATTTGAGCCCGAATGACGAGAGGGTCGTTATGGGGATAGTAAACTCCCACCTCGTCTTCCTCCGTGAAGTAGATAGGCGGTAAGGGTTCCCTTTTTGGATTTTCTTCTCCGGTAGCTTCTCATGGACTTCGTGTACGTGCCTTTTTTTTCTTTTGCCGTGAATGGCCCTTTTCTGAGAACAAACCAGTTATGACCCCAAAATCGAAAGATTTGCTATGGTCTAACTCGGGGTGATCCTCATTCCTCATGCCACCTCCGTTATGCCCGTAACGAGATCGGTTTTGGTAGTCGTTGTTATTCTTTTGCTGTTTGGAAGCTTCCTGTCTCTGCTTTTCTTGTTTCCTCTTTTGCTCATCGATTTTGTTCAGTTCTCTTGACAATGTTACACAATTGGTCGTTCTGTGGTTGAAGTGCCCGTGGTATTCACAATACGCCAACGTGTTCTCTCCTGAGGCAGGCTTCTTAGGGGGGGAAGATAGCCCTCCCTTACCGCGGCTGCGTACCTCCCTGGAGCGATAGTAATAACTTTTGCTCCATATGTCGTCTTGCCTCCAGTATGGGAAGTCGTGACTGGATCCTTTCCATACGGCCTGTACCTTGCTCCCCAAGGTTTCGAAGCAGACGTCTCCCCATAACTCGCGCCAACAGACAGCGCTCCTCCTTGCTTCTTCTCGTTAGTCAGCCTGAAACTATTGGCCAATTCTTTTGCCTTATTTTCCGCAATCTCCGATTTCAAGAAATCGTGCAGCATTTCTGCTAACTCTCCGTGAGTTTGTGGTGCTTTGGTAGCAATTTTCCCTGCCAATCTTGGATTTGCCAATCCATTCCCGAAAGCTTTTACCAGTATTTTCTCATCCACATCGTCTACTTCAGCCACTTGCTTATGGAAGCGCTCGCTGTACTCCTTCACTGTCTCTCCCCTTCTCTGCCTGATGTCCATCAGTTCGATCGTATCTTTCTGGATCTTTTTACTCGCTGCAAAGTAAAGTTGAAATTCCTCTGTAAGTTGTTTGAAGCTTGAGATGGATTGTGGTTTCCGAGAGGAGATCCAATTTAGAGCTCTTTTAGCGAGTGTTCCCAGAAACAAATTGCAGAGTGCCTGGGAGCTGATTCCTTGAGTGTTCATCGCGAAGATGAACTTCTTGATGTGTTGAGCGGGATCCCCGGTTCCATCGTACTTCTCTATTGTCGGAGCGACAAAGAACGGTGGGAGCTTCGCCTTCCGAATATTTTCGGTGAAGGGATACAGCGACATGTCGACGAGGTCTTCCTCTGCATCTTTTGGTGGTGACTTCTCTTTCCGGCTTTCTTCACTCTTTGATCCGCTCTTCGCTTTCAGGTTCTCAATTACGCTCGCCATTTCGTCGATCTTCTTCTGATGTTCTAGATCTCTATCCGCCAGCTCTTGTTGGAACCGTTCGTTTCAGCGATTTTCTCATTAACTTCCTGCGCAAAACTCCTCATCAGATCGGTGAGGTCTTCCTTTGAGAACGAGCTTTCTCCGGTTGCAGCCATCTTCCCCTTCCCTTTGCTTGATCGTGGTGCCATGGTCAAACGAGAGACAAGAAACGTGACTCTGTGGATTGGATCGCGGTTGTCTTTCGACGTTCGTTTCCCACAGACGGCGCCAAATGAGATAGTATGGAACTCGTGCTCAGACAGAGGTTGCAAAGAGAATACCAAGTGTTGTATTGATTAAAAGCGTGTCCAATTACATAGCTTATGACTCTTATTTATAGGCCCCCTATAGAGTATAACCGTTTCTGCGGGCCTACACCACTCTAGAATATTCTCAAATATACAAGGTTTTCCTATAATTTTACCCCCTTTTGCCAATAATTACTCCCAGTCTCTCGGAGAGGGCCTTGCTTCGCTTCGGAGGCGATTGTTCTTCCGCAGTCTGTCCTCAGTATGGCTCTCTGGTCGCAAGGGTCTGATCGTCGGGGTCGGAAGGGGACTCGGTCGGAAGGAGACCCATTTGTTGTCTCCGCAGGCAGTATGTAACCTCCGATAGTCACTTGGTTATTACGTGTGGTGGAACCCCACTTCAACGTGGTCCGAATATTGGTCCGGACATGTAAGTTTGAACCAATACCGAGACTTAGAAGCCAGACCCGTCTTCGCATGTTGTCTGAACATGCAAGTTCGGACAGATGTTCAAAGACCACTTAAACAGCGAATACCAGGAACTCTCAAGGCCTGTCCGAACATACAAGTTCGGACGTATGTTCAGACAGATCCAAAACCTTGAAAACTTAGTTAAATCATCCTTCGTTATAAAACATATACCAGGATTACCAAAAACACGACATTATTAACATTCATAAATCAATAATCTTTGTCATACTCAAAAGTGTTGCATAATAAATAATTGCGGAACGTAAACTGAATCCGAGGTATCACCGCCACACTCAACCACTTGAGTGCTAAGGCTAATCCACTCCTCCAAAGCACTAAAAACATTCAGAGTTAAGAATCCAAAACAATGCTAGTAAAACACTATCAATTCAGCAGATCACATTTACTACTCTATCTATGTGGCTGCGCGATCCCAACCCCAAGTCAAAGCCATCAATATTTGCGATCAGAAAACATATACACACACAAGAAGGGATTGCACAAATCAGTTAAACTGAGTAAACTCCGCCTCACAATGTAAAATACATTTTGAGCAATTATACAGGCACGCATAATATAACACAATCCAACAATCCAAATCCGTTTTCCAGCAACCAACCATCCATCAATAAATCAGGGGAGCCATCACAATGAACTAACCACTTTATACACGTACGAACACCCAATAATGGGGCTGCAACAAATGTTCCACCTCACTCTAAGTCCTTAAGTGTGCACACCCCCACAAGCCTCTAACTAATGGAGTAGATCATTGAGCTTAACTGCGTTTAAATGTTCGCAGTGCAAATAAATATACACGGGGTACAATATGTACCATAAATTTACACGGAGTACCGAGAGGTACCAACAATACAATCATTCTAGTGACAGTCTTCCAGATCGGTAACCAAATCCTTAATTTTGTAAAACCATAACCGTCAGCTCACAATAGTTCGGGGGAATAAATTCCTAAATTACAAATCCCTAATTAGGATTTCAAAACCCTTATTAAATCACCCCAATCCACACAGGCAATCAATTATGAGCACAATAATTTACCTGACCACACGCTCCACCACAAGAACGACTCAGACAGATTCACAAATACCTTCCGTCAATGAATTCGGAATAGAATCACAAAGAGCCACCATTCAGAAACTCACCAATTTGCAACCACAAATATAAAAAATCTTACCCATAGCTACGGTAGTAGCCTTTACTGTAACACCCCGTCCAAAGCCCATCGTGGTTATCGCAAACTTAACACTTAATTGAAAACGTCACAGCGGAAATAACGAACACCGGGACCTTGCCACGGTCTGATCATTAGAATATACCGAACTTTAAACCGATTTACAACATTTATCCAAAACATACAACCGACCAAAATACCACCAACCAATCGAGTTTAAGTATCTAAGTCATAAACACCAACTTACTTCAGTTTAAATATAAACAGACGGGCACACAAGCGCAACCCGTGCTCAAAATAAGTAACCCATCCTAAGTCTAACCGCTCCTACTCTCGTGGTGCGACTTCATGGGCCTCTTACCTGCAAGTGTAAAAACAGCCCCCAAAGGGGGTCAGCACGAATGCTGGTACGACCCTCTCGTGGCCCCCAAGCTAACGGGGCTATGACGACTAATTGTCGATAGCATGGAAGTTGATTAGATACACAAGCATAATATGAAGTGCAATAAACAACCATCCACAAATGAACATACATAGTCCACACACAAATGAACGTCTCAAGCGTTCCCTTAACAAATGGGTTAGCAATAACCTCCTCCAGATTTGCTTCCTCTCATCCTCAGTCCTTCTTAACTTACCTCAGTCTCAATCTTATCTTAACCTCAGAATACAAACCGCTCCTAGAATGGGAATGGTTGTAGCTTAACTCAAACTTAGGATTTAGGTGATCCTACCGCACCATCTTAATGCCACCTACCTTGGACGGGAGTCCAGTGTAGCTGAGCCGGCAACCGACCCTAGGCAACAAGTCCGAAGACAAGTCCTTAAGCGGAGGGCGGATCTGATTCAGATACCGACCCCCTTTCCTTAGCATGCATGACTGGAGTCAGTCCCGGGTTCCTCACTCCCCCCCTTAAGTTCCAGTTAGTGCAAATCTTACAAACCATGTGTTAGTTAAACCTTAACGGGTATTAACCAACAGATACCAATACTTAACTCCTTTCCTTAACTCAATAAGTACTAAACTTAGTTAGTAACAATCTCATGTCTCGTGGGTTAGTGTAAAGAAAACACATTCACAACGAGAACAAATATTGACCGGTTGCATGCTTTATCTTGTCTTAGTCATAGCAATTAAACAGATAGCACACATGCCGAGGGACACCTCGTTAGCAAGCAGGTCACAAGAAAGACTGTACCGTTCACCGTCGGTGGTTGTTCGTTTACTCTTCTTCCGGGTCCCAATTCACAAGCCCTAAAGCATTAATCCAATTTTAGGTCATTAGTTACTTAACTCACCCCAACTTACTTAATTTGCTTAACCACTAGTGTTTACCCACTAAAAATCTCTAGGTCCTTATAGTTTAATCTTAACCTCAAGAGCCACTTACTTCTCATTATTTCTTAAGCTTGTTTAAGCCCCCATTGACCATTACATGTCATTAATTATGTCCTAACAATCTTATAGTATCACTACCAAACAAGTCCCAACCTTAAAACCCCATTTTTCAACATTCTGTAGCTTTTTTGATTGGTCCGGGTTTATGTCTGAGGTTGTAAACCCGGACCAATACATCGCATAAGTCTCTAGACAGTTTTGTGACTGGTCCGGGTTTGTGTACTTAGATGTAAACCCGGACCATGTCACGGTATAAGTCTCTGGATAGTTTTTGATGTGGTTCGGGTTTATGTACTTAGTTACAAACCCGGACCAAGGCTAGACTTGTACAGAAATATGATTTTTGCCTTCTTTTGAACCTCAAATCTTGCCCAATCTTTTCCTAACCTCTCCATAAGTATCCTAGCATGTTTTAACATCATTTTAGCACCTTAAAATCCTCCTAATCCATCCACCATCTCATACCTATTTCCTTGATCATTCACTCAAATTCTTACTAAAATTCCTAACACTTACACTTAGTTCCCTACACTACTAACATGCAAACTTGCCTAAAAGTTCAACTAACCAAAGTGTTTCTCCATGAGCATTATTACCACTCCCTAGCTTTACTACTCGCTCCCATTTCCTTTACACGAGCTTCTAAACACCCTCAAGCTTACACTTAGATTTTCACAAGACATTATTCTTCCTTTGTTCATCAAAACTTGCACAAGACTTAATCAAACTCCCACTATAACCCTAGAACATCAAACTCCCTCATTTAAACTCTAATTCCTTCAAGACAACTCCTAAGTCCTTTAAACACTCAAGAATACCCTAGTTCACTTTCCTTCACCAATTTAAGCCCTACGAATTCCTAGTACCTTCTAGGTCATCAAACTTCATTTATACACCTTAAACTCTTTGTTTTCTCACTAAATTTTGACATGGGTTCTCTAGTATATTGTTACACCCAAGCACTTAAATTTTCACCACTTTCACACTATAAACACCCAAATTCTCATTACACCATCTTAACACACAATATACACCCAAACTACACTACATCACAATATAGTGCATAAACTTAAATTGCTTGGCACTTAGGCCCTTAAATGACTTGGCTCTTAGGCCCTTAAATGCATAAATCTTAAACACTGAATTTCCTCAATATATATAGCCTTTGACCTGCAAATACACACAACACGGCTCCCATTGCAATTTACATGTTCTTATAATCCACCTTGACATTTGTTTAACTATCTCTTTTCTCATTTGCTCCTTAGTCACAAGCTCTCATACATAGTCATTGTTTCTCCTAGGTTATATATAGCCCTTTTCTAATGTAAACCCTAAGCTACACTCAACATATACCTAAGTCCCATCCCTTAATGCATTAAACACCTTGAGGTAAGACATTTACCTTGTTCTTTTCAAGCTTCACAAACTTTCTCCCTTAGGTTTTTCTTTGCTCATTCTCGGTCACCAAATCAAGTTCTCCTTGCCAATGTTCTAACCAACATTCAATGACTCCAATGAGTACTAAACAACACACTAACCTTAAGGAATAAAACCTAGGTTAAAAATGTGTTTTAAGGTATTAAATTGATTATTTTACCTTGGTTTCTCAAGAGAAGCTTGGATATGAATCAAGAAGGACCTTCTCTTGCCCTTGGAGAATAAGAAACAAGCTAGAACAAGGCATAACAATGAAGCCCCATGAGTATACATTTTCAGTTATGGAGAGAAAATGATGGAAACCTAGATTTTCTTACATATTCTTTACCTTAAGAGAATGGAGAAGCTAATGGAGTCTCTAAGCTTGAGTTTCCCCCTCTAATGGCGGTTTGCCTTGGCACCAAATGGAGCTCTTCAAGTTTTGGAAAGATAGAAAGGAAGAGCTTGAGCTAACTAAGAAGAATATGTAATTTGTTTTGGTTTTGGAGCTAAAATGAGTAAGTAGTAATCAAAGGAAGGTGAGGCTAGCATGGAGGTTGTTCTTCACGTTGGAGAAGAAGAGAGGAGCAGCACAAAACCGGTGGGAACAAGAGAGAATGAAGAGGTGAGGAGAGAGGTAAGTAAAGGTGGGATATTTATGTTAAAGGTGAATAGTGAATTTACTTACTTTTACTTTATTCCTTACTTAGCTAGATAAGTGTGGTGAGTCACACTTAAAAACCAGCCCCCTTGGTAAAATAAGGTGTATTGTGGTCTTTGTTGACTATTTGATTGACTTACTTTGACTAATGTCTTAAACTAGCACTATTTGGTTACTATTCAGTAAACAAGGCACATAATTGTGAAATTTTTGATTTTCCATTGATTTAAACTTCCTAATGTGATATTAATTAGTACACATGTTAATTAAAGAGTAATGATGGACATTTAGCCACTCAAAACCCATTTACAAGACAATTTTTCAAAAATGTGCTTTAAGACTCCTTAAAGCACATTTTGTGTTTTAACTTGTTTTCAAGCTTGGTTTTCTTTGGTAATTGGTTTAAAATGACCCTTAGGATATTACTAAGGTCTAAGAATGATATTTGGGTGCTTACCTAAGTCTCTCCAAGCTTAGAGCATGTTTTTGCTTAAACTGCTCTTTTGGTGTTTTCTTATGTTTTCTTTGATTAAAATGGTTTCTTTATGTTTATAAGGCATTATTTAGCCTTCTTATATCTTAGTTTATCACTTAAACACCATATCTAAGTATGGGGTATTTCACTTACCGTTCTAGAAACTCTATATTGGCACCAGGGAAGAAGAGGTTGAAGAAGACTGAAGAAGAAGATGAAGTATGGCGTTCAGAGAGGAAGAGGGTAATACATCGTGACAGTCGATGAGGTAGATGGAAGAGGGGAGGGGATATAATCGGAATAATTAATTTTGAAGGAAAGAAGAAATAAAATGAGATAATTAATTTAGAAGGAAAGAATGAACGTAATAAATTAATTTAGAAAAGGGAAGGAATATAAATAAATGGTTAATTTATAAGAGGAGAGTAAAATAATTAATTTAGCTGCCCTGGGCCCGCTAATTATTTATCCAACATCGGGTTAATGTAATTATCCAGTCCAATACTATTTACCCAACAAGCTTTCCAATTGAACAATTATAAGGCCAGTATTATTCCCAATATCTACCGAATGTAAAACTATACCCAGTTGTATAAAATAATTGTAACGATTAATAATATAATATTCCTAGCCCAAAATGTACGGGTATTTCAACTTGTACCTTTTTTTTACCCAAGATGAAACGTAAGATTTCAAAGTGCACTGAGTTAGGGTCTACTTCCATGGACAAGCACCAATCTGGCCGTGGATCATCAGCTGGTCATGGATCATCATTTGGACATGAATCATTTTGACGTGGATCATCTGGACATGAATTTACCAAACAATCACCATCAAATACTCGGAGGTATCAAGCAGTGACAACTCATATATCACACTTACCACCATTGCCTACAACATCACATTAGGGACTCACATTTTAATTCACCACATTTGGAGGATCTAGTTGATAAGTGGTAAAAATATGAAATTATAAGGTTTATATTCACCTGCATTTTACAAGGGTTATAACCTATCTTCACCACTTTATAGAGTATGTTTGTGATTATTAGTGAACTTATGTATTTTTGCTACAATTTAGGTACAAGCTCATTGGAGCATGTTTGGAGTGCAAAAGAGCTACTTGGATTCATGGATGAAGTCTTGATCGCTCAAGGATCACAGTGCAATAATCAGGGAGCGATTCAAGCTTAAACGAAAAAGATAGGCCCTAGACAAGACTTTTCCAGACATGTGTCCAGGCTTGTGATGACCGGACGAAGCCCAATAGATGATCAAGCTACGTCCGGACCTATGTTCGGATAAGCCCCAAGAGCTGATCAAGACATGTCCGGTCATGCTTCCTGACTTGCATGTCCTGTAACACCCCAACCGCTAATCCTATGCTTACCGTCTAATCGTCCTGTTAATCTTACGAGTTCGCAGTGGAAATATTACTACTTACTACGGCGGGTGGTACAACGCCGCTAACCGCCCATACGGCTAGCTAGGCTTACCTTACTTACAGTCACGGTCTGATGAACATAATATACCGAGCTACTAAATTACTTACCAAAATATCATATGCCAAATACTTACATCCTGGATCACCGAGTATTTAAGTGTATTCAATTACATCCTTTCTAGGTTCCAAAAGAGCGAGTTTCTACCAGCTACTCATCTATACCAATTCCCATTCTATCAAAATCCAAAAAGGTGTACCCCATGGTACACCGGCTATTCAAAAACTACAGCCATGTACTACTCATTACACCAATCATAATTCAGTGTTTACAATCCAAAAAAAAAGATAAAAGGACTAGAACTAAGTCTTCACATCTTTATCCCTCGCGGGTACCTGCGTGTAGTAAAAATGGTGCCCCAAGGGGCTCAGCAAACGCTGCGTATAAACTCCGCATATACCGCGTGCTAGCTAGGGCACGCCGACTATTTGACGTCCACTAAACATGCGATTCATTAATTTCATACATACATGCTTTACATACATCATACAATCATGCTCAATACATTACACATTCCAAAGCAACAATACAATAACACGCATCTTACTTACCTTCACAAGGTTAGCCAAATTATGCATCCGGGATAATCGGAATGCTTTTACTCTTTTACTCGTTACTTACTTTTTCTTACTTACACTTACTTACTTTCATTTACTTTACTTACTCATTCTTACTTACTTACTCATACTCAAGTTAAGTCGTCGGGACCTCCGGCCCTGGGGACTACGCCGTCCCACCTCCGGGATTTACTTGACTCACCAATCCGGGATGCTACCCACTTAAGGGATTTGGGCCGCGGACCAGTTTAAGAGTCAGGAATTGGAGCCAACCTCTTGTGACTCCGCATCCTCACGCGTGGCCGAAACTATATCGGACTTCTACTCATTCCAATTTAATTACCAATTTAAGTTAGATTGGTTAGCTTGTTAGGAATAAGTTAGAAGCCCAAACACATTCACAATCGGTCACAATGCAATACAACATACGTACACACATTCATTATCATCCATACGTTTCATGAATTATACAAACTAAGATTTAAGAAAATATTCACATCATACAACACTACATATTCACAAGTAAACATGATAACTCCGATTCGTGCATTTATCTTATTTGGTGATCAATTAGCACACAACACACAAATCAGAGTAACCAAGATAGCATACGGGGCATGAGGAATCCATACCGTTCACCGTTGTACGTGATTCCAAACGTCCTTCGGTGTCACAATTCAAGTCCTATTATATACATACAATTGAATGATTAATCTAACTATCATTAATTAACTCATACTTACTATGTCCTTATACTTCTTACACTTACACATTACTTACTTACTTTTCATTACTTAATATTGGCATGCTTACATACATGTACATATATCTATATATGTAGGTATACATATATATATATATATATTATTTAATTTAAATAATTTTTTTTTGACTGGACCGGACTTGCGACCGACCTTGCAAGTCCGGTCCATTCCAGTAGCTCACATTACTGAATTTTCCAGGCCCGACCGAACTTGCAAGTCCGGTCGCAAGTTCGGTCCATTCCAGTAGCTTGCATTACGGGAATTTTTCTGGCCGACCGAACTTGCATGTCCGGTCGCAAGTTCGGTCCATTCCAGAAGGTTTCATCGGTGAATTTTTCTGGCTCGACCGAACTTGCAAGTCCGGTCGCAATCCGGTCGATTCCAGTAGGTTACAGACGGGAGAATTTTTCTGGTCCGACCGAACTTGCAAGTCCGGTCGATTCCAGAAGCTTTCCCGTCTTTGTAAATCTGGGCTCGACCGAACTTGCAAGTCCGGTCGCAAGTTCGGTCCGGCCCAGTACTTGCATTTTTATTTCTGTTTTCAGTCCTCTCTTTTACCCATTACTTCCCCATTGTTCCTACACTTAATCCCACATGTTTTAACACTTATTAAACCTCCTAATACACCTTAATTCATTCATTAACTCTTTACACATTTCTATACTCATTCACTCACATAATTTTCCAAGTTTCACACAACACTCACACTAGTTTCTTCTCTAGTTGCATTTTGCTACAGATTTCTCTTCTAACTCTCCCCAACTATAACTCCCTCTTCTAATGTCATTCCTAGAGTTCACGATACACTTGTTATCTCTCCTAACCTACCAACTAAACAGCTCCAATTAAAATCTGTTACAACACATACATTAGTCACCTAGTTTCTAGTTCACTAAGTGTTCTAATTCTAGGCAAATTTTGCCATAGTCTCCCCTACATTTTTACACTCTCACCACATTGTTTACACTCTCATTATCACTATCCCACCTGTTTACATACAACGACCATATACAAGCTCCCATATACAATACCAATACTAAGACAACATCAAAATTCCTGCACTCAACATTCCAATCCCAACTATGTTTTAACAGTTTTTAAAATGTCTTTTAAGGATTCAAAATACTTATATGCTCCTACACATTACACTACCAATACATTACCATTTTTACAATACATATTTTTACTTCTAAAAATCTGTTACATACTCATTTACAAAGCTATACAAAGATGGGCTTAATTACCTTGTTTTCTTCTTCTAGTTTCTTTCTCTTCTTGCTTCTTCCTTCCTCTCTTTCTCCACCGGTTCAGCAACACAAATTCTCTACTCTACAACCCATATACATGCACATCTCAATACACTAAAAACTAACCCTAACTATTATTAAGCTTTAAGTAGGTTTTAGGGTTTAGAATTTATTTTACCTTCCAAGGGTGTAGGAGCTGTTTGGGTTAGCTCAAGAACAATGTTTCCTCTCCTCCAACAAAGCCAAAATCGGCTAGAACACAAGGGACCAAACAAGTGTTTAGCTAGATTTTCGTTTTGCCTTTGAGGCTAGAAAAAGATGGAGTTTTTATGAATATTTTTACCTTAAAAGAACAAGGAGAAGGAGGGCCTTCTAATGGTGGTCTTGAAGCTCCAAATGGGACATACCCATAAAAACGAAAATGCTCCTTTTCGATTTTTGGAAAGATAGAAGTGTAGCTCTTGATGAGAGGATTCCAATGGTACAAGTTTTGTAATTTTTGGAGGAGATTGGAGGGAGTTACAAGAGGAGAGAAGTGGAGTTTTGTGGGTTTGCTTCAAAACACCATGGAAATCGCATGGGGAAGAAGAGAGGAGAAAAGAGAGAGTGAGGGGGATGGGTTCACGTGAGAGAGGGAGTGAAATGGAGGAGAGAGAGAATAAAGGTGAGTGGGGTTGTTTATTATTTTTGTTTGTTTGTAAATAAGAGAGATAGGTGAGTGTGTGAGGGGGGGAAAAATCGGACACACCAGCACACACCCATACCACCTTACTTTTTATTTTGAAAGTGGACACACAAGTTTGTGTTATTTATATTTCTACCCCACAACTTCCCGTTTTTGACAGTTTTTGCTAATTTCTCGTTTTGTTGATTGTATTGGTTCTAAAGCCTCACTAATATTTATTAATGATTATTTAGTTGACCAAAATTGTTACGAGTCTATTTGACCCGCTTAAAGACATGTTTTCCCGGTTACCTCGAAAAACGCGCTTTAAGGTTCGTTAGTGGTTTTTAATCCATTTTAAGGATCCGTTTTCTTCGGGATTTGTTCCCTCATGATTATTTATACTTAATTAAGCTTCTAAATTATTTATTAGCCTAATTAATCACTATTTTTAATTACGGGGTATTTCATGTCCGAACAAAACCCAAGAGTTGTTTCAATCTTCATTAGTCCTGTCCCGACTTGCATATCCGGACACGTCTCGAGATTTGTCTCCATCTACATTATTGGCTTCCAAACGCACGTAGGATTAGAAAAAGTAAAACACGGGAACAAGAATTCATTCCTCATTCTCACAGATAGACAGATAGAGGCGACTCGAGCCCCAAACTAGACACGAGTGTTGAACAAAATAGTAATGAAACTATCTTGTGAACTGATGGGTACAACATGTGTCGTATCCCCAGGGACTTCACAACTATCTAGCTAGTTATCAATTAAGTACATGTGCATAAATATGTACAAAAGTGCATATTGTTTTTGGGGTTTTTTTTGTTTGGGTTGATAAATGGAGAAATAAAGGAAAGCAATAAAACTAAACTAACTAAACTAGGATAGTTGTAACTTGGGATGGCTATTCACACCCATCCTCCCCTTACTATCGATTGTCGACTCTTGAACTTATAGCTAAACGATGGGAGAACTTAATTAACTAACAACCTAATCTAGACCCACTAATCCTAACCGATTTAACCGGGACTTCTCAATCAACTAAGCCCCGGGTCAATCGATAACATTAAGTTCAAGTTCCTCTAAGTTGAAATGTAGTCTAATCTCAAATCATCAAAACTTGAGTACATTGATTTAGTCCCCAAGGTTTAGATTTCTATCTCATAGTCACATGTTGGTAGAATCCCATGCACTATTGTTAGACTAATTGGCAACCTAGAATCTATCTCAAGGCCTAGTATTGACATATTCAAAGCACGCCAACCTATTTCAACACATAGATAACAAATTGGGTAAAACCCTAAACAAATCCCCAAATCATGAGTAACAAGTTTAAGATTCACAAATGCCCAATAGTCATCAAACTTTAATCAAAAGAACTAAAATAAAGCATTAAAACAAGTTCAAGATTGTTCTTCTTCCGCGTGAGAATAAATCTGTATGTGGCTTTGTTCTTGTGGCCGGATAGGAGTTATGCATCATGACGACATGTCTTGGTAAGATTCATGCACCACGTCAACCTACCCATGCGATATGCCCCTTGTGAGACATTCTGCTCAACTTAAGAGGACACAGGTGAGGATAGTTTTAGCTAAGAGTTCCTAGCTTTCCGAATTAGCTTCTAAACTTTGTACATGACCTAGATTCATTGTTAAAGCTCCGATTTAAGATGTGTTTGCGCCCACGTGTTGTCTTTTCGTCCACTTTGCTCCTAGATAGGTTTTCCTCATGTTTAAGTAATAAATATGTAAAAACATAAATGAAACA
This sequence comes from Limonium bicolor, assembly GCA_023374045.1. Taxonomy (NCBI): domain Eukaryota; kingdom Viridiplantae; phylum Streptophyta; class Magnoliopsida; order Caryophyllales; family Plumbaginaceae; genus Limonium; species Limonium bicolor. The sequence continues at coordinate 203,180,339 of CM041777.1, read as the reverse complement.
TAAACTAGAGGAGAACTAGTTAAAGTGGAGAAATAAACATGTTGCATTGATAAAGCATTTGAAATTAACCCTTAAAACATGCTCATATATACACTAATCAACTATGGAGTGATAATCCATTGCATTTATTGTGATTCCCAGCAAAATTAGGGTTTGAGTTAGGGATTGGGAGATGAACCCTAACTTTTATTTCTTTAGAATTAGGGAGTAAAACTTTGAGGCCGTTGTTAGGAGCTTGAAATTAAAGATATCTAATGACTCTAGCCTTCTTTGAATTAAGAGGTGTGATTAATTAGGTAGATGTGATTAGTCTAAGATTTGGAGAATCTTTACCCTAGCTCTAATAGACAATTAAATTGAGGTGAGTTTATAAGTATAATTGGGAATTTTAGGTGAGTCCCCACTATCCTAGGGTACTCCTCCATCCAGTCCATCAAAACACCTTTTAGTTTAGTTTTTTGTTCTATCATTTCACTTTACCATACAATCAAGTTTACCGCTGGATAAACCCCCATTTACTGTTCTTTATTTCAATTACTAGGATACCGAATCTTGGGAATTAGAAACCGATTTTCTTGTGGATACGACCTTTTGTACTGCAGTGATTTTGGGTGCATTTTTTCAGTGTTTTGCTTAGGTTAATATTTTTATTGTGTTTTCCCAACACTAGCTCATAATGACTAAGGTATGGAGTCTGGTCGAAGAGATGATGTTAGTGAAGGCACTGGGTCAGAGAACATCGATTGAAGGCTTAACCTCTTTATTAATGGGTTGTAGATTTTAACTAAGCATTGCTATAATTCATTTATATAGTACTTGTATTTTATTTGTTATCATTAAGAATATGATTTAAACATTTATCTTACAATTATTTATTAGAGTCTAATATCAAAGTTGGTAGGGCACTACTTGGTGTCCTTGATTCAGATTGGTTCTCTAATGCGTGGACATGGGGTGCATTGACAGCTGATCAGAGACAATTTTATTTCAATGAGTTCAAGGTTAAGGTGACGCTTTTTTTCCATCTTGTTTTTTTAACAACATGTAATGAGTCTGTTATAAGGTGGGGTAGTTCTGGGCTTTTTTTTGTGTATTATGTTACAGAAAAAAATATTGATGGCTTTGTTATGATGTTGATGTGTATCACTTGTACTATGAAAGACTTGAGAAAATGTTTGGTGATGTGGTGTCGAAGATGTGGACAAGGAAGAAAAAACCTAGGCCCACGGTGAAACTGGAAATGTGAGATGCATGGAAGAACAACTGGGAGGATCTAGCATACAAAGCTAGATGTAAACAAAATTCGAAGAATCGGCGCAAAGGGGAGGAAAACGGCTCAAGTCTAGCCACTCATACTAGTGGCTCGAGGTCCATTTATTTGACTAAGAAGGTTTTGCTTGTGATCATTTTATCTTTGTTCTCTCATGTTTTCTAATTATACATATAGCTTGATGATCAAATTATGTTCGGGATCCATCAAGTAGGTATCGATCTTCTCGACTCGATAAATTTTTCTATGGTTGTATAACAACCACTTTCATTCAAAAAGTTTGAATTTTGTAATGTATATAGTTGAGATTAAATAATATCTTGTGATGGGATTTGTTGGTTAATCTAGATCGAGCAACATGGCACTGAAACCCAGTGTACACTTCGTATGAGTAAACCCACACAGATAAAAAATCAAGGGGATAACAATGGGCATACCTACAGAGATAAAGAAGCAAAGGCGACAACAATTGGCAAACTAAAAATTCAAACTAGTTGCTATAAGCTAGTTGAATAACTTATTTTCAATCATAGTTGTTATGTAGAATTTTTTAATTATTTTGTTATGCTTTTATGTTTTATCCTTTAAAGATGAATTTAAGAAAACGATTGAGGTCATTTAGAATGAGCAATAAGAGCAGATAGGAGAGGGCGAGGAGCCCACACCTGTGGAAGAGAAAGGCGTGTACTTTAAAGTTGTCAACGGGAAGCAGAAGTGACGGGTTTTTAGCTTGGGTACCTGTGCCAAGACATACTTCCCCGAGGAGTACATCAGCTCTCAATCAAGTGTCACCTATCCCCCACCTAAAGACCTTGGTTCCATGGTCAATGATATAGTGATGAGGGCTTTGGATGAACACATGAAGGAAATAGAGAAGAGAGGGTAGGCGATGCAAGCATAAGAAGTTGTGTTCCAAAAGATGAGACAATCTGAAGAGGCTGAATCCAAAAGGGAACACAAGTTGAGGAAAATGAATTACACCAGAGGAAAAAACACATGAGGCTGAATTTTAACAAATGGTTCAAGCGTAGATGGAGGCAATGTGGGGACATTTCATATCAAGCAAGATGTCTAGCTTGAATATGAGTCAGTTTGGAATGAATGGTGGATGAGGTGGGAGTGGATCAAATGGTGCTTGATAATTGATATTGTGAGAACTAGATATGACAAACTTTTGGATATTACTATCTTTTGCGTTTGCAAAACCTTAGGATATGACCAACTTTTGGATATGGCAAACTTAAGGATATTCAAACTTCTAGATATGGCAAACTTTGGATATTTCCAAATTCTTGACATGACAAACTTTTGGATGTTGCAAACTATTGAATGATGTCTTATTGACACAAGATTTGTTTAGTGTTTGAGTTGATCCTGAATTTGATGCATTAGTATAAATGCGTGAGATAATACCTAGTGGTGTATATGATGTTTTCTAGTGTTAGATTGTATATAATACTTACAAGTACATTATGATTTTTAAGGACATGACTGATATGTAATTATTGTTTTTTATGGTTATTGCTGTTTTCATGGACTTTCCAAGGAAATTCTTCTTGAAATTGATCTGCTATTTTCCAAGGAAATTCTCTCGAAAATTTCTGACAACTGTATACCTTGGAAATTCCGAAGGAGTGTATCTCTCAAAAGTTTCCTATGACTTTTCTCTCATAATTTGAGAGGACTAGTCACTGGAAATTCCTAGTAAAGCTTGTTATCTGTCAGAAATCAAGTAGAAGTAAAAAATTTCCGAAACAATGGTTCTGAGAACATTTCTCTCGGAAAGTCCCAAGGGTACATAATTAGTCCAATTTTTTTCCGACGAGCTTCTCTTTTACGACATTTTTTTCTTGGAAAGTTCTCAAAAATTGATATTATCGATGGATTATAGACCGTTTCCAAGGACTTTTTCCCTCGGAAACCACTATTATTTTAGTAGTGTGGAATGTGGTTGTTACAGTGACAACATTGTGATGGAACCAAACATGTCCCAAGAAAGTCAAAATTACTTAGGAATTTAGGAGGACATAGTTCTTTGGGTTAACTAAAATTCTCACTCTTTATCATCAAGTGGACTCGTACCAGCATATAACTTTGACTGGACTGGTTAGCCATAAAAATGAAGAGAGAGTGTTATACCCAAAATTTCAACCCCCTCGGAATAGTCTTAAGGCATACGTGTTATAAAGGGCAAAATGGTCAAAATGCACCAATACGGGATTTTCCAAGGACATTCTCGGGATTTTCTATTTTCATATGACTTGTTCACTATCTCCAAACACTTCCAAAATCATAGTCATTATGAAACGTATTTCGTGATTTTCTGATAATATTTATTCTGGAAATTCAGCTTTTAATTCATATTATAAGCTAATTTCTTTAATAATTAACACATGAAATAGCCTCAAAATAGAAGGTTCCAAAATTAAAATTAAATTGTCACATGGTTAGAACGACTACATACAGTCACAAACCTGAAATTATTTTATTTGGAACCGTAGCCCAAAATTTAAAAGAGAAATTCAATCATTTTTGCAATTTTCTCTCTCCTCTGGAAAATACCGAATTCAAATCAAAATGTCATGAAATTTTAATACAAGATAGAGGATGATTTTTATCAAAATAATCCGATTCCAACTCTCACAATTCCTAAAAATCATTCTTTACCTTCAGTTAAATTTTCATAATTTTTCTCGGCCTGCAACATATTCTAAAAAATCAGATTCCCTTAGAGCACAAAATCAGTGTTTTAGATAAAGATCTTGCTCTATCAATTTGATCATGCTCTTTCTATAAAAGAACCTCCCAAAAACGAACTAGGGCAGAGGAGAACGTTCCCAAAGTCAGAAAACACGGCCGTCAACCTTCTTCCCACGTTTTTGCACTCCCAAGCCTCGAATCAATACCGAAATCCTGCTGAAATCATCCCGGAATCACCAAAAGCACGTTCTTGCTTTCCCCATCAAACTTCCAAACACCAAAACACCACAAAAACAGAAGCAAACCGTCCTTACTCATACAAGGAAGAAGAAATCAGAAGCTCGAGTCGAAGTTGAACCGGATTGGCTACCAACGACGCGTTCGAAGTTTCCTGACGTGAAGGAACAACCAAATCCCGAAGCCAAAACAGGCTACCTACCCATAAATTTTGAGCCAAAAACACCGCTGGGAACAGCCTCAACGCCGCCGTCCGAGGGCGGTCCGCACCCATGGACGCCATGTCCGGGGTCCCAGACACCCTGTCCGTAAGCACGGACACCCTCGGACCGCGACGGGAGTTTAATTTTCAATAGTTTTAGGTTTTTCAAACTATGTCCGGGCCTACGGACACCCAGTTCGTGGCCTCGGACTTTTTCAATTTTTCATTTTCTGTTTAATTCGACTTTTATTTTCACATAGATTAACTAGGGTCCGTGGGTACGGACATTAGGTCCGTGGCTGCGGACGGAAACAAAATTTGACCTAATTCTGCCTCCGAAACCCTAGTTTAGGTAATTTTAATTTCCACTTTGATTTTCTGTCAAAAAATGCTAAAAACACACAAAAAAACAGAAGCTCGCGCACTTAGGTTAAAACGACTCGTAATAAGCCGTAATTAAACTAAGTAGAGGAAAAACGACTTCTAGGGGTAATGAAAGTAATTGAACCCTAATTAAGTCGAATATCATGCCCCTGAACCCGAACTCTCCTTTCCTAATTTGATCTAGGCAAAAATTAGGTGGCGACTCATAATAGGTTCCAGTGAGCTAGCTTAGGTTTTAATAATTATGGTTATATGACTTAGTTACAAAACTTAGGTTATAAGTGGACCTAAAACCCGACTAGATCCTAATCAATCTAATCAGCATAGGATAGGGTTTAAAAATCAAGGCTCACAGACTGGCGACTCTGCTGGGGACAAATTCTTAATATTAAATTGTTTAATTTTAAGAAAGAGGGCTTAACTCGAATAATTGTTTATTTATGCCTTTTATTACATTGTTTGTTTACTTTTGTGCGCACTTTAATTTATGTACCTTTGCATCATATGAGAGCGAGGGTCCACGCAAACCGATTTCACCCCGGGACCAGTTTGAGGGTCCCCTGTCAGGGACTCACACCTTTTAGGTGATGTGAATAAGCGGGGGAAAAGAGGAGGATGTCATCTAACCACATCCCTTAATACCTGGGCTTTAGCCCCAAGTGTTTTCCTGGCAGTGTCCTTACCTAGCCCTTTGTTTGGTCAGTCAAAGACCCGACCGTAGACGCACACCTTCAGGTGATGTGAAAAAAGTGGGGAAGCCCAAAGAGAATAGCGTGCAAGCCCTATTCCTTTGTGGTGACCTGGGCCCGTGCCCCAAGCACCTCTCCGGATCGATCCATACCCAGTTTGATTTAAGCGTCTAGTGAGGACATGTTGAATTTGTGTGGGGCTTGTTTGCTTGTATGATCGGCCCACTACCCAGCCTAGAGATTGGTAGGAACATCTCCTACATCAACCTAGCCCAACCCGAATTGGCAGCTCTATTTGTTTGAGGCCTAGAGGCCCTGTTTGGTTTAATACGTGAGTCGTGTTGGCTTCGGTCCAAAAGCCTAGACTTAGGTGATTTCTCTTCCGGCCCAATTTGAATTATCCAATTTGTTTTAGGCCCACAAAAAGAAAGCCACCTGAACTTGAAATAACTCACAAGTCCTGAAAATAAAATCCTTTTCGGCTTAGCAACCATCTTCTCTGACCCAAAGAAGGTTAGGCCCATTTGTGATTTAGGGACCATTCCAGCCCGTATGCTTTACTTCTAGCCCAAACACATTCTGGCCCAGGTGCCAAATTCTCAGAACATTCCAAGTACTGCATTCTCTAAAACTTTTCGGCCTAGATACCAGTTCACAGTTCATGAATCATTCCGACCCAAGTACCACACTCATAACTCATTCCATCTGGGCCCACAAACCAATTCATAGTTTTGGCCCACAAACTTCGCTTTCAATCCAGAATTTTGGCCCATAGCGTAAAGCATTTGAATTCAAGATAGTTTCTAGCCTTAAGGCCCAACAAGAACATCAAACGAATCTTAGGCTTCAAGGTTTCTCTCTCGGCCCAGTGGCCCATTCACAGTCCATGTGGCTTCCTTCGGCCCGTTTGCTCCACTTCCAGATTAAGGGTATTCAGACCCACACATCCATTCTAGCCTAGAAGTCCTTCTGGCCCATATTTCTTACTTCAATCCCAAATCATTCCGGCCCAAGTGCCATAATTCCAAATCATTCCGGCCCAAGTGCCATAATTCTAAATCATTCCAGCCCAAGTGCCACGTTCCCAAACACATTCAGGCCCAAGCGCCACATTTTCAAACACTTTCTAGCCCAAGTGCCACACTCTCTAAACATTCCGGCCCAAGTGCCACAATCTCACAATACATTCCGGCCCAAGTGCCGTGTTCTCATAGCATTCTGGCCCAAGTGCCAACCCACTTATAAATCATTCTGGCCTGTGTGCCTCACTTTCAATTCATCCAGGCTCGAGTGCCGGTCCACATCCATGAAATCATCCAGGCCCGAGTGCCAATTCACATTCATGAAACCGTTTCCACTCATGCTCCTCCCATTCAGTTTGTAAAAGATTCGGGCCCAAATAGGCATTCCTAGTTCGGGTATTTCGTAGAGCCTAATAAGCGTCCAGAGGAAGGCGATCACAGTCATCTCAGCAACGTCCCAATGGACGAGAGCGCGAGTCTTCAGCACGCAGGCGTCAGATGGTTCGTAGAGTTCGAATTCAATAGAAGGCTTAGGGTTCACATGCATTCTACTGCATAACTTGCTAAAACATTCATCTTTCAAATGCATCACTCAAAGTTTTCAATGAATGATAGTTTTTAAGCCACTAATAAGAAGCATCGATTTTGTTAAATCATCTTCTTCCTCATGTTCACAAATGGATTTTGTTTCACACAAGTTTCTTTTGAGAAAATGGTTCATGAAGTAATCATTTCCCGACATGGAATGCAAAGACTTGTATTTTGTTTCCAAAATTTTGAACATGCCCTGCCAAACCCCCACAGCTTATCCCAAGAGATCCAAACAACCCACAAAGCGGTTCCACATCCACATATTTTAAATTGTTGTCATAAACCCCAAATCAATACTGGGGGCAATCTGAGTTTAAAAACCAATAACGATTATTTCTTTCATTTAATTGTGTGAACAAGTCTCTGAGTGAACGTTTCGTGAGAGTGCCTTGAGTGGTAAAACCAAGAGTGAAAGAGCGTGTCATTTTTACATGACTCAAGTGAGGCCACATTCAAAAGTGAGGCAAACGGCATAACTCCGATCGAAGGAGATAATTTGTAAATTTACTCTTAGACCTGATAAAAGTAACAAAGAGTGGATACACGACTATCAGGAATGACGAAGCACCTAGGTACAGCACCACATAGCCAAAAGCTTGTGAACCTTGACATTAAACCCTAGGCACCCCCGCTGAGCCTTTCATATATCCCTTTTCGATATTATGAACTCCACAAAATAACCCAACCAATGATGAATGTCCAACCCGGTGACCAAAGGAAGCGAGGAGTCCGACTCTCAGATAACGTTCTCATCAGTCCAAAGAAGTAATGTCGCTATTAGCATGACAAAGCGATCCGCAAATGGTCCCAGAGTGACACAGGATCCAAAGAGCTCATATCAAAATAGCTCTCAAAACCTGAAACCGGGAGACACAAGAACCCCGAGGGCAAAGTCAAGAAAGGATAAAGAAAAAGGCAAACCCAGAGTGCCTCGAAGAAATCCAAATGACAAAAAGAAGAGAAATGGTGTAAAGGACAACTTCAAAAGTCCAAGTCCAGAAGCTCGAAAACAACGTCAACCCGAAGCAGCTAGACGACTTCAAGACAAGGAAGATGAATCCGAGGGAAGACGCAAGTTGCAGCTTTGGTCACCCTTATAGCTCCACATACCTCAAATATCCCTCCATGGTCCCGTTGTCTTTCATCACACCCCATGGCCATGTTATAAGCCTCAAAGACTTCCGACTTGGTAGTTGTGTATCCAATCACGTGAAAGTAACAGATCGAATGCGTAAATTCATCAAATATCAAATTCAATGGTCTAGAAGTTGTGACCGTAAGTGAGAAACGAGTGTAAACACCAAATACGTCGAGTGTAGGTTAGGAAGCAACAAATCAGAACATAAGCCTTGACCCTGTGAGGACGAGAGTCATTCGCACGTTTAATCAAAGAAAATACTGGGGGCAATCGATCGTCTTGACCGATTGCCATGAACTCTAGCTCAGATTGTCCTAAGGAAAAATACTGGGAAATTGTTGGTTCCAACAATTGCCATGGCAACACCAATTGAAACCCAAAGCTTGAGCACCACCATCCCACCACGGGCACACATAAGCCCTTACCTTCACATCAAACACCTCAGGCCCACATAAGCCCTTACCTCCACACCACCACTACACAGGCCCACATAAGCCCTTACCTTCACATCATACACCACATATATGCCTTTATCATCACTCAAAAGATCTCCACATCAAACACCACACCCCACTGGTAGCATGTTCATCTCCTAGGAGATAAATTACAAGTCTGAAATCTTTAGTCAGGAAATGGTAATTTCATTTTCCTTTTCAGTATGCAGAATTTTCTTCAGACACTGCCACGTTTGGCACCTTCGTCAGCAATTTCTTGTCTTGAAAAATTTTTCTTCAAACACTGCCATGTTTGGCATATTCCCTCCATTTTTTTTGCTTTCAACAAATCTGCATCATCGCCATGTTTGGCATATTCCTAGCAATTTCTTGCTTTCAACAAATCTGCATCATCGCCATGTTTGGCATATTCCTAGCAATTTCTTGCTTTCAACAAATCTGCATCATCGCCATGTTTGGCATATTCCTAGCAATTTCTTGCTTTCAACAAATCGGCATCATCGCCATATTTGGCATATTCCTAGCAATTTCTTGCTTTCAACAAATCGGCATCATCGCCATGTTTGGCATATTCCTAGCAATTTCTTGCTTTCAACAAATCGGCATCATCGCCATGTTTGGCATATTCCTAGCAATTTCTTGCTTTTGACAAATATGCATCATTGCCATGTTTGGCATATTCTTAGCAATTTCTTGCTTTCGACAAATCTGCATCATCGCCATTCTTGCTTTGGACAATTTTCAATCTACATCATCGCCATGTTTGGCATATTTCCAGCAATTTCTTACTTTGGACAATTTTTAGTCTTTACAAGCACTTCAATTCACTTTGCAATACTCGATTAAACCTTATCATTTCCAAGTTTGGAACCTTAACAATTTGATTTTTATCACAATCACAATCATTTGCATAAAACATGTTTTGCATCCTCACATCATCAAGTATACTGCATTCCTCAATTTGCCTGGTCAAGTTTAGATGGATCTCGGTCTCCATAAGCAACCGAGTAGAACGGATCTCGGTCTCCATAAGCAACCGAGTAGAACGGATCTCGGTCCCCATAAGCAACCGAGTAGAACGGGTCTCAGTCCCCATAAGCAACTGAGTTAGACGGATCTCGGTCTCTATAAGCAACCGAGTAGAACGGGTCTCAGTCCCCATAAGCAACTGAGTTAGACGGATCTTGGACTCCATAAGCAACCGAGTACAACGGGTCTCAGTCCCCATAAGCAACTGAGTTAGATGGATCTCGGTCTCCATAAGCAACCGAGTAGAACGGGTCTCAGTCCCCATACGCAACTAAGTTAGATGGATCTCGGTCTCCATAAGCGACCGAGTAGAACGGGTCTCAGTCTCCATAAGCAACTGAGTTAGATGGATCTCGGTCTCCATAAGCAACCGAGTAGAACGGGTCTCAGTCTCCATAAGCAACTGAGTTAGATGGATCTCGGTCTCCATAAGCAACCGAGTAGAGCGGGTCTCGGTCTCCATAAGCAACCAAGTAGAATGGATCTCAGTCTCCATAAGCAACTGAGCTAGATGGATCTCAGTCTCCATAAGCAACTGAGTTAGATGGATCTGGTCTCCATAAGCAACCGAGTTAGGTGGGTCTCGGTCTCCATAAGCAACCGAGTTAGGATGGGTTTCACCTCCAAACCATTAGGCACACACAAGTCCTATCACCACAAAAAAAACAACCTCAGGCACCCATAAGACCTACCTTACATTCAACCATTTCGGGCACCCATAAGACCTCCCTTACATTCATTCACTTTAGGCTCTTCATAAGACCTAGATCCAACCTTTAGGCTCGTCATAAGACCTAGCACCATCCTTAGACTCGTCACAAGACCTAGAATCATCCCTTTAGGCTCGTAGTAAGACCTAGCACCACCCCTTAGTTTACCTGCTTCCGTTAAACACATTGCATTCATTTTCATTCATTATAGGTAGTCAACGCCTTAGAATAGCTTGACATCATTTTCATCACTTTAGGTAGTCAACGCCTTATAATAGTTTGACATCATTTTCATCACCTTAGGTAGTCAGCGCCTTAGAATAGCTCGACAACATATCATCATTTCAGGTAGTTGGCACCTTCGAATAGTCCAACAACATTTCTTTTCCCTTTAGGTAGTCAGCGCCTTAGAACAACTCGATAGCATTTTATCATTTCAGGTAGTTAGCGCCTTCGAATAGCTCAATAACATCTCTTCTTGTCACCTAGGAAGTCAGCGCCTTAGAATAGCTCGACACAATTCATCAGTTTTCGACAGCATACAGGGTCTTTTAAGATCCAAAATTTTGGGGTATCACTCAAGCATCAACTAGTCTTTTCATCTTCATTACAAAGCCTAGTTGATGGGGGCAATCTGTTATACCCAAAATTTCAACCCCCTCGTAATAGTCTCTAAGGCATACGTGTTATAAAGGGCAAAATGGTCAAAATGCACCAATGCGGGATTTTCCAAGGACATTCTCGGGATTTTCTATTTTCATATGACTTGTTCACTATCTCCAAACACTTCCAAAATCATAGTCATTATGAAAGGTATTTCGTGATTTTCTGATAATATTTATTCTGGAAATTCAGCTTTTAATTCATATTATAAGCTAATTTCTTTAATAATTAACACATGAAATAGCCTCAAAATAGAAGGTTTCCAAAATTAAAATTAAATTGTCACATGGTTAGAACGACTACATACAGTCACAAACCTAAAATTATTTTATTTGGAACCTTAGCCCAAAATTTAAAAGAGAAATTCAATCATTTTTACAATTTTCTCTCTCCTCTGGAAAATACCGAATTCAAATCAAAATGTCATGAAATTTTAATACAAGATAGAGGATGATTTTTATCAAAATAATCCGATTCCAACTCTCACAATTCCTAAAAATCATTCTTTACCTTCAGTTAAATTTTCATAATTTTTCTCGGCCTGCAACATATTCTAAAAATCAGATTCCCTTAGAGCACAAAATCAGTGTTTTAGATAAAGATCTTGCTCTATCAAGTTGACCATGCTCTTTCTATAAAAGGACCTCCCAAAAACGAACTAGGGCAGAGGAGAACGTTCCCAAAGTCAGAAAACACGGCCGTCAACCTTCTTCCCACGTTTTTGCACTCCCAAGCCTCGAATCAATACCGAAACCCTGCTGAAATCCTCCCGAAATCACCAAAAGCATGTTCTTGCTTTCCCCATCAAACTTTCAAACACCAAAACACCACAAAAACAGAAGCAAACCGTCCTTAATCATACAAGGAAGAAGAAATCAGAAGCTCAAGTCGAAGTTGAACCGGACTGGCTACCAACGACGCGTTCGAAGTTTCCCGACGTGAAAGAACAACCAAATCCCGAAGCCAAAACAGGCTACCTACCCATAAATTTTGAGCCAAAACACCGCCGAGAACAGCCTCAATGCCGCCATCCGAGGGCGGTCCGCACCCACGGACGCCATGTCCGGGGTCCCGGACACCCTGTCCGTAAGCACGGACACCCCCGGACTGTGGCGGGAGTTTAATTTTCAAAAGTTTTAGGTTTTTCAAACTATGTCCGGGCCTACGGACACCCTGTCCGTGGCCCCGGACTTTTTCAATTTTTCGTTTTCTGTTTAATTCGACTTTTATTTTCACATAGATTAACTAGGGTCCGTGGGTACGGACATTAGGTCCGTGGTTGCGGACGGAAACAAAATTTAACCTAATTCTGCCTCCGAAACCCTAGTTTAGGTAATTTTAATTTCCACTTTAATTTTTTGTCAAAAAATGCTAAAAAACACAAAAAAACAGAAGCTCGCGCACTTAGGTTAAAATGACTCGTAATAAGCCGTAATTAAACTAAGTAGAGGAAAAATGACTTCTAGGGGTAATGAAAGTAATTAAACCCTATTTAAGTCGAATATCAAGCCCCCGAACCCGAACTCTCCTCTCCTAATTTGATCTAGGTAAAAATTAGGTGGCGACTCATAATAGGTTCCAGTGAGCTAGCTTAGGTTTTAATAATTATGGTTATATGACTTAGTTACAAAACGTAGGTTATAAGTGGACCTAAAACCCGACTAGATCCTAATCAATCTAATCAGCATAGGATAGGGTTTAAAAATCGAGGCTCACAGAGAGACTCTCTGTAAAACACCCCCGAATAACGACCAAATCAAACGACGCGCCTAATGGTAACATGAGATGTCTACGCAGCGTTCCTACTCTATTCGGGTGCTACAACGCCAACCACCCACGTGGTTGACAGACCACCATACAAACTCCAAGTTACGGTCTGAATGACTGGAAGTCCAACTTAACGAAATACAATAAAAGTACAACTCAAGTACCGAGCATCTACAGTTAGTTACAACTTAAACAACATAACTCATACATAGAAAGCATACTACTCAAAGTCTTGCCATGTGGACCTACCCCTATGATAGTCACCCTTGCCTACTCTCCGTTATCGTCTGGCACAAGAACCTGAAAAAAATTGGGTGTAAAGGACTCAGCAACTACGCTGAGTATGAACGTGTGAAGCCCGCATGTTACCGGGCCACACGACTACTTGGTCGAATATATTAAGTCAATTTACATGCGATATTTAGCAGTAAAGCACACTTCAGTACATCATGATATCATACACACTCATCGTAGCATAGCAATATCAGCAAGCAACCAAGCACATCTGCAAGTAACACAACAATGTCAAACACGCAGTCCAGCATAAAAGGCTAATGTAGCAACAACAATCAAGTACATCATACAATGTGTGCGTAGGTATTTTACCGTCGATCCTCACTATGGGATCATTCAAGAGATTACGTATTGTTTTTGTTCTCTTTACACATGTTTTCCTTTTCTTTTCTTGCACCGAGTCAGGGGACTAGGTAGATCCCGAGACTTTAATATTAGGGATTCTATTCTTGTTTCTTAAAGGTTCACATTCGTGACTTTCACTTGTTTGCTTGGTCTCATTACACAAGTTTTCCTTTGTTTCTCTGTGGCACGAATCAGGGGATATGATTAGATCCGAGACATAATTAAGTAGGTGCTACTCATTCCTTGTTTCTTTAAGGATTATTTGTGAATTCTTTATCACCGCACGTTGGAGGACGTCTCCTCCATAGCTAGTCCCCCATTCCCGACACCCAGGGGCAAGGAAGCGGAAGTCACCCTAGACTCCAGGATAGCTTCACCAATTTGTCACTCCCCCATTCCCGACACCCAGGTCAAGGAAGCGGAAGTCCCTCTAGACTCCGGGATGTGCTTCACCAACTTGTCACTCCCCATTCCCGACACCCAGGGTCAAGGAAGCGGAAGTCACCTCTGGACTCCGGGATGTGCTTTACCAAAATATATTCATCATAGACGGTCGAAGGATCTGATGCAGATACCAACTCCGATATTCCATACCGCGCGGCCCAGAGATGTTGTCTTCCCGGTTATTCTCATGTTTCACAGTTGATACTTTTCGTTCATTAACATTATAATCTCGACACCATAGTGGGTGTCATTAGCGGTCCTCTAAAGTTAGAGAGAGTTGTCTCTTGTATAGTCTTTGTTTGTCTACGTGTTTGTCATGTCTCCAAAGGAGGACTTGCTCTTCATTAAATTAATGAATAGACACCATAGTGGGTGTCATGGTACGTCCTCCATATTAGAGAGGAGTTCCCCTTTATAGCATTTTCTTTGTTTCATAGTTCGTGGTGGTTCTCGTTTAGTTTTCCCTTTAAGTATTTCTTTGGTTACATAGTCGTGCGTTTCATCTCAAAGTTCCATAACGCGAAAGGGACTAAACTAATGTTTGCGCGCAATGATACACAACAATGATATAAAAATCATACAACATATAAACAAGCAATCCATTTCAGGCTTTGATCTTATGTCTTTCACACACAACGCACACAGCACAAGGCAAACAAGCGTGTAACACGGCAACATACGAACCACACATGTCCATACCTTATTCGAAAGTACGAGTCGTCTCACGCTCGAAGTCCCGGTCGGAGTTCGCTACAGCCCTAACGTTAATTAAAACAGGCGTCAGTTTTATTATTTTATGTGATGACACGCTATAACGATGTTATCCCCTAGGTTGTTGTTGGATGCTTAGTGTGTATAAATTCCTAGAACTTCACATCACTCATTGTAGGCTTATCATACTCCTAGGACACTCACAACTTGTTTTGTATAAACCAAGTCTTTTGTTCCTTAGGTAATGTTACAAGTGTTTTAAGCGCTAGTTATGTAACAAGTTTATATAACATGTATATAACCGTGTAATGTGTATCCCCTCCTTAGATAAATAGGTGAGTAATATTTAACACTTGGTATAATGGTATTATAGATCCTAGAATGCCCTTAGAACTCATTGTACAGAAATACGAAAGTTTCAAAAATCTGAAACGCGAGTCCTATGTAATACCTTAACTAACTTCGTTTTTAATGTAGTAATTGATGTACAACTTCCCCACATGTTTTGGTATCCTAGTTATGTTCATTAGTTATCATCTGGGTCCATTAGTAAACTGAATCACTTATAAACCCCCTGAATGAAATCTGTTATACAGAAACTACCATCCTTACTGAAAACTGCACAACAACCTACACCTCTCTCCTGGTTATGTTGCTAGTTAACTAATTCAGTGTGTTTTTCTTTCCTTCCGTATTACCCACTGATTATGGGTGTGAAGCTTGGTTCATATTCAAGACTACACTCATGAAACACTCATCCCACATCTGTAGTTAATTACACAGACACAAACACAGGAGGAAGGCAACCAGACAAAAACGAGACTGAAAATCCATGAAACTGATGCCTTCTTCTGGTTTCTTTTCTGCTTAAGCGAAATTCCTTTCCTTCCAATCTCTCCCCTATGTATACTTTATCTAGTTAAGTGTTTCCTCTCTGTCTTACACTCGAAACTGTCAACAATATCATTCACTCGCTTCTCCTGTACAGAACAGAAACCACTTCCAGAAACAGCATAAAAACTGAAAACAGAAACTGCTATGTTTTTCTATAATTTCCTTTGTCTTTCTTTTCTGTTCCCAATCTATTTCCTGATCCTTTCTAAGTATCTGTATTTAAGTACTGTGTTAACACGTTTTTGAAACTCCAGAATAGACCAAGAGTAACCTAGACAAAGTCTCCAAGTTTTCTCTGCACAGAACCAGAAACTGATAAACCGATTTATTATTTTCTGTTTCACCTCTGATCCTTTATTCTCCTTTCTTTTGTCCTTAGCTACCTGGTTCCTAAATCCTCAAATGGTTTACCAGCTTTATTTCCCTATGTAGTAATACTTCTAATTCATACCAAAGACACCACTACTCTCCTAGTATCCCAGTAAATCTGTTACAGCAAACAGAAACACCTGCAGAACCAAACAACAAGAACTAACAGAAACAGAAACTGACATGTCTTTCCTTATTTTCCCAGCTTAACTATAACTTGGTTAATGTGTTAGCAGCTTATTTTTTTTTCTTTTAGACTCAAGAACAATCCTAATCCACGAGGACACTCCTCTGAATATCATTGCACAGACCTACAAAAACTGAAAACTGTACTCCACACCATCTGTTACATTTTCTGTCTTATTTTCTGTTACAGGGCATGTTCTCCTTTGCTTCTACCCAGGTGTGTCCCCATTTACTGAGAGTGTTATTAGGAGTTTAAATCCAAAGTTGACTCACGACAACAAGGCTACAACCTGATAAGTTAATATACCGAAAGTTGCATAACTCAGAAAACTAACACTAACCTGTTACACCTTCTTCTATTTTCCTTTCTTTTACAGGTCTATTTGTTTTCACTTTCCTGATGCGTAACTCTTTTCCTGTTATTTTACTTGTTTCTTTCCAGTTTCTTCTATTCATTTACAAGTAGACCTAGATGCCGGCAATGTAATAGGCTTACTAATAAGTTACTACAGCCCTTATTGCCTTTCTGAAACCTGATTATACAGAGACGTGAGTCTGGAAAAACTAAAACCTGAACCTATATATCTGATGCATGTTTTCTCTCCGTTCTTCTTCTCACTTTTTTCCTTTTTATCTCGATTTTGTTATTGTACCAACTTAGTTAGTGTTCGTTAGCTGTTTTAGACTTTCAACGTATCAGAAACATAAAGACCTTCCTCTGAACAGAAGTTATTTCATAACTGATAAGAAAACTGGTGTCTAGTTGATTCTGTTGTGTCTTTCCTTTCTTCCTAACCCGCTCCACTACATATTTAAGTGTTTGTTTACAGTTCTAGTTGTATCCTGCACTCAAGAGCAACCCACTAAAACACTGACTACACGTTGAGTAGTTTTACAAACAGAAGCTCTACGTTTCAGAAACTGTGAAATTGAAACTACAACTGATAACTTTCATTTCAGTTCTGTTTGGTTTTTCTGTTACCGAATCTTCTATCTCTTTTCCTTCCTTTCCAAGTTCTCTAGTTCGGTATATAGTTCCCTTTAGGTTTTCTATCTACATGCCCGAGTGTTCCTAAACTAAGCTGGAGCTCTAACCCACTCAAAACCACAATAATTCAACCTCGGGGACAATTATTTAACAGAAGCAAAATGGTTACAGGTTTGCATGCTTTGTTTCTGGTCACAGGATTTGTTACAGAGTGGCTCACCTCTTATCCTAGTGGCTCCTCCTTGTAGTCCCTTGGCAAGTGTGAGCTCCCTGGTCCTTGAACTCTCAATTACACTGGGGTGATTGCACAGGAGTTATTCTTTTTTTTTGACAAACCAGAAGAGAATGACAGTGATGAACCGAAGCAAAGGAGCTTGGTCCTGGTTTACCTGAAGCTTATTACCAAACTTGCGGGTTGATTCTGTGTCAGGTGGTTGATGAGATGCAGATGCAGTAGCTTGAGAAGAGACTAGCTACACGGACCAGAATAGAGCATTAGCTCAGGAAGGGAAGAAGTCAGGAGGAGTAGAAGGAACAGAAGGCAAGAACTGAAACAGAAACTAGGTGAGGAGGATGTAAAGAGGGTGACTCATTTTCTCACCGTGCATGGGTTTTCCCTTATTCAGTCTATCGTGGATTTTCCCTCAACAATGTCCCAGCACAGCTCACAAGGTTATCCCAGCAACTTCCATGCGTGGAGGAAGGAAAACAGAGAGGGATCAATAACCACGTTGTCTCTTTTCTCTTACCCGAAATAGTGAAGGAAGAAGATGGAGAAGTTGTTAGTAGCTTACCTTTCTCTCTGTTTCAAACTTGCAGAATTGGAACCACGGTCTACAGACAGGGAGAGTGGGGTGCTTGGTTTACTGATGAAACAAGAAAGAAGGCAAAAGCAAAGTGTCAGTTCTTCTCTTCGAACTGGAACAACAAAATAGAAGGGATTCAAGAGTGCCATGGAAACTTGGGTTCATTCCCACGCATGAGTAACAGCAGCTTACCTGAGGCTTGTTGGCACCGCATGCAAAGGAGAAAAGGATAGTCAAGCAGGGTATTAATTAGAGGACTCAAGGTAGGAGGGAACCGTTGGGTGTTTTCGACAGGAGCCAGTCTGGGGAATTGAAGAGCACGCACGAGGTAGAGAGGGGCGATTCTCGTGTCTCTGAAACAGGGAATTATGGGTTAGATTAGCTCCTCAGTTGCAAGGGTTCATGAAGAGTGTTAATCTCGATTTAATGTCGTGGAAGTTAGGAAAGTATTATTCTGCTGTGCAAGTCTCTAGGTCTGTGTTTTTTTTCTTCTGACGTCTAGCTCGACACATGTGGCGGTCATGGAGTTCACACTCTGGTGCACGCCCATACCTCCCTGTCCAGCTCCTCAAATTCAACAACCGGTGACAGCATGGATGTCTCTGTTACGTTCTTGTTCAATCTGGTGGTTCACCGAGGAAGGAGAAGGAATTGGCGCTAACAGAGAGTACGTGTTTGACTCTCTTTTTTTTTGTATTTAGTTTACCCGACTGAGTACTAATACTAAGTTGTTGAGATATGTTACTGAAATTGAGCGCAGCTCACTCGGTAAAGCACTCGGAACATGTACGGGAGGTCTCGGGTTCGAGCCTCCACGGGAGCGTCTTTGCTCCCCTTTTTTATTTCTTTTTATTTGGATAGTTATACATGTGTACTTATATACATATGACTATATATTATTTTGTATTGTTATTTTTATTATTATAATTTCGTTACGAGGTTACGTGACGACATCGTCACTTATTCACGACGTCTTAGTTTCGTAACGCAACGTTACGCATGTGTTCTTTCGTGTTCGTACATATATATATATTCGTACGTTATTTTATGTCCATATCATAAAACGTGTTATGGTTTAATACGTCTAATATTTAGGGGTATTTCAGCTTACCCCCCTTAAAAGAGACTTCGTCCCGAAGTCTTACTTCCTTACTTGTGTTTTCCATTCTTGTTACTCCTAGGGATCAAGTCCCGCATTCATTTACGATAACCAAAGGATTAAGTCCCACAATTACAATTCTCAATGCTTCCAAGCACCATGCCACATTAGTGGCTTCACACAAGCTCTCACGGTAGACCACGTTGCTAGCAATGTATATAACATGCTAAGGTGCAAACCCAGGCACACAACATTCATTCATAATAGAGTGTACATACACGTACATAACATTCTCATACACAATCCACACACACAAACCAATCATAATAAATCAAACACACATCCAAAACAAAACGCGCTTACCCCCCTTAAAAGAGGGGTACGCCCCCGTACCCTATACTAAGCCGAAACATCGGTGAAACGATAGGGGTACATAGTTTTCCTTACCGGATTGATTACATGCCATTGTGTAAACGCCAGATCGGGTTTTCCCGAGTGTGAGGAGGCTTTCTACCTCTCCGGCGTTTTCCTACGGATTGAAATGGACCTTAGCTAACGAGCCTCACAACTAACCCGTAACCCCGTTTCCCAAATTTAGGTTTTCCTATACTCGGTACTCCACTGTTCCAGTCATCAGAGCGCAACTACGCTCTGATACCACTTTCTGTAACACCCCCGAATAACGACCAACAATCAAACGACGCGCCTAATGGTAACATGAGATGTCTACGCAGCGGTTCCTACTCTATTCGGGTGCTACAGACGCCAACCACCCACGTGGTTGACAGACCACAATACAAACTCCAAGTTACGGTCTGAATGACTGGAAGTCCAACTTAACGAAATACAATATAAAGTACAACTCAAGTACCGAGCATCTACAGTTTAGTTAACAACTTAAACAACATAACTCATACATAAGAAAGCATACTACTCAAAGTCTTGCCATGTGGACTACCCCTATGATAGTCACCCTTGCCTACTCTCCGTTATCGTCTGGCACAAGACCTGAAAAAAATTGGGTGTAAAGGACTCAGCAAACTACGCTGAGTATGAACGTGTGAAGCCCGCATGTTACCGGGCCACACGACTACTTGGTCGAATATTATTAAGTCAATTTACATGCTATATTTAAGCAGTAAAGCACACTTCAGTACATCATGATATCATACACACTCATCGGTAGCATAGCAATATCAGCAAGCAACCAAGCACATCTTGCAAGTAACACAACAATGTCAAACACGCAGTCCAGCATAATAAGCTGCTAATGTAGCAACAACAATCAAGTACATCATACAATGTGTGCGTAGGTATTTTATACCGTCGATCCTCACTATGGGATCATTCAAGAGATTACGTATTGTTTTCTTGTTCTCTTTACACATGTTTTCCTTTTCTTTTCTTGCACCGAGTCAGGGGACGTAGGTTAGATCCCGAGACTTTAATATGTAGGTGCTATTCATTCCTTGTTTCTTAAAGGTTCACATTCGTGACTTTCACTTGTTTGCTTGGTCTCATTACACAAGTTTTCCTTTGTTCTCTGGCACCGAATCAGGGGATATAGATTAGATCCCGAGACATCATTAAGTAGGTGCTACTCATTCCTTGTTTCTTTAAGGATTATTTGTGAATTCTTTTATCACCGCACGTTGGAGGACGTCTCCTCCATAGCTAGTCCCCCATTCCCGACACCCAGGGTCAAGGAAGCGGAAGTCACCTCTAGACTCCAGGATAAGCTTCACCAATTTGTCACTCCCCCATTCCCGACACCCAGGGTCAAGGAAGCGGAAGTCACCTCTAGACTCCGGGATGTGCTTCACCAACTTGTCACTCCCCCATTCCCGACACCCAGGGTCAAGGAAGCGGAAGTCACCTCTGGACTCCGGGATGTGCTTTACCAAAATATATTCCATCATAGACGGTCGAAGGATCTGATGCAGATACCAACTCCCGAATATTCCATACCGCGCGGCCCGAGATGTTGTCTTCCCGGGTTATTCTCATGTTTCACAGTTGATACTTTTCGTTTCATTAACATTATAATCTCGACACCATAGTGGGTGTCATTAGCGGTCCTCTAAAGTTAGAGAGGAGTTGTCTCTTTGTATAGTTCTTTTGTTTTGTTTACGTGTTTCGTCATGTCTCACCAAAGGAGACTTGCTCTTCATTAACATTAATGAATAGACACCATAGTGGGTGTCATGGTACGTCCTCCATAGTTAGAGAGGAGTTCCCCTTTATAGCATTTTCTTTGTTTTCATAGTTCGTTCTGGTTCTCGTTTTTCCCCTTTATGTAGTTTCTTTGTTTACATAGTTCGCTGTGTTTCATCTCAAAGTTCCATAACGCGAAAGGGACTAAACTACTGTGTGCGCGCAATGTTACACAACAATGATATAAAAATCATACAATAATAAACAAGCAATCCAATTCCATGCATTGATCTTAGGGTCTTTTCACACAGAGCACACAGCACACAAGCAAACAAGCCGTGTAGCACGGCAACATACGAACCACACATGTCCATACCTTATTCGAAAGTACGAGTCGTCTCACGCTCGAAGTCCCGGTCGGAGTTCGCTACAGCCCTAACGTTAATTAAAACAAGGCGTCAGTTTTATTATTTTATGTGATGACACGCTATAACGTATGTTATCCCCTAGGTATGTTGTTGGATGCTTAGTGTGTATAAATTCCTAGAACTTCACATGCACTCATTGTAGGCTTATCATACTCCTAGGACACTCACAACTTGTTTTGTATGTTAACCAAGTCTTTTGTTCCTTAGGTAATGTTTACAAGTGTTTTAAGCGCTAGTTATGTAACAAGTTTATATAACATGTATATAACCTGTGTAATGTGTATCCCCTCCTTAGATAAATAGGTGAGTAATATTTTAACACTTGTATAATGGTATTATAGATCCTAGAATGCCCTTAGAACTCATTGTACAGAAATACGAAAGTTTCAAAAATCTGAAACGCGAGTCCTATGTAATACCTTAACTAACTTCGTTTTTAATGTAGTAATTGATGTACAACTTCCCCACATGTTTTGGTATCCTAGTTATGTTCATTAGTTATCATCTGGGTCCATTATTAAACTCGAATCCCACTTATAATACCCCCCTGAAATCTGTTTATACAGAAACTACCATCCTTACTGAAACTGCACACAACCTATACATCCTCTCCTGGTTATTGTTGCTAGTTAACTAAATTTCAGTTTGTTTTTCTTTCCTTCCGTATTTACCCACTGATTATGGGTGTGAAGCTTGGTTCATATTCAAGACTACACTCATGAAACACTCATCCCACATCTGTAGTTAATTACACAGACACAAACACAGGAGGAAGGCAACCAGACAAAAACGAGACTGAAAATCCATGAAACTGATGCCTTCTTCTGGTTTCTTTTCTGCTTAAGCGAAATTCCTTTCCTTCCAATCTCTCCCCTATGTATACTTTATCTAGTTAAGTGTTTCCTCTCTGTCTTACACTCGAAACTGTCAACAATATCATTCACTCGCTTCTCCTGTACAGAACAGAAACCACTTCCAGAAACAGCATAAAAACTGAAAACAGAAACTGCTATGTTTTTCTATAATTTCCTTTGTCTTTCTTTTCTGTTCCCAATCTATTTCCTGATCCTTTCTAAGTATCTGTATTTAAGTACTGTGTTAACACGTTTTTGAAACTCCAGAATAGACCAAGAGTAACCTAGACAAAGTCTCCAAGTTTTCTCTGCACAGAACCAGAAACTGATAAACCGATTTATTATTTTCTGTTTCACCTCTGATCCTTTATTCTCCTTTCTTTTGTCCTTAGCTACCTGGTTCCTAAATCCTCAAATGGTTTACCAGCTTTATTTCCCTATGTAGTAATACTTCTAATTCATACCAAAGACACCACTACTCCTAGTATCCCAGTAAATCTGTTACAGCAAACAGAAACACCTGCAGAACCAAACAACAAGAACTAACAGAAACAGAAACTGACATGTCTTTCCTTATTTTCCCAGCTTAACTATAACTTGGTTAATGTGTTAGCAGCTTTTTTTTTTCTTTTAGACTCAAGAACAATCCTAATCCACGAGGACACTCCTCTGAATATCATTGCACAGACCTACAAAAACTGAAAACTGTACTCCACACCATCTGTTACATTTTCTGTCTTATTTTCTGTTACAGGGCATGTTCTCCTTTGCTTCTACCCAGGTGTGTCCCCATTTACTGAGAGTGTTATTAGGAGTTTAAATCCAAAGTTGACTCACGACAACAAGGCTACAACCTGATAAGTTAATATACCGAAAGTTGCATAACTCAGAAAACTAACACTAACCTGTTACACCTTCTTCTATTTTCCTTTCTTTTACAGGTCTATTTGTTTTCACTTTCCTGATGCGTAACTCTTTTCCTGTTATTTTACTTGTTTCTTTCCAGTTTCTTCTATTCATTTACAAGTAGACCTAGATGCCGGCAATGTAATAGGCTTACTAATAAGTTACTACAGCCCTTATTGCCTTTCTGAAACCTGATTATACAGAGACGTGAGTCTGGAAAAACTAAAACCTGAACCTATATATCTGATGCATGTTTTCTCTCCGTTCTTCTTCTCACTTTTTTCCTTTTTATCTCGATTTTGTTATTGTACCAACTTAGTTAGTGTTCGTTAGCTGTTTTAGACTTTCAACGTATCAGAAACATAAAGACCTTCCTCTGAACAGAAGTTATTTCATAACTGATAAAAAACTGGTGTCTAGTTGATTCTGTTGTGTCTTTCCTTTCTTCCTAACCCGCTCCACTACATATTTAAGTGTTTGTTTACAGTTCTAGTTGTATCCTGCACTCAAGAGCAACCCACTAAAACACTGACTACACGTTGAGTAGTTTTACAAACAGAAGCTCTACGTTTCAGAAACTGTGAAATTGAAACTACAACTGATAACTTTCATTTCAGTTCTGTTTGGTTTTTCTGTTACCGAATCTTCTATCTCTTTCCTTCCTTTCCAAGTTCTCTAGTTCGGTATATAGTTCCCTTTAGGTTTTCTATCTACATGCCCGAGTGTTCCTAAACTAAGCTGGAGCTCTAACCCACTCAAAACCACAATAATTCAACCTCGGGGACAATTATTTAACAGAAGCAAAATGGTTACAGGTTTGCATGCTTTGTTTCTGGTCACAGGATTTGTTACAGAGTGGCTCACCTCTTATCCTAGTGGCTCCTCCTTGTAGTCCCTTGGCAAGTGTGAGCTCCCTGGTCCTTGAACTCTCAATTACACTGGGGTGATTGCACAGGAGTTATTCTTTTTTTTGACAAACCAGAAGAGAATGACAGTGATGAACCGAAGCAAAGGAGCTTGGTCCTGGTTTACCTGAAGCTTATTACCAAACTTGCGGGTTGATTCTGTGTCAGGTGGTTGATGAGATGCAGATGCAGTAGCTTGAGAAGAGACTAGCTACACGGACCAGAATAGAGCATTAGCTCAGGAAGGGAAGAAGTCAGGAGGAGTAGAAGGAACAGAAGGCAAGAACTGAAACAGAAACTAGGTGAGGAGGATGTAAAGAGGGTGACTCATTTTCTCACCGTGCATGGGTTTTCCCTTATTCAGTCTATCGTGGATTTTCCCTCAACAATGTCCCAGCACAGCTCACAAGGTTATCCCAGCAACTTCCATGCGTGGAGGAAGGAAAACAGAGAGGGATCAATAACCACGTTGTCTCTTTTCTCTTACCCGAAATAGTGAAGGAAGAAGATGGAGAAGTTGTTAGTAGCTTACCTTTCTCTCTGTTTCAAACTTGCAGAATTGGAACCACGGTCTACAGACAGGGAGAGTGGGGTGCTTGGTTTACTGATGAAACAAGAAAGAAGGCAAAAGCAAAGTGTCAGTTCTTCTCTTCGAACTGGAACAACAAAATAGAAGGGATTCAAGAGTGCCATGGAAACTTGGGTTCATTCCCACGCATGAGTAACAGCAGCTTACCTGAGGCTTGTTGGCACCGCATGCAAAGGAGAAAAGGATAGTCAAGCAGGGTATTAATTAGAGGACTCAAGGTAGGAGGGAACCGTTGGGTGTTTTCGACAGGAGCCAGTCTGGGGAATTGAAGAGCACGCACGAGGTAGAGAGGGGCGATTCTCGTGTCTCTGAAACAGGGAATTATGGGTTAGATTAGCTCCTCAGTTGCAAGGGTTCATGAAGAGTGTTAATCTCGATTTAATGTCGTGGAAGTTAGGAAAGTATTATTCTGCTGTGCAAGTCTCTAGGTCTGTGTTTTTTTTCTTCTGACGTCTAGCTCGACACATGTGGCGGTCATGGAGTTCACACTCTGGTGCACGCCCATACCTCCCTGTCCAGCTCCTCAAATTCAACAACCGGTGACAGCATGGATGTCTCTGTTACGTTCTTGTTCAATCTGGTGGTTCACCGAGGAAGGAGAAGGAATTGGCGCTAACAGAGAGTACGTGTTTGACTCTCTCTTTTTTTTGTATTTAGTTTACCCGACTGAGTACTAATACTAAGTTGTTGAGATATGTTACTGAAATTGAGCGCAGCTCACTCGGTAAAGCACTCGGAACATGTACGGGAGGTCTGGGTTCGAGCCTCCACGGGAGCGTCTTTGCTCCCCTTTTTATTTCTTTTTATTTGGATAGTTATACATGTGTACTTATATACATATGACTATATATTATTTTGTATTGTTATTTTTATTATTATAATTTCGTTACGAGGTTACGTGACGACATCGTCACTTATTCACGACGTCTTAGTTTCGTAACGCAACGTTACGCATGTGTTCTTTCGTGTTCGTTACATATATATATTCGTACGTTATTTTATGTCCATATCATAAAAACGTGTTATGGTTTAATACGTCTAATATTTAGGGGTATTTCACTCTCCCTAAAAAAGGTGATTTGGAAGGTGACGAAAGGGGTGTTTTAGCTCCGGTTGCGATCTGGCTGCTAGGATTTTCCGAAGAGATAAGTTGAAGTAACGCTCGGAAATGAGTATTACTCCATGTATTCAAGTGCAGTCACCCATCGCTGTTAGGGGTCGTTAGGGCAGTTAGGATTACTTTCCCAATTAATTGGGATCTAACGAAGGAGAATGAAATACCCCTAAATTAATTTAGATTAATTTAGGGGATTTCTTTTATAAAAACCCTAAATAATATTATTAAACACTAAATTAGTGTATGGTATTATTTAAAAATTATTTAGGGGACTTCTTATATAAATTCTAAATAATAATACCATTAAATTAATTTATTATGGTATTATGAATTTAATAACAAGATTTATAAGTCAATAAATCTTGGAAAAATTCCTAGACACTCCAATTATTATAAGATTTTAGAAATATTTGGAGCATTAATTTGAAGCATAAAAGTCAATATAAAATTCTAGAAACCCTAAAGCTTCTTAAGCCTTGCTAGGGTTGACTTTTTGAGAATGGTCAAACCATCCCATGAAACCTATACCAATAAATAGTTTATGGAAAACCATGAAGATCGATAAAAAGAACGTTAAAAACGGATCATCCTAGCCAAAGTTATGATAGAATGAAGTTTAGAGCCAAAATTTTGAAAACTGCCACGTGTCAAGCTCACACGGGTCGCCGGTACTTAGCAGAAAAATCGCTAAGTTCCACCAGTATTTTGCCCTAACTTGTGACGGCCGTATCTCACTCATCCTTTCGAATTTTTGAGTGTCGTCTTCTTCATTCTATTCTCTTTAATCTCCTCTTTACAACCATAGCTCACACATAACCTAACTCTTCCTACATCCACTGGAAAATGGATCCAAAGTTGCGTCCTTGCAAAGCCAAAACCCAGATTTCCAGTTTTCACCGAATTCAGGTAAACTTCGTCTCGTCATAACTTCTTCGTTTCTCAGCCAAATTTCGTGTTCTTTAGCTTGTTTTGAAGATCTCTAATCCCTCTACAACTTTCATGTTGATGACCAAAGCTAATTCCCAACCGTTTGGAAGAGAGAGGTGTCTAAAGTTTCGGATTTGTCATCACATAAAATCATAGACTTTTCCAGAAAACGTAAGGTACAAACTCGTAACTTTCGGGTTGAATTTCTTTCTGTATAATGCAAGTTAGATTAAGTTCTTGCTATC
Organism: Limonium bicolor; assembly: GCA_023374045.1. Lineage (NCBI taxonomy): Eukaryota > Viridiplantae > Streptophyta > Magnoliopsida > Caryophyllales > Plumbaginaceae > Limonium > Limonium bicolor. The sequence goes on along the minus strand of CM041777.1, from coordinate 203,153,221 downwards.
AATTTGTAGATCTATAATTCCTCTTTCGATTAAGCCCACATACGTATTCTAATTCGATCTAGAACTTAACTTATAGATCCGCAAAGTGAGCTCCTCGAAACAGACAAGTTCGGACATTTTCCAGAAAAACCGATTCGATTTCCCTTGTTGGTGCTTCTCCGGTGAGTTTCCGATCAAATTGTCCCGTTATTGACATTCGCCTTTATATTATCGGTCAAACCCATGTTCCAATTTCATCTATTACGCGTTAGATTGAGAGAATTTGTTAGAATCAAATTGGAAACCCAAAAGAACCCTAACCTTCAAACCCATAAGCGATCTTGCGGAATACTGCATTATATGTGGGGAAATTGGTGTCAATGGATGCGTTTTTCAATTTCGAATCCAATAGAACAAGAATCAACGAATTTGGTTCTGTGAGTTGAGAGAAAAGATCAAATTAGTACTCGGTATCGGGCTGTTGTTCGCTAAAGAACTCGGAGATCTCGGGCTGTCCGGTCGTAGGTTATAGAAACGGACGGCCGAGATTAAAATATGGATAGATTTAGTAGGTTTCAGTTTTAATATTTCCAGAATTAAACCCTAACTTGTTGAATTAATTTAAATACCTCCCCGAATGTATTTTGACTTGAAATTTTAACCATAGATTCCTTATAAAATCTAGTTTATTTTGATGTAAATTAATATGGTTATGGAGTTTTTAAACGTAAGTTATGATTTTTGCAAGTTACGGGTATTATGGAATTATTTGGATAAATTAAAAAGATATTTTTATGAAATAAAAATTTTATAATATGTCTAAAATGTTATAGCTACTATATTTAATTTGGGAATTTTTGGACAATGGTAAATGGGTTTAAAAATTATGTTTATGAATTTTTCATAAGAATAACTTATAATATATGGTTTTAATGTAACAAAAATTAAAGTATAGTTTATTAATAAACTTTTTAGGTTGGGAAATAATGAAAAGATTAAACTAACATTTGGTAACAGTATGTTTATAAGTATTTTGGGAATTAACTTTTAAGTGAAGTAAAAATTATTTACTATATATAATTGTATACATACTTATGAGAGAAATAAAATAGTAACTTAGGTTAAATCAAGGGATTAAATTAATCTTCATTTATATTAATTATATAGAATTGAAGTTAATATACTTAATTGGAACTAAGGAAAATACTTTATAAACCATATATTGGATATAGATATGTGTAAAAGTTAATATAAATAATTAAATGCAATAAAACTACATAAATAATGTCTTGAATAATCCTAGTATATATAATAAACATAAATAAAAGAAATAAAATACCTTATAGAAAATATAATATGAAGGAATTAATGAGATAAACTAAACCTCTACATAATACTAATAAAAGAATATTTTATGGGGTGGTATTAATTTATGGTTATGAAATTGAGTTTTGAGTTACCTTTGAATTTCTAAGAATTATATAAATCCTATTTAAATACATGTATAGTATTATTTGTCAATAACCAGAATGTAAATCTAAAATTGGGTTAAGTAAATAATAAGTTAAAACTTAGGAAAAATTGTGATTAGATTACATGAAATGTTACACAAATAGATCTTATTCTATAATTAATGATAAATAAATGTAATACTTTTACATCTAAATGTTCTTAATATATAAACAATAATAAAATAAATAAAATACTTTTACATCTAAATGTGAGGTGGATTAGTAAGTCTAGATTTAATCATTTCTTAACATTTATGGTATTGAAATATAACTTAATGTTTTAAGATAAAATCATTAAAAGGATTATGATATAAAACTATATTAAACTATGATTTGGAAATTTATCTAAATAATAATCCTTAAGTTTCTTGGCATTAGATAAGCCATATGAAATACATTTATAACATTAATTACCAATACATAGGATGTGAGTTTACAATTAAGTGAGGTATTTAGTAGTTAGAATATATAAAAAGGTTTATAAATAGGAATTTGATACTTAAAACCTTTGAACCTTTTATTAGATAAAACTAAGTTACATAAGAGATTATATTGATCTACTTTACGACACTGAAAATATTAATATGTCATCTGAGTATAAGATATGAGGATTTTTCAGAATATATTATCTTATTAAGTAATTGACAATTTCACTTGTGAATGAGAATTTAATTCTTAGATAAATTTTACCTTATGTTAAGATATGATGCTTATCCTAAATACAATAAAGGAAATTAATTTAGTAAGTTACTCCTTTGAAACCTTAGGTTTTGTAAACAACTTAAGACATATTTAAGACTTAACTTTATTGAAGTTTAGTATAAAAGGATTATACGTAGACTATTGAGGGAATGTGTTAAAATAAAACATTTAGGAAATTAAATGTAAGCAAGGATACATAAAAGGTTATCTTAAAACGCCTTATTATATAGTTAATGATAAAGTAAATAATATACCTTGGGAATACTAAATGTAAGAGTTCGATAAATCTAAGTTAACTATAATATAGTTATTCAAGATGAGAAGCAATTTAACATCTTATGATTAGATTATTAGATGGTTGTAATAAAAGTCATTCTAAACTAAACATAAGATAAATGAGTTTAGTAACTCAATTAGGTTATAATGGAATGCATCTACAACACTATGATTCCAATATACAGATTGTAGATCTTAATTAAGTTAAGGGGAAGAGTTAATCATAATAGGTTAGCTAGTAGATGTTGATAAGAATGAATAATCGTTACATTGAGAGATAATAATATAGTATTCTAAGACAAACCTATCAGGGGCCATGATACGACGTTATTCTAAATTAAGAGTAAGGGTATTGAGCTTAAGAGTTATTATTGACATTCTAGGATAAGTCAAAGGTTATACATAACATTTAAGCGGGGGATTAAAAGACATTTGAGGCTTAAAAATAAGAGTGAGGAATTTATTTCAGTTTAACTTAGGTTACAAGTTATTGATGTTAGACTACCTTTAATATTCCTTAGAGTATTGTTGATTATTTGCACAAGTCGACTAGAACTGCTACCACAATTACCAGGTACGATTTCTCGTATTCTTATGCTTTGCTAACAAGACTTAAAGGATGTTTTTGACAAACGCTAATTGTGCTAAGTGGAATTTCTAAAAAGGAAATGGTTGTGTGACTAACTCAGCTTGTGTGACTAACTGAGCCTTGAATGTGAAACTTACATGGTTTTTGGTTCCTTCTATTTGGTTATCCCGTTAGACATTAACTGCCTAGGGTTTACGCTTCTGCACTCTGTAGGACTGAGTGTTTTGGTATTGCTCTAGCGTAGTTAGTGATCTAGTGGAAGTTTGGAAAAGGACAATCTTGGTAATTCTTTCTTTGACTCTGGATATTGTTTCATCCATGAGCTGAGTCTTTTGTTGTGACGTGCGCACGTCTTCAATGGTAACAGTGAGGGGCTGTATATCCCCTGTCCCAAAAGGGACATAGTAAACAGTGAGGGGTTGTATATCCCCTGTCCCAAAAGGCACATAGTAAACAGTGAGGGGCTGTATATCCCCTGTCCCAAAAGGCACGTAGTAAACAGTGAGGGGCTGTATATCCCCTGTCCCAAAAGGGACGTAGTAAACAGTGAGGGGCTGTATATCCCCTGTCCTAAAAGGACGTACTTGGCGATGGGGGCCATCTCTCCCAATTGGCTTTATTCCACTCTTGAGTTGTTGGTTCTTGGATATCTTCTTCCATTCCTAGTCCTTGTGACTACTTGGGTCTCTCTACTACTAACTGGAATTGGTTCTAACTTGAGCATTGGATGTTCACTAACTCATGGTGTGGTTTTTGGATTGACTAACTTTATCTTTTTATTATTTATCTCTATCCTTAACTTGTTATCTTTGACTTGGTGATCTTAAAGTGCCTTGTTAGCCTGTTTTGCTCTCAAGAGTTTGATCTCAAGTTACTGTTTATTTTGAAGAGTTATGTTTTAAATGTTGTTTTGGAGAATTGTACCAGTTCCATTCCAGGGAACTGACTCACCCCTCCCGGGGTGGACTGCTTGGTTTCATCTTGCAGGTACGAATTGTTTATACAGGTGGCCACGAAGAGCATGAGTGATTGGAATGGGAATTAGGAATTGTGGAGAGTTATTCTACTTCACTTGTAGTTATGTTATGTTGTTTTTCTCGAGTTCAGACCGTAGCTTTGTAATTTTATAAGTTGTAATTGGTGAGGTTTGTGCTGGGTGTTTGGAACCTGATGATCTGTAAACGCCATAGTATTTTATTTTCCACTGCATATTTGCTTAATAGGGGCGTTACAGAGAACAAGCCACATCAAAGTTACTGTGTCTTTTCACCACATTTACAGCTATCCAGCTACCAGGATAATGATGAATTGGGCAGACGAGAAGGTAATTTATGGGGGGTTATGTGTAACCATGGAAATTTCAGTAAGATTTATGTCCCTTGATTCTTCAATATTTCGCTTTATGGGTACTGGTCGACTTGCTCTAAAGAGGAAGGTAGAAAATTAAAGAGATAAAGAGTGCTTTTGTTTTTCTTCCATTTGACTGGGGAAATTTGTTCAATCAATTAAAAAACAATGGAAGGTGTTCTAGAGAAATGGAAGAATCTAAAGATCCATCTGGTTGAGCTAGAAAAAGTGGAAGGAGACTTGCTGTGTTTTGGCGCTAAAATCCTCGAAATAAAAATTCTCTCTTGGTAAGCTATGACAGCCTCATAAGATATCTGCTAAAGCTATCCAACATTTCCTGATCCAGATTTGAAAACCAGAAACTTTTTTGAAAGTAAGCGAGGTGGGTTTCAATAGGTTCACTTTTCAGTTGTCCTCTGATGTGGATATGAAAGGTATTCTTGGAAATGGACCTTGGCACTTTCAGAATAGACTGCTAACAGTGATGCCACTTGATCCCTCCTTACATATTGATGAGCTAGAACCTAAGCTGGTTAAAATCTGGGCGGTCATACACAACTTACCTATGATGTTTTTCAACAAATCCTCTGCAGTCACACTAGGGAACAAGATTGGTTCATTTACCATTTGCTGGGAGAAGATTAATCCCGTAACTTCCAAAAATTTAAGAGTTTGTGTGGAAATAGATGCTATTGAGCCTTTGTGCAGAGTTTTGCTAGTGAATGATGGGAAAAGAGATAGATATTGTCCTATATCCTATGATAATCTACCAAACTTCTGTTTTAGATGTGGTGGATTGACTCATATTATAAGTGAATGTGGAGGAAAAGGAAAAAGAGTGATGGAAAATGAAAGGTGTGGAGCTTGGTTGAGATCAGAATTTGCGGGATCTTTGGCTGCGATTTTACACTATTTTTTGATGGACCAGAACCAAAAGGATAAAAAGATTGACTCAGGAGAGAAACGAAGAAATGAGATGGTAGTTAGCAGTACTCCTACTTATGAGAAATATCGACACATGTGGAAGGATATAGAAGCCCCAAATGTAGAATTAATGATAGTGCCACATACTGGAATTGTCCTCCAGCAGAAAAGTACCAAAGAAGATGAGAATAATAGCGATCTGATGGATACAGCAGTGGTTGAATTTCAGAATCAGGAAAAATCAGCTATTGAGCATATTGATGGTTTTGTACTGCCCCCCAGGATTCGAGCAATTCATTCTAGACACGGAAGGGAAGCTAAAGAGAAAAATAACTAGTGAGCTTGTGGAATCAGCGCAACAGACCCCTACCCCCATGTCAGATTCTAAGAAGATGAAAACCGTCTACCATTAATCAAGAGGAAGTTGAACAAGAGATTGCAAAAATCATGATAGAAGCTGACTCCAAGGGCAAAGCCAAAATTGGTCATGAAGAGATAGGCCCTTTCATTAACACTCCAAAAATCACCTTTACGCAGAGGGCAGGGAAATCTTTACTATTTAGTTCGGGGGCAAGGAATCCTAAAAAAGAAAGTGGACAAAAGCAGAAGGAGGAAGAATTCTAACATCCAGTCTCTAAAGATCGAATCTTCTAGCATTGAAGAGGCGAGAATAGACTCTGGAAACAAGGAATCCAAACTGAAACAGACAGACCTTGCTAATGAGCAAGGCTGCCGTACCAAATGAGTTACATTAGCTTCAACTGCCGAGGGTTGGGTCGCCCTCAGTAGCTAGGGAAACGAGTTTAATAAAAACTTATCATCCAGAGCTTTTTTTTCTAATGGAGACCCACAAATCCAAAGGAGAAATGGATCTGTTACGAGACTGGTACCAGGATTATTTTGGTCTTTCTATTCCCAGTGTGGGAAGATGTGGTGGACTAGCTATTTTATGGCAGAAAGCTGTGACAGTAAATATTGTTAATTATTCCAAACACCATGTAGCTACTAGTACAAAAAACGTCTATTTCGGCGCCCCTATTTCGGCGGTTGTAGATAAAACCGCCGAAATAGGGGCCCGAGATGTATGCGGTCTGAAAAGAAGGCACCTATTTCGGCGGCTCCTAGATAGAAACCGCCGAAATAGGCTCTATTTAATAATTAAAAAAAATAAAAGAGACCTATTTCGGCGGTTCCTTACACGAAACCACCGAAATAGGTTTTTCTATTTTTCTTTTTTTTAATTTAATCCTCTATTTCGGCGGTTCTTTGTTAGGAACCGCCGAAATAGGTCTTTTTATTTTTTTTATTATTACAGGGGGTCTATTTTGGCGGTTCCTAACAAAGAACCGCCAAAATAGGTCGTTTTAATTAGCCCCCAACCCACCCCGACGCAATTACGATTTGCTAAACCTAAACCCCTCTTCTCTCTCGGTTCTCCGCGGCGATTTCTAAACCCCGACGCCCCACCACCCGCACTGCCGTCGCCCGCCGCTCCTCCTCCCGCCTTCGCCAGACGTCGCGCCGTCGGTTGTTGTCGCGTCGGTGGTCGTCGCCGCCCTCCTCCCGCCCAGCAATAGAGGCGCATATGGTGAATATAAACCCCAAATTTTTCGTTTCGGTTTGTTTTTAATAATTGTTAATGTGTTGTTAAAATTGATAGATGTTGTCACATTGTGATTGTGGATGCTGATATTTATTGTGTGTGTGAAATCTTTGCAAGATTTGGTTGTTAAACTAATAAATTTATGTATGCACACAAGGTGTTTGACGAAATGTCCGAGTGAATTTTTTGTTGTTTGGCCCTTTTTAATATAATTAGGTTAGCTTATTTGGGCTAGATTTATTGTGCTTATATATGGGGTGGGGAACAATGTTTGAGCATTATTTGTGCTTATAATTATAAGCTAATTATAAACATTGAAAGCAATATAGTTTTGCGCCCTCAATTCATATTTATTTTGCGTGCGTTGCCTCTGTAGAGATTGGTACTGCTACACGCGTCTTGCACGCCCGATTGAGAAGAGGGGCTGAAAACAATTCATTCAGGAACCGGTAAATTTTTTTTAACTTAATTCTCTTCATTCTCTTCACTCACTGTAAATTTGCAACCTAACTGCATATAAGGAACAACACAACTACTGAGTTCTCTTGTGTCTATTGTATTTTGTTCTCTACAGATAAATACTTAAGAAGCTTCTTAACCATTTCATGGTAGATTGAAAGCGGAGCGGAGAGAACAATTCATTTACGAACGGTAATATAATCTAATTATCATTTTTTCTTTTGTACTGTATTTGATTTCCACAAATTATTGGAATTTGGTTTGATGAATAATTTGGTATATATTGTTTGGTTTATGATAGAAATTTGTGTTGTGAATGATTGGTGAATGCTTAATAATAAGCATGGTTGTGTCTTTTTTTTACTTTGTATTTGATTTCCACAAATTATTAAAATTTGGTTTGATGGATAAATTTGGTATTAGTTTGATTTGTGATGGAAATTTGTGTTGATGAATGGTTGGTGAATGCTTAATAATAAGCATGGGATAGGTAAAATTATGCAAAAGTCATGCCGATTTTTTTTTTCAAAATCTCTTCGTAATTAATATTGTTTGATGTATGTGTATATGTCTAACAATATCTAAATTTTTTTTATCAGGTCTGACTACATTCAAGTCCGTGAATCACCTCTCTTGTTTCCCGCCTTCTTCCATTACTGTTGCACTTTCCTCCTCTGTGCACAAGTAAGTAACTAAACCTTATTTTTTGTTTAATAAATGCAATTATGTATTTAAATATAAGTGCTAGTACATAATTTAGCTTCATTCCATATTTGTTGATGCATTTCTTTTGTAATTTATTTTTTGTTGCTCCCTTGCAGAGACATATCAGAAGTGGTATTGCTGCATCTCTCGCACAGAAGCCTACCTCTCAGGCACCAGTCTCCCCTCTCCATAAATCCTTAAAAAACAAGTACGTATTTTAACTCTAGATTTTGTTTTAATCTCTAAACCGGTTTGAACTTATACAGTGGAGAATTGAAAATGTTGGTTTGATGATCTGAATTTGCAATTGGTTTTCAGTTAGCTAGTAAAGAATTGATTTATTTTAATTGTTGGTTGCTGCCATTGTTGGAATGTTTGTGGTTGTGATGACTTTGGTGAGTGCTGAATAATAAGCACGGGATGTGTACAATTATGCAAAGGTCATGCCGAATTTTTTGTAGAAAAAGTATTCGTAATATTGTTTTAAACACCGTTTTCTATTTTAGAAGTGCAACAATTTGTTAAATTTAAAATGCTAGTTTATTTTTTGTTTGCAACCTTAGAGTTAGGCTAGACTACTTGACAATCATCCCAATCATGCTCCATTAAGAAATAAACATGTGCAACTTAATACAGACCATATTCTATAAACATTTTAGTTTCACAAAGGCTATAACTCACACTTGGATCTGTTACACATATATTATGGAGCGTGACTGGATGTATGGTGATAGAGGGGAACATTTTGACAAGATGCTGAAAGAGTTTTGCAAAGCTGCAGTGCAACACAAGGACATGACAGAGGCGGAGAAAATTCCATGTCCTTATGTTGATTGTGGTGTGGTCAGACAATATGAAAGCATCAACGTCGTACAATTCCATCTGAAGACCCGTGGTTTCATGCCACATTATACAAAATGGACTTTTCATGGAGAACCTGTTGAAGATAATGCTTCAGCTTCCTACAGTCACGATCGGTGTAACTCAAGAACCGAGCAGGCATTCGATGCTACTAACGAGTCAGAACTCCCAAGCGCTTCCGGAGTCAATGTTGACAGTGAGTCGACTTATCATGATGAGCAAATGGACGAGATGCTTGATAACATTGAGGATAATTTTGTCGACCGGCCGGATGAGTATCAAAGGTTGTTGGACACATCCAAGACGGCGTTGTATCCTACGTGCACTAAGTACACGAAATTGATAGCTATATTGAATTTGTTCAACCTAAAAGGAAGATATGGATTGAGTGACAAAGGTTTCACGGCATTCCTCGAGCTGATTCATGATATGCTACCGGATGAGAACGGTCTCCCTACCACCACCTATGAGGCAAAGAAATGGGTGTGTCCAATGGGAGTAGAGTACAAAAAAAATTCATGCGTGTCCAAACAACTGTGTGTTGTACAGGGGTGAATACGAACATCTGGACAATTGCCCGAAATGTTCGTTGTCCCGGTATAAGCATAAAGATGGTGATTACTCCTCCGTTCAGAAAAAAAACCCTCTAGCAAAACTACTTTGGTATTTGCCGATTATACCCAGATTCAAACGGTTGTTTGCGAATCCGAAAGATGCAAAGAACTTACGATGGCATGCGGAGGGTAGAAAGAATGATGAGAAATTAAGACATCCAGCAGATGGACCTCAGTGGAGAAACATCAACAGACGGTACAAAGAACATTTCGGACATGAAGATAGGAATCTGAGGCTTGGGTTATGTACTGATGGAATGAACCCGTACGGCACGTTGAGTAGTCAACACAGTACATGGCCTGTTCTGCTATTGATCTACAATTTTCCCTCATGGTTGTGTATGAAACGAAAGTACATCATGTTATCTCTCCTGATATCTGGTCCCAAGCAGCCAGGTTGAAATACCCCGAACTTAAATATGGTGATTAGAATATTTTAATATAGTATTTAAGGGCCTAATAGTGCCTAAGTAATTTTTGGTAAAGAAAATAAATCCAAAAGAAATGAGAAAAACGCTTAGAAAGCGGAAAACGCTAAAATGAGCGTTAAACAACCATAGGAGGTACAAGACCTCGGTTATAGTATCGTAAGGATTCCTAAGGCTTATTCATGCCTAATTAGTATGCGGGAATGATTCCTGAAGAAACCGGATCCAAATAAGGTATTAAAACGCTAAAAGAGCTTTAGCGCACGTTTTTCGAGGAAACCCGAAAACGTGATTTTAAGTGGTCAAGCGAACCCGTAAAAATTATAAATCATTAAGTAACTAGTATTAAGCGCTAATGGAAGCTTAATAACCAATAAAGAAAAAAAAAAGAAACGAGAAAACTCCGGAAAACGGGCCCGGTTAGTGAATAGTACCTAAACCAGGAAAAATAATGAGTGTTTTCTGTAAAAGATGAAAAACGCTCCAGCTAGTATAACAGTGGGGGCCGGTTTTTACTGGTGTGAACAGCCTCTCACACACACACACACAACTAACAAATAAGTAAATCAAAAAGCAAAAAGGTAAAAGTACACTCCCTCCCTCTCTCCTCTTATTCTCTCATTTCTCTCTCTCTCCAATTCCTTTCCCCCTCTCACGGTGGACTCCCCCTCCTAAACCCTCTCTTCTTCCTCCTCTGGTGGGTACCGATTTTTGAGCTCTCCAACCAGCTCCCATGGCAACTCCACCTTCTACCTCATGCTCTAGCTCCATTTAAGCTCCAAATGTAAAATAAGATACATATTTCAACTCCCCTCCTCAAGCTCTACATTTCTATCTTTTCAAAATCCGAAAATGAGCAACTTCACCTCTATGGGTTTTCCCCATTTGAAGAGAAAAGCACACCATTGTGGAGCTTGGAGTCTCCTCTTTCCAACAAGGTAAAAATCTCCATGAAAGACCTCACTTTTCTCCATCTCTTTGGTATGGCCGATTTTGCCTCTCTCACTTACCTTGTTTTTTTTTTCTCTTGCTTTGGAGCATTGTTTCAACCCTCCAATGGTGGAGTAACCCCCTTCTTGATTCAAGGGTGAGAATCCCTCTCAAAGATCTCCAAAGGTAAAACCCTAACTTGTGCTCTAAGCCCTTTTTAATGAATTAGAATTCTCTAAGGGTTTAGAAGGATAATTAAAATGCATTTTTGTATTTTTGGGTGTTGGGATGGAGTTTGACAACTCCATACCCATTTGACCGATTGGTGCAAGAAAGAGAGGAAGAGGAGAAATGGAAAAGAAATGAAGGAATCAAAAGCTCAAGGTAAGAGCTCCTTCCTAATGCCTAATTTAATGCATTAGTGTAATGGGAATGGGTAAACAAATAAAAGAACCTAAACTATTGTACTAGTATTGTAGTTGTGAATGTTTAAGTATTTGTGAGCAAGAATGTGGATTTGTAGGCCCTAGAGCCAAATGAATGGTGTATGTGTATTAGTATTGCTATTTGAGGAAGTAATGATGTATTGGTATTGTAATTGAGGAAATATTGGTGTATTGAGATTTTGTATGTGTGCTGGTAGAACCCTTGTGGTTTGGCTAGAATAGGGATGAATTTGATGAGAAAGGATATGTGTGGAAAAGTACGGAAAGTAGGTGAACTATGGCAAAATTTTAGTAGGAATTATGTATTAAGAGTGACTTGGTGAATGGGAGAATCAAGGTGTGTATCGGGTTTAGTAAAGTGGTTTAGAAACCATGGAATGGTGGTAGCGATATGAGAATAAAAGAGTATGAAATCTGTAGCAAATAGCATGTGAAGATGCATTGGAAAAACGAGAGGAAGAGTTAGTGTTTGTAACCTTGAAGATGGATATTTAATTTGGGTATTGATAGTGTAGTTGCTTGGAAATGAATTGGAGTGGTAAAGTAAAGCACTTGGGGTGCTAGGAGTAGCATTGGTGGAGGGAGTATTGAATGATATGAGAAGAAGTAAAAATCGGTAGCAATTGGAGGAAATGAATTTGGCATGAGTGCTGATATGTAGTGAAGGGAAATTGTGTATGTGAATTTAGAAATGAGTAAGGGATTTGGAGGATGAACTAAGACAATTTGGAGGGCCTAAGTAGTGCTAAAACATGTGGGATTACATGTAGGAAGATTGGGGAAACAATGGGCAAAACATAGAACTGAAAACAGATTTTTAAAACTGAGATACTGGGCCGGACCGACCTTGGGACCGGACTTGCAAGGTCGGTCGAGCCCAGAATTACAAAGACGGAAACCTTCTGGAATGGACCGACCTTGGGACCAGACTTGCAAGGTCGGTCGGACCAGAGAATTTTTCCGTCTGAAACCTACTGGAATGGACCGACCTTGGGACCGGACTTGGCAAGGTCGGTCGAGGCAAAAATTTGAACCTGGAAATCTACTGGAATGGACCGACCTTGGGGACCGGACTTGCAAGGTCAGTCGAGCCTGGAATTTTGCCTTACCGAAACTTACTGACTTCGACCGACCTTGGGTCCGACCCTGGGTAAGGTCGGTCGAGTAAAAAAAAAGTTTTATAATATGATTATAGTAATCATATGTATATATATGTATGCCTATATACATATATGCATATATATGTAGTAGTACGCTATAAATGAAGTAGTAAATGTAAGAAGGTAAGTATATGAGTAGGAAAGCAAGTATGAAAAGTAATCAAGTAAGTTGAGAGTATGAGAACATTAAGTATACCGGGATAACGGGGTAAGTACAAGAGTAGTAATTATTAATGTATCGTATGAACATAGTATTAATAATAATGTTTGAAACATTATCAGTGGAACGAGTGTGAACCAAGGAACAAGGGAACACACGGTAGAGCTAACTCCGGTGAAAGGTATGATTTTCTCATTCCCCGTATGCTAACCGAGTTACGTTGATTTGTGTGCTGTATGCTGGCTAATCAAGACTAAAGCATGAAAACGGTTTATTTCCTTTCATTGTATGTCTCGCTGTATGTTGTGTGAGCTAACCCCTCTTGATTGATTGTGTGGCTTCACTTAGTGTAGATCGACTCATAGATGAGTCTTGTTGTGTAGTGACTCGTAGCGAGAGTCATATTGTGAATTGATGGAACTGTAGCCACGCACTAAACTAACGGATCAATAAACGATAACGCAAACCAATGAACTCACTAGAATGTGAGAGAGTGTACGGGAGTAGTAACCTCCCGATAACGGTAAGAGAACCAAAATGGATAACCCACAAACAATAAGTAGTGGAAGTGTATAAGTAACCTCTATTAGAGGAATTAATCTTGGTGCAAGACATGAACCATGAAGTAGTAAAGAATGACGAGGGATCTCCAAATCCCTTAGCAACTAGTCGACCCATAATGAGAGGACCCGACTGATGTAAGTATGTCCCGAACATGAGAGTATTCGATACGTTGGGGAAACCCTTAAATCTGAGGATACTAGTCGGTTGCAATTCCCTAAGCTAGTGGAGGTTATCAAGAGAGATACTTCTAGGCTAATCCACGAGAATGTATTGTACTCTGAGAGAAGAGTGTTGGGAATTGAGTAGTCCGGTAAGAACGGACATTTGTATTTGAGGAGCTAAGCGTATAGCCCTCGTATTGTGGTCCGGTGGCGAGTCTTGTGTATGACTCTGCCCAGAGGCCAAAGTAATGAGTAATGAGTATTGCGTATGTATGAGTAAAGTAATGAGTACTGAGTAAGAAGTGAGTATGAGTATGTAATGAGTACCGAGTATTGAGTATGTATGAGTAAGTATTGAGCATTGAGTACGTATGAGTAAGTATGAAGTATTGAGTGTGCACAAGTATAGTAACGAGTACGAAGTAAGGGTCGTGTGCGAGTAAGGTATTGAACATGGAGTGATGAGTATGCAAGAGTAAGGAGTGAGTATGAGTGGAGTAGCGAATATCGAACACAGTACAAACAGTTGACTATCGAATGGTCTTCCTCAGTAAGTATTGAACCTTGTATGTGTATGTAGGTATTGTTGATTGTATTGTTGTAGTATGAGTATGTATGCATGTATGAATGTAAAATGAACTCCATGTATATCCGACCCAAAGTAGTCGGCGTACCGTGGTTAGCACGCGGTATATGCGAAATTCATATTCAGCGTAAGCTGACCCCCTAGGGGGCTTGTTTTTAGTGTGCAGGTACTCGAAGCTGACCACCGTTCGAGAGAGTAGGACGGGGACTGCTAAGTAAGCATGGGTAGTTGTATAATAGGGATTGCATTTGTAATGTATTGTGAAATGGAAAGTTCCAAACTGTATCAGTAATTTAAGGATTGTAGTAGACTCGGTATAGTAATGTATTGGAAGTTGTAATTGAATTATGGTTGGGTATGTAAGGGAAAGTATTGTAATGTGTAGAGTACTCGGTATGTTCATATTCATCAGACCGATAGTATGTAGGATTGTAACTCGCCTTGTTAGTCACGTGGGTGACTAACAGCATTGTACACCCGCCGTTGGGTAGGGAGTATCCGCTGCGAAGGTAAGTATTGTACAATAACGACGGTATTAGGCAGCGGTAGGGGTGTTACACAGGTAATAGCATTGATGTGTATCTTGCCCCTCTGATAGATGATCTGAAGCTATTGTGGAATGAGGGGACCGTGGTATATGATGCTTATGCAAGAGAGAATTTCACGCTCAAGGCTTTGTTGTTCTGTACCGTGAATGACTTCCCTGCGTATGGCAACTTGTCCGGTTACACGGTTAAAGGAACATTTGCATGTCCCATATGCGAGGAAGACACTTGTTCGGACCGTTTAAAACATTGTGGGAAGAATGTTTTTATGTGTCATCGACGTCTTCTCCCCGAAGATCACCCTTATCGAGTAACGAAGAGAAAGTTGTTCAATGGTCGAGCCGAAACTCGTGTGGCCCGTTACCTTTGAGCTCTGAGGAAGTGTACGAAAAGGTTAAGGACATTGCAAATGTATTTGGAAACACATCAAAACCGGCGAAAAACATTTGGAAAAAGTGTTCTATCTTTTGGGATCTACCTTATTGGCGTCATCTTCCTGTGAGACACTGCTTAGACATCATGCACATTGTGAAGAACGTTGGTGAGGCAGTGAGTGGGACTTTACTCAATATACCCGGCAAAACAAAAGACGGATTGAAAGTCAGAAAGGACATGCAAACCATGGGTATACGAAAGGAGTTACACCCACAAGAGAATGGGAAACGAATATACCTACCTTCTGCATGCTACACGCTCTCAAAGGCTGAAAAGATTAGTTTCTGCAAATGTCTGCACTCGGTAAAAGTACCGTCTGGGTACTCTTCAAACTGGAAGAACATTGTATCGATGAAGGATTTAAAACTTTTAGGCATGAAATCTCCCGATTATCATGTACTTATGTTACATCTTTTTCCAGTCGCAATTCGAGGGATATTGCCATCTGATGTCAGAAATGCTTTAACTCGGTTATGTTTCTTTTTCAACGCTGTTTGCTCCAAGGCAATTGACATAATCTCTCTAGACGATCTACAACGTGAAATTGTTGTCACATTATGTCAACTTGAGATGTATTTCCCACCATCTTTCTTTGACATAATGGTGCATCTAATTGTGCACATCGTTCGAGAGATGCAGTTCTGTGGTCCGGTATACTTACGGTACATGTACCCATTTGAACGATACATGGGTATTCTGAAAAGTAGAATGAAGAATAGGTATCGACCAGAGGGGAGCATTGTTGAAGCAACAGTGACTGAGGAAGTCACGAAATTTGTGACCGATTATTTGAGTGAGGCAGAGTCAATTGGTATCCCAAAACCACGACATTATGGCAGGTTTAAGGGTAAAGGTGTCATTGGTAGAAAGATCGTGCAAGTTTCACGCCAACTTATTCATCAAGCACATTTGTTTGTCTTACAACATCTTGAGGTTGTTGAACCTTATTTTGAAACCCATATGGTTGAGTTAATGCATCAAAATCCTTTGAAAGACCACATTTGGCTGACAAAGGAACAAAACCGAGTTTTTATCCAATGGTTCAAAGATCATGTGTTGACATTAGTGTCATTAGATCTAGAAGCTGTAAGTGAAGAGATCAGATGTTTGGCAATCGGACCTGAAACTAATATTACATCATTTGAGGGGTATGATATTAGTGGGTATACATACTACACTGCACGCCAAGATGCCAAATCGATAAACCAGAATAGTGGGGTAAAAATTGAAGCTGCTGCCACTGAGTACCACAGCGGTAACCGATCTCAACCAGTTAGTAACTCTAGTTGGTATTATGGTGTCATCGAGGACATTTGGGAACTAGAGTACGACATTGATTCCTTTCTGTTGTTCCGGTGCAAGTGGGTGGACAACCGACGCGGGTACCAAAATGATGGAGGGCTTACCTTGGTTGATCTTTCACGTGCCGGTTATACGGATGATCAGTTTGTTCTGGGAAAGGATTGCAAACAAGTGTGGTATGTTGAGGATCCGAATGACTGCAGATGGTCTGTTGTTCTTCCAGGAAGAAGGCCGGTTGTAATCGAAAATGAGAATGAGGATAACGATGATAAGGAAATGGTAGAGGAAACATCCTTGTTTCCTACTGGATTAACGGATTCGATTGATGTTGCCGAAAACGATTTGCTCTACGCACGATCAGACCATGATGAGGGTGTTTGGGTAGAAAATATGAAATGATTTATGTTTTCGTGTCAGGTAATGTTGTTAGTAGAATGTATTGTGTAATGTCATCTTAACCGTTATTGTTATGCTTCATAGTATTTATGTTAATTTATATAATGACTTTATATGATGATAATGCTTTTTTTTTGCAGTGGATGATCACCCTATGGATGACCCCGTTGGACAGTTTCTCTTGACTGGAGAACCTGAGCCATCAGAATAGACCAAGTAAGCGGGTCACAAGAGGAGGAAAAAAAAAAGAAAGACCAGGTAGCTGTACGCGAGACTGAGGCTGGCCCTTCACAGCAGACCGAAGAGCCGTCAGTTGTCCCACCAGAGGCCAAGAAGCAAAAGAAGAGAGGTGCCACACGTGGGCTGAAAGCTATCAAGGGCCCTCCTACAAAACCGGTGGATTTCAATCAGTTCAACCAACCTCATGGAAATTGGAAAAATGACTTCACCGCTTACGGTAGCCATTTGGTGAAGTCATATTGTAACATAAACCACACCTGGAAGCAAGTGCCTCAAGCGTTGAAGGATACTATGTTTGAGCGTCTCCAGGTAAATCTCTACATTATTACTATGATCTTTTGTGAAATAATAGAATATTTATGTTTACTTTACTAACTGAATGATTATGTATGTAGTCTCGTTTCTCCGTGGATCCCGCACTTAAAAAGGATGTGCTATCAGGGATGTCGAAACAGTTCCGGGACCACAAGAATAAGTTGGCTGACAAGTTCATCTACAAGATGCCTGATCCAGAAGATCCAGATGATCCAGATCATGGTTTTGGCGGTGAGAGACCACCATGGGAGGTTTACGAGGGCATCACCGAAGAGCAATGGGTACAATTTGTTGAGTCACGTCACACACGGAGTTCCAGGTGCACTTTATTGTCATTCATACATAAATTACTCTTAATTTCTTATGTCTTTTGTGTTCAATTTCACTAAACATGATCATATTAATTTATGCAGGCTCTCCGTGCAAAACAACAAGCAAATGCTAAGAAGAATCTGTACCCTCACCACTTAGGTGGAAAAAGTATTGCTCAAAGGGTACCAGAATGGGAGCAAAAGGGATATCTGCCCACGGATGGCTCATTGGATGCCAGTGGCAGAAGAATGAAAGTGTGGGAGTTAAGCCACATTCCGAAGAACTCTACTCCCGAAAATCCTCAATACGATGATGCCACGAGAGCAGTTATTGCTCAAATGGTAAGTGATATCATTTCATTTTTAGTCGAACTGTTCATTTCATTTGTATATGAACTTATGTTAAACTAATAACTGTATTTGTGTGTTGTATTAGGGTGAATTAAGCTCTCAGCTCACCCAGGGCACCTGGACCTCACAGAGGAATGATGATCCTCTTACACGCGCTCTTGGTAAGAAGGATCATCCAGGTCGTGCCCTTAGGTTTGGTGGGCACGTTGGTATCCGCCAGGCATTTGGCGTACCCGGGTCCAAAAGTGCACAGGGAAGGATGATTAGCTACGAGGAGCACCTGAGAGAGATGGTGAGATGGAGCAGAGGATTAATCGGGCGTCGACGAGAGGATCGCTCAGGCTATGTCAAGGATTGAGACACAGAAACATAGCAGCCAACAGGTTTCTCGACCACCAGTTCAGTCACCCATTCATCATCAGAGTTCACCGGTAGTGGGAAGTAGTGTCCAGTCGGTTGAGCCGTTTCCCTATGCATCTCTAAAGGTTAGACTTACATTTCAATTGAGTACATGACGATTAAGATTTTTCATTTGATCACTAATATCATCATAGAGGAATTCACAATTTTTATCTAAACAAGTTCCACATAACACTCAGGAACCCACTGAGTGCCATCTGTTTTTACAAATTGGAGTAGAAGAGGTCATGGTGGCATGGGGAAAACTTTTCCCTTCAGTTCCAAGTGATATTGTGCACGGTGAACCACTCCGACATTACCATGCACGAGTGCTTCTGGACGAATTTGTTGCAGAGCATGGTGACGTCTGTTTACTGGTGCCGATCCCACAAAGACGTACCTTGCGTTCCGCACAAATTGCGACAGTGCAGTGGCCAGCACGATTGGTCAAACTCCTGGGCAGGTATTTACTCTTAACCGTTGCTATAAAACTATTGATGTACCACCTTGCATCCATATACTTAATTAGTTAATATCATAGGATATGAGCCGACCAAAGACTGATAAGGGAAAAGGGAAAAGAATGGCTGCACCTGTGCAATCAAAGGCATCCACAAATTTCGTGCTTAGACCTAATTTGGTGGAGAAAAGAATATTGGCCGGCTTGTCGACTAATATGCAGATTCTGCACTCATCGTTGTTGCTCCTACCACCTCATTGTGATTCCCTCATTGTGGAAGATCACGAGCGGATATTTCACTATCAAGTTCGAGGAGAAGATATACATCGATTTGGGATGTTTATGTCCGACTTCGAGGAGTGCTTCAGGAGGGATTGGTTGAATGTGTCGATTATCAAGTCAGCCGCCATGTGAGTAACTTCTACCTTTTATATTTTGAATTCATTGATCGGTGATGAATTAGATGTTTGAATAAAAAGTTAATGACTAATGATATTGCCTCATAGGTGGGTGCATAATAAGGCGATCAATGTCTATGAAGATCACAGATTCGGATTCCTGTGTCCTGCTATGTGCAGTGAAGTCCAGATGACAAGTGATATGGAAGGCCTTATGCAATATATGACGAATGCCATCTTTGAATGTTCTAACAAGTCATTTATTATGCTGCCATATCATTCAGGGTATGATATTTGACTATTTCTCTTAGTATTATCTAAAACATATAGTTTGTGTTAGTTGTTTAATGATTTCAACACATTGTGTAATTTGTGGACAGTCGACATTGGTCATTGCTTGTGCTGGTGATGTTGAAGCACCCACGAATCTTGCAATTTGACTCACTTGGTAAGGGTGCCAAGAGACCGAAGATCTCCACCGCAATACTGGGGTAATTAGTTTGTTATCGTAAACAACAATTATTATTACTTAACATTAACTGTTTCATAACTTGCTACTGATGCTTAAAACTAAATATATTGCTGATATAGTGCCATGAGAGCTGCATTATCTCTCCAGAATAAAACAATGAAGAGTAACATCCCTTGGAACACTGTCATGGTACGCTATTAATTGATAAATTTGTGTGATAATGTTTAAACTTGTTTATAACTGTCAATATGTGTTTGTATAGTGTCCGGTGCAGCCTGGGGGTTCAGAATGTGGATACTATGTCATGAGATTCATGAGTGACATAGTAGGAGCGGCGAACCTTTTACCAGAGCACTCGTTAGACAAGGTAACATTCTTTGAAAGTTTCAGTTATGCTCTTTACATGTTGTTAGACTTGTACGTTTAGATTAATGTTCATTTTTTTCAAGGCTTACGAAGAAGTGTTCAAAGGTGGTCAGTATGATGATGCTCAAATTGTTGAGATGCTTGAGGAATGGTCGGAGTTCGTCTGCACAAGTTTAATGAATTGATGATCATGAAGATGTTTTGTGAACTTTTTCGAGTATGTAATTGTAACTTTGTACACTTGTGGATGGTATAATGGTAGATTTGAATTGTAATGTGGTTTTTTATTTGTAATGAAAGTGTGTAATTAAGTGTAACTGCATTGGTTTTGTTAACTCTCAAATTGTGGTGCGTCGTTGGTATTAATTGGGAGCTTTTATAACTTTTTAAATGTGTGTTGGAGCTCCCTGTGTGGATGAAGCTTTATTACAAGTCTCATTGAACCAAATGCGGTGAATATATAAATATATATATAAGCTGGGATGGTAAAAAACAAAAAAAAAGGGGTCTATTTCGGCGGTTCTAAGTTTAGAACCGCCAAAATAGATACAAAAATATGCCTATCTCGGCGGTTCTTAGAGAACAACCGCCGAGATAGACCCATGGGATTGACCGATGCTGAGATTGACCATGAGTCTATCTCGGCGGTTGTGCTCTAAGAACCGCCGAGATAGGTACACCTATTTCGGCGGTGCTCATTTCGGCGGTTCACAACCGCCGAAATAGGCCCATTGGAACCGTCGAAATAGACCTTTTTTCTACTAGTGGCTGCTGAGGTGATCTTTCCAGGAGGGAAGTGTTTTCATTTCACAAGTTTCTATGGGTGGGGTAATTGGAGTATGAAATTTTTGTATTGGAAGCTTATTAGAACCCTGAGGAAACAAGTTAATCAACCCTGGATTGTATCTGGTGATTTCAACCAAATTATGTTTAATTTAGAAAAAACTGGGGGTATAAGTAGAAGTGATAATCAGATGAAACTCTTCAGAGATGCTATGGAAGACTGCAACCTTTCTAACGCTGAGTTTTTTGGTAAGATGGGGACCTTCAGTAATGGTCAATCTAATGACAACCATTCAGCCAGTCGACTAGATAGGGTAATGGTGTGCCCTTCTAGGTGCTTTATTTCCTATGCTCTCTGTTGAACACTTATAGATGAAGAGGTCTGTTAAGACAAGATCCTTTAGTTTTGATGATAGCAAACCTTATATTGTCTATCTAATACGTTTGTCAAGATTCATGATTCAGATAGACAGGTGAATAAGTGGCTTAGCACGCAAGGTTGCAAGCACACTTAGGTCATGAGTGGCTTAGCACGCAAGGTTACAAGCGCGCTCAATCCACGACATGTGCCCAACCAGTCGGGCACCTATCCGTGAGAGCTCCGTAGAACTTTTAGCACAGACAACCAGTCAGACACCGCACAAAGATATCTCTCGTGCTTAAAGATGAAAACCAAAGGCATAAGACTGCAAGGGATCGACAAATTCAGATAAAACACATACATCCACATAGGCAACTTGTTCACGACAAGCTCACGACAAAAGGAGAAGTTCATTAATGCACAAGTTAACAAGGCTATAAATGAACATCATTACATAGCCGTAATGAATTCAGAAGAGGGCATTTATGAGCATTTAATGAGCCAAACAGATTCAGGCAAGTGGGGCATACAAGTGGTGATCGACCTATCAAGAGGGCTGCCACCAACCATGAGGCGACACGTAGTTCAAAGCCTCCAGATCAAGTTGAAGAATCTCTGTAAGTCTAGTGTGGATGTTATGTGAATAATCGAAGTTGTAGTTGACTCCTAGAAGTCTAGGGATTAATAGAACAGTAGTTATATCCTAACAACCGTGTATATATACTTGCATTTATTCCATATGTAAGTATATCTGTACGAGAGAAAAGAAAGAGATAATCTGGGCAAGTGTGGATCAGACTTAGGAGTGTGTGTAAGTGCTACAGAGTTGGTGAGCTAGATAGGACTGGGTTAGAGTATCAATACATTGGGTATTTGATAGAACAACAGGTCAGGGAACGGTCGGTGAACCGTAGGCTGATAGTCAGGAGAGGGTTGAGGACTTTAGGGGTAAAGTCGAAACTGTCCCGGGAGTCCGTGTGTGGGGCAAGAAAGGTTGAGTGAATTTCGTGTGTGTAAATTGTCAATCAAAATGTGTTTTCCAGTTTAAGTTTATCTCGCGTCCATTCCTAAACTATCAAGTTTTATTAGATTCCACGATACGTCCACGACACGTCGGGGACGCGTCAGGAGCACTTGCTGGTTTCAATTGGTATCAGAGCAGGTCTCTTCGAGAAAGCTAACTGCTTTGGAAGGCGATCAAGATGTCTCATGCAAGCATTCTAGCAGCAGAAGAAGGTTCTACACCAAATCGACCACCACTCTTCAATGAAGACAACTACACTCACTGGAAGAATAAGATGGAATTTCATATCAAGTCTGACGATCCAAGAATGTGGAGGGTGATAACACATGGAGAGTACACCTTCCAGAATACTCAAGGACAAGACATATCTATCGACAACATGACGGATGATCAAATCAAGAAGCTGGTATTCAATGCTCGAGCTGTAAGAATACTTCACTGTGCACTACTACCTGAGCAATACTCCAAGATTGCTTCAGCTAAAACAGCCCAAGAGATTTGGAAAACTCTTGAGGTTACTTATGAAGGGAATGATGAAATCAAAAAGACTCGCATTGAGTTGCTACTCACTCATTGGGAGCTACTCAAGAAGGAAGAAAAGGAGAGCATTTCTGAAATGCATACAAGGTTCACTAAGCTGATCAACGAAATGTTGGTGCTGGGAAGAACTATCTCTAACGAGGATCAAATTCAGAAGTTCCTCAGATCTCTTCCTCCCTCCTTTGACAGCAAAGTCAATGCCATGCAAGAAGTGCATGATCTCTCCAAGATGTCTCTAGCAGACCTGCTAGGATCTCTAATGGCTTTTTTAATACCCCAAACTTAAAAATGGTGATTAAATTATTCTAATATGATTATTTAAGGCCTAATGGTGCCTAGAGAGTATTTGTAAAGAGAATAAAACCAAAAGAAAAGAGAAAACGCTTGAAGAGCGAGAAACGCTAAAAACGCGCGTTAAATGGGTATAGGAGGTATGTGACCTCGGTTAGGGTCTGAGATGGATTCCTAAGGCTTAATTATGCCTAATTAGTATGTGGGAATGATTCCCGAAGAAAACGGATCCAAATCATGGATTAAAACGCTAACGGAGTTTTAAAGCATGTTCTTCAAGAAAACCCGAAAACGTGACTTTAAGTGGTCAAACAGACCCGTAAAAATTATAGTTGACTATATAACTATAATTAAGTATTAATGGAAGCTTAAGAACCATTTAAAATCAAGCAATGAGAAAAATCCAAAAAACGGGCCCGGTTAGTGAATAGTGCCAAACGGGTAAATTAACGAGCGTTTTCTGTAAAAAAACAAAAAATGCTCCAGCTCACACATAAGGTGGGGGCCGGTTTTATTTAGTGAGTCATCCCCTCAGTCACACACTATGCTAGTAATAAAGGAAGAAAAGAAAAGGAAAGGAAAAGTAAAAAGCAAAAAGGGGATAAAGCACTCATCTCCCTCTCTCTCCTCCCATTTCCTTTCTTCTTCCTCCTCTCCCCTCTCCCACCGATTTTTCTCCTCCCTCTCTGTTTCTGAACGGAAATGGAGCTCACCCATGGCTTCCTCACTTTCTCATCTTGTCCAAGCTTCATTCATGCTCCGAATTAAAAAATAACTACATATTTGAACTCCTCTCATCAAGCCCTATCATCCCCTCTTTTCAAAATTCGAAAAGGATGAAGTTCATTCTCATGGGTCTTGGCCATTTGAAGAGAAAACCACACCATTTTGAAGCTTGAAGCCTCCTTTTTCAATTAAGGTAAAAATATCCATGGAAAAGTCATGTTTTCTCCATTTTATACCTTGGCCGATTGTGGCCTCTAATGGAGCCTTGTTTCTTCCCTTGTATGAGCATTGTTTCAATCCTCAAAAGCTTGGAGGGAGTTCCTCTTTGATTTTTGACCAAAGCCCCATCCTAGGGTTTCAAGGTAATCACCAATTTTAGAGCCTTAAGCATTTCTAATTAATGAGGTTAAGTGTTTTTACTTAAACTCATTTCTTGCTTTGAATGTTGGGTTGGAGTTGGGCAACTCCATGGCCCTTGGCCGGTTTCAATCAAGGGAAAGAAGAAGAGGAAGTGAAGGAGTGAAAAAGAGGAAAGGCTTGTGAACAAGAGGTAAATAATTTACCTTGGAGCCTAATTTAATGCTTTTAGAATTTGGGAAGGGAAAAGAAATAAATGAATGAATTCCCACATGAGTTGCAATGTGATTTGTTGAGATGAGGAAGGGTTGTGGTAGTGCTTGGTGCATTTGTGAATTAATGCTTGATGGAGAGCCATGCATTTTATGATATATGCATTTTGTGATATTTGAAGGATTTGATGAGCATTGTTAGGTTTATGTGTGCTGGTAGAACCCTTGTGGGTTTGGCTAGTTTTAGGTTGATTTAAATGGTGGCATGAGCTTTGGGCAATGTTAGAAAAGTAGCCAGACTATGGCGAAATTTCGGTAGAAATCTAGGTGATTTAAGTGATGTTTTGGAGTGAAGAATAATCTAGGGTTACCTAGGTATGTATGGAGATTGATTTGAGTTAGTAAATCACTTTGGGGTGCTTGTTTTAAGGTAGTAGATTTGTGCAAAAATCAGTAGCAAAAGGAGTGGTTTTAGTTGAAATACCCCAAACTAATTAAACATGGATTAAACATCTAATCACATTAATTAAGGCCTAAACATGCCTTAAAAGTCAATTGAGAACAACAACGGTCAACACAAAGCAAGATATTGCACCCTTTGACTGTTTAGGGTAAATACATACCCAAATGAACTTCTTAGGACCTAAAATTTTTTCCTAAGCATATTAACACATTACTAAACATACTAAAATCGTTGGACAACACTCCAACACAAAGAACAAGCATTTACATGCTTTAAGGTCAAGTAGGGCAAAAATGTGCTCTAAGAAACCTTAAAGGTCTTATGACCTCTAAATGATATAAAATTGGATTCCTATGATCAATAATCATGTAAGGAACACAACAAAACAGTCTAAAAGAAAACGAAGCTCAGAAACACCTTGTGACACAAAATGTGCGCTAAAACACCTTAAAGCACGTTTTTGTGTATGAGCTCTAAGATATTGACTTTTTGTCACTTTTAGGACTAGATTACATTCTTTATATCATTTATGTGACATGATATACTATATTATAAAGTCTAAATCAAAGTTTAAAAATAAAATCAAAATGGGTGATTTTGGATCAATAGTACCCAAAAATAACATTTAATTACTTAGTTTAACCATGGTCAAATGTCATCCATTGACTTGACCAACCATTGCCGCCCACCTTATTAGTCATCCTCATCCATTAGCCAACAACAAATATCTCCTAATGAGTCACCATGTACTATGCACTAAAGTAGCATTAAATGACATAAAAGGTAAAACTAGCTTTCTTTCTCATTTACCTTTCTTCCCAGCCGACACCAAGCAGCTCCATCCTCTATTTTGCTTCTCCAAAACCGTGGGAACACTCCAAATTCAGAAGAGAACACTAAGTGACATAGGTAAGCTTATTAAGCTTTTATATGTTCATTCTCTTCACATTTCTTTCCTCTTTCCATGGAGCTAAGTATCAACCATTTCCATCCATGTTTCTAGCTTGTTTTGGAGGTTAAAAGGAGGGCAAATCTCGGCTGTAACAAGGGAAGGAGGTGGAGAAATCTAATCTTGTTCTTAAGGTATAAAAATGTGCTTTAAGCACTTATCTCTTGATTCTCTTCAATTCCGGTTGTAAAACCTATTTCCCTTGGCTTATAATCTTCCACTTATCATGCTTGATCAGTAGCAATTGCAACCACATCATTTGGTGGCTGATTCCAAGCTTAAACTCCATTTAAGCCATTTTAATCAAGGTAAACCCTAGATTTATTCTACCTAGATCATTGGCTGTTATATAGCTGAGTTTAAAGAGTGTTTTGATGCCTTCTTTCTGTTGAAAATTTAGGCCGAGAGCAACTTGGGAGATCCTTGATTTTTCACAGTAAAAGTTCATGTTTTTCATGACTTAAATTACTCTTATGGTTAGTTCATGTTTGGGACCTAACCATATCATTATATTGCTGTTAGAACTCATCTAAGAAGCTGTGGAAATTTTCCTCTAAACAGACGTGGCCAAACAAGGCCTTAACTTGGCAAAAATAAGGTATAAATCACTTAAACCTACACTTGGTATATTAATATGTGTTTATACATATGTGTATATATATGCCGTGAGTGAATGAGTTTATTAAGGTCTTATTTTGACCTTAGATGATTAAGGAATGGTTTAGTAAATTTATATAAGTAATTAACTAACATAATTGTCAAATTTAAGACATTATGTGGAAAATTGGTAAATATGGAAAACTTTGTGGTAAGGCCGAGAGTTTAAAGCATTTTTGGGCATTTATGTGTAATTTAATTTATAAGCTAATGTTTGTATTAAGGCCATGTACTTGAGGCCATTTTATTTATGTATTTATAGGGTTTTAATTAAGTTTAGGTAATTAAAATATATTACCGCAATGAATTGGGGTCTAAACCATAATTAAATTAAATTTGGGGGCTATATAATAATAAAGCCGAAAATTGGAGGTTTAAATGAGTTTAAATAAAAATTATAAGATTTTATAAAGTTTTAGGGTTAAATGGTAATTTCTGGGAAATATGGGTACAAACCGTAATATATGGAAGTTAATGGTCAAGGCAATATTAAGGAGGTCAACCTTGACCATATGGTAGGTTTTGACCAAATTAGATAAGTTAAATAACTTATTTAAGGTTTTATAATAAGATAAGTATTTAATTGTAACAATTTTATAACATATGTGGTATATATGTTATTACCGAAAATTAAGGGTGTAAAATGGTATTATAAACACCCATGGGCTATTAGGAATTTATTAGGAATTTATTTGGTTGATTTTGGAATTAAAATAAACTATATATGTATAATATATAGTTATTATGTCATTATGACACTTTGGAATAAAAGATGGGGGTGGAAATGTAAAATACCGAAACTATATGGATAGTAAGGGTAATTATAACCCTTAGGTAAAACTTGGTGATTTTTAGAATAATATAAGAGTATTTAATAAGATATATGTATAATATATAGTGTTAATGTTATTATAAAACTATATGTTATAAGATGGGCCAAATGGCAATTATAGAAACTTGGTGGGTTAGAAAAATAATATAGAACAGATGGTGGGTCTGTTCGCATTTTTAAATATATATAACCATAGGTTATATTTATTTTAAGGTTTAAAATGTTATAATATATGATATATATTACATAACATTATATATGTGGTCAATTTGTAAATTTGGAAAGTTAAAGGGGTTGGAAATCAATTAATAAAACAGACAAGGTCTGTTTGGAAATTTTACAAAAATAAAACCATAGGTTATACCATTTTATAAGTTAAAAATGTTATAGTATATGGTATATATAACATGGTATAAATAATGGGGTGATTTTGTAAATAAATAAAACTATGGGATATGAAAAGAGAATAAGGTTTTGATATGGTGCCCATGCGGCAATATTATATAGTTTTGTATAAAAACTATAGGTTATAAATTAAAGGAAATAAAAATATCATATTATATGATATTAGTTTATGGTATAACATTACATAATGTTATGTGGTCAAAATGGAATTTTAATAAATTAAAGGGCTGTATGAATTATAGGAGTTGGAAATATGAATTTTAGAATATGGTCTACAATGTTATAGATGTTATAACAATTAAATGGTGTTAATGGTTTTAAATGGAATTAATATAAGTAAAGATATTCACATTAAATAACGTGACAAGCTATGAATAAATAAGATTTATAAACTAAGGTATTTATTAAATAAACCTTAGGAGTTGTAATTATACAACATAAATTGTTACATGATATTAGGATAATAATCTTAATATAAGTTGTATAAATATAATACAACTAATGGAAATAATCATCTAATATAAGATGATAAAGAGTAACATAAAATGTAAGAGTTTCATAACTCATGGAACTTACCTATATTGGTAAATATATACGTATACAAGAATAATGTGTATAAGGATGGATATATATTATGGTTGGAAACCATATAAATAATGGTGGTAGTTATTACATGGAAAATAGTTACAAACTATAAGTTATAAGTTTTTGAATGGAAATATAGTTTACTAAAGATAATGGATTATATATTACAATGTATTATAATGGATGGTGGAAAAATAATACAATATAATAAGTAATGCATGCATTCATGCAACTATAGGTTATATACCTAAATTAAATGATGGATGAGATTAAAGAAATATAACAAATTAAACCTAACAGTCGAAACATTTCGACATACGAGTTTTAGTAACAAAGCCGACCAGTTTAGAGAAACCCGTAACAAATAACTGTGGAAATCCGGGGATGAACTGTCGGGGTTACTTGTTATTCGGAAATACCGGATTTAGTTAGTCATGGAGACTAACTTATAGTTTATTACCGTTTAGATCATACTTCAGACGAAGGCGCTTGACGAGCTAGTGGTCTACACTACGCATCCTTGGTCTAAGGTGTTCGGTATTTAAAGGGGTTTGATCCGAGTTGTCCTAAGGAATTCCTTGGGCTCTGATTTGGTTGATATCACTTGTGTGTTATGTGTTTTGGATACGTGTATGTGAATATTTGTTACTGCATTAATTATTTATGCACAAGCGTCCTACGGGACTAACACTACGTCGACTATAGATCGGCTAATATATAAACATACATATACGTTATTGTGATGACAAGACGGTTACTTGGTATAATACCATAGTATTAATATTAAGTATATGGCAACCAAAGTAAAACACTTAGGGACGAGTCACAACATTGTCGGTCTCTAGAGCATGGATCTCGAACATGAATATAACCTAGATTACTTCTAGGTATGCGTGACCCATTGGGCAGCTGATTATTAAATTATATTCTCCATAAGACTAAGAGCTTATCTTAAACATTATGAGAGAGAGATGGTGTGAGTTGAGGTGAGGAATCCAGCGTAGTTTACGAACTACCTGGTTGCGCATTTGTGATCACTGAGGGGTTCCCGATCCAGTTCCGCTCCAGGCTTATACCCAATGAGCCCTATTTGGATCGTGGGTCAGGTGGCTACGGCCTTTATATGGACGCCTTACGAGGCAAAGTGAATAGTCAGGGGCCTCCGGACCTCTGGCGAAATGAGCACCTTGTGTGTACGGGAGGACTACTGTCCATGTGAGGTTATCGGGTTGTCCTAACATGACGCCCAACTGGTATTTAATTAACATGGTTTGGATGGATGGGGCCTTGAAGGCCAAGGTAAATTAAATATAGAAACCATACGCTACGGCGATTGTACATTGTACATTATACTGTGATTATTTCGATATGTTCGATTATACAATTGTTGTTTGTGATATTTTATGACTGTTTGAATTAGATGGATGGTTAAGTGTTTATGAATGTTTGGATGGATGATTAAGTATATTTATGCATGAAAATTACAGTATTGATTATAATTGTAAAATGGTAAGGCATGAAACCAATCAAATAATAAGATGGTTAAAATGACTAAGTGACCATTAGGGTCCAGGCCCGGCATACTCAGCGTTTATCGCTGATACTACACTCATTGCAGCTTGATGATCATTGTCGAAGCCGAAGTACGGGAACAGGGTAGTTAGGGATTACTTTAATTACCGCACATAGAGTTTGTTTGTATAACAACGTTGTACTGTGGATTGTATTATGGTACGGTTATGTATATTCGGGATTGGGTAGACGCTCACTTGTCGACGTTTATGGTTATGGACTTAGTATGATGTATAGGAATGTTCTCGTTATCACAGCGGTTAGCAGTTTGTTTATATTGGTTGTTGGTTATAGTTTGGCTTCGTTACTCGCATGGGCGGGTAATGGCCGGTGACACCCGAGTGAGTATTGTTGTTATTATTATTTCTTCCGCAGTAAACGTTTTATTTATTGCTACGAGAGAGATTATTACGTGTTTAAGGAGAGGGGTGTTACAGAAGTGGTATCAGAGCGGAGTACCGCTCTGATGACGAGAAAATAGGTTAAGACAGTGAGCTTAGGACTTGGGAAATTACGGGAAACGTTTGTGAGGTACGAGACGACTTGTCTTAAAAAGTGTTGTGTTTAGTAACGCAAATTGCGTGATATGTTAGCCTTTAAGGCAATTCAATATCCACTGGTTGTGTACGGTAAATTACTGAGTATTTATGCGACATTCTGTACTACAGATGTTTGGGGGAACTAGAGGGCGTGGTACCGGTAGAGGTAGAGGCGGTGACCCCGTGATTCCAGGAGTTGCAGAGACGATTGCTGCCGTTCTCGCACAGCTTGGTACTCAGATTGGAGGAACACCAGCCCACCCGCCACAACCCAGGGAGACGAACTGGCTGAAGTCAGTTACCGAGACCCGACCACCTACATATTCTGGGGAGCCAGACCCCGTAGCCTTAGAGCGTTTCATAGTTGAACATGAGAAGGCCTACGAAGCTTTGCAAGTACCTACCGACAAGAAGGTCGTCATTGCTGCTTTCCATCTGAAGGATGCAGCCAGCACTTGGTGGAGGTTGGTCAAGGACCATCACCTGGCTACGCCTGACTTTCGTGGGCTTTTGTCGAGTTGCTGTGGGGGAAGTACTACCTGGCACATCTCAAGCAGAAGAAGCGCCGTGAGTTCGAGACATTATCCCAGGGAGGTCTGACGTGGATGAGTACTACGCTCGATTCATTGGTCTGCTGGACTTCATCCCCGGAGTTGATTACTCAGAGACGTGAAGGTCGAGAAGTTCCGGGGGGGATTGTTGTTTCGCATCCAGATGGCGGGGTGCTACCCTCTATACTACCATCCAGGTATTAACATGGAAGCCTTAAATTCTTTACTTACTACATTACCGATTGACTTTATGAGAACTTACTAATGAGATTCCAGGAGTGTTATGACGCTGCCTCGAGGACGGAGCTAATGCTCCAGACTCGGGGAAGAGACCCTCGGGATCAAGAAGAGAAAGAACCCTGAGGGAGAGTCTGAGGGGGGGAGGAGCATCTCCAGGCGATGGCCAGAAGAAGGGAAAGTAAGGACTTATCCATTCGAAACTACTTATCATATTAACTACCTTGAAAGAATGAGCCCGTCCTTCGGTTGACCGGCCCAGCTATAGATGCTCAGCCTCTGAGATCTGCGCCTCCTAAGGGTGAGGACACCTACCTCATAAATTTAATTGTAACCTTAACCTTTATACCATCAGATTTTAACTTAACCTTAATGCTACCATTAGGCACCGGACAGCCCCAGCGCCATTTCTATTGCAAGCGTTGGAAGGATCATCCTGGGGTCGACTGTAGTGGCCGCAAAGTCGAGTGTCGGTGCTGCAAGAAAGAGGGCCACCGGGAGTTCGAGTGTTAGATGAACCCTGAGAGCCGTAACTACAGGCCACCAAGGAATACTCATAAGACCTCAGTTGGAGGATCTGGAGTACCACGAGGCGGTCAGGATGGCCAGACATCTACTGATGCTGGAGCCCAGAGGGGCAAGGGAGTAGATAGGGCATGAGTACCCTGAACTCCATGAGACCGCTGGTGGAAGACTTTTACTTACCTTGTTATGTACTTACCTTGGATGTTAGGCAGAGATATGTTGTAAATATGTGGGAGTGTGTCATGGACCACTCGCCTTTTTGTGTATGACTTTTTGAGACTAGTTGTGTGGACTCGATGCGAGTAACCTTGGAACCTTGACGGATTATATATATGAACAGAATGTCAATGCTTACATTATCATGTAGCCCATACTCAACAACGCAGAGTCAGTGAGACCGGTAATTACTGAACCAAAATTTCCACCTGCATGGCGCACTTGCTATTGCAAGCGCTATGACAAGTAAACCACTGAAATTTCCATCTGCCTTGCGCACCTGACAGAGCAAGTGCAGTAACTGCAACTACTACTAATTTTAATCTTTATTTTATACCAAATTTTCAAATCAACTTTTTCCATACAAACCTTAAGATTAGAAACCTATGCAATCTTGGGAAGACCGTTAGTCCAACCACTGCAACTGAAGGAACTATATAGCCACTGTAATGGTAAACCACACCAGTTTAGATTGTTCGAGAATTTTCAGACATGGCTTATTAGCCAAATACCATCAGTGTATACCCGCATTTAATGCTAATCACTACTAGTGATGAATGTTTAGTCCTTATGGACAAGCATACCCTTTGTAGATGCACCACCGTCAGTGAGGATGGTTGGGAAGTGAAGAGCCAAGTTGCTCAAGCTATTATGCAATCTGCAATACATCCAATTAAACGGATGAGGGAACGAATATGAACTATGGATGAGATATGATCATGATAAATAGGGAGGATAGGAGTATGTGTTGTACTCAATGAGATTGAGATAGGAGAACCAATTTTGCTAAATATAGCACAGATTTTTCTTACACCGAGCTGAATAATGCCGGCTTATGGCACAAATTACCACTGATGCTACTAGGGCAATAACACTTATAACAAGATAACCGATAACAGGAACCAATAAACAACTAAAGGACATCCATTTAAAGGGCGCTTGACAACAGAATACTTCACAATACCTGTGTGACAGACATTACCAGTTTACTAATCGAGACATGGGACGACCGCACTCCGATAGGAGCATGTGGGCCTGACATACTTATTTATGAGTTAGTCGGGTAAGTAGTAATGTATCAGTACGGTACCCCATGTATGTAGACAAGTAGTGTTAGGAACACGAGAAGTAGTCAACTCCGTACTAAGGACAGTAATACAGATTACCTCGAAGATGGACGAGAAGAGCCGCAGTTAAACCAACGGGCTAGAAAAATCAAGAACCTTCAACACAGAACAGTAGACAGTATACAGTGAAGACAAGGAAACCTTTCTAGGACGTGAAACCGAAGGAAAGAAACAGGAAAACTCATTATGGACTAATAATATGTAGAACCCTCATAAGGATCGAGCAAATTCTTGCAATCCAGAGGAAACCTACCAGATGATGTGAACAGAAATGCGTGACTACGCAATGATGAGAGACCAAGCTAATATACTAGAAGATACCTTAAGCAAGGAAAAAGTTATGATAACTAATGGACTTGAATTGTACCACTCACATGATAATTCACGCATCTTATCTGTTGGACTCGTTAGATATTAGCTGCTGAGAGTTTACACCTTGCACTCTGTAGAACTGAGTGTTTTGGTATTGCACTTGTGCAGTTATTAATCTAGTGGGGATACGGAAAGATGCAATGGATATCAACACGAGTGTGTATCAAAGAACTACAACAGTGTGTTACTCTGGAACAAAACCACCAGGAGACACGGATGACAAGCATGATCTACGTGGACATGAAGGCTGGTACGTCTTAGTATTACAAAGACAAGTGCAAAGAGCACTGAGTACTAACAATAGCCAATGTCTTATTATACCTCAAGCTGAATATCAGTGAGAGAAGACACACGCATGTATGCTAGTGATCCAAATGATAGGATACACAGCAATGAAAAGAGGAAAACTGAGCCTATGTTCATGGGTCTGCACCTCATACGAAGCGAGTGGGCCCATTAGAACGAACTTGGGAGAGAGCACCAATAGTTTAGTGCCTCACCCTTTATGTATTGTGGAGCCCAGGAGGGCTAGAGTCATACCCGTCTCTCTGACATGAGGATAATCCACGAGTTGGAGAACTCTATGAGAGCCAAGTATCCAGCGCTCCTTGTTGAGCGGCTGTGGTATACTTGTGGGGTACGGGGGCGTAACCCTTTTTAAGGGGGGTAGGGCCTCTTGGCTGTGCACGTGTGTGCACTAAGTTTTGTTGTTTCATATGCGGGGCATACATCGAATTGGTGGTATGCGGGGCATACGAGGTTTTGTTGGTTTGGTGGTATGCGGGGCATACGAGGTTTTGTTGGTTATGTTTGGTACGCGGGGCGTACGTTGTTGGTTTGTTTGTGTGTGATGTGCACTTGAATGTGTGTATCTTACGAGATACCTGTTTGAATGATGTATATACACCCATGTGTGTAATACCTTTCTTATGCTACTTGTGATATATATATTTATATTGCCTTGTAGAATGATTACATATGGTATCGCCTAGATACGAAATGAATCATTAGATATGGAATGTGGAAAGATGGTATGTTATGGACACCTCGGGGAGGTTGTCAGGGTTTGTAGAATTGATAGGAAATAATGGTGCTGATGGATCACCTATATCCATATATGATTGAACTAACGCCACAAAGTGATGGCTATGTGCTGTATAAGCACAATATGATGTGTGTAAATGATATATCACATAGATATACATTATGGGAATAATGGGTAGTTATATATTTATATACATACCTATTTGATTAAGCGACTTCGGGATGAAGTCTTTTTAAGGGGACCCCAAACTAATTAAACATGGATTAAACATCTAATAACATTAATTAAGGCCTAAACATGCCTTAAAAATCAATTGAGAACAACAACGGTCAACACAAAGCAAGATATTGCACCCTTTGACTGTTTAGGGTAAATACATACCCAAATGAACTTCTTAGGACCTAAAATTTTGTCCTAAGCATATTAACACACTACAATCGTTGGACAACACTCCAACACAAAGAACAAGCATTTACATGCTTCAAGGTCAAGTAGGGCAAAAATGTGCTCTAAGAAACCTTAAAGGTCTTACGACCTCTAAATGATAAAAAATTGGATTCCTATGATCAATAATCATGTAAGGAACACAACAAAACAGTTCTCAAAGAAAACTAAGCTCAGAAACACCTTGTGACACAAAATGTGCGCTAAAACACCTTAAAGCACGTTTTTGTGTATGAGCTCTAAGATATTGACTTTTTGTCACTTTTAGGACTAGATTACATTCTTTATATCATTTATGTAACATGATAGACTATATTATAAAGTCTAAATCAAAGTTTAAAAATAAAATCAAAATGGGTGATTTTGGATGAATAGTACCCAAAAATAACATTTAATTACTTAGTTTAACCATGGTCAAATGTCATCCATTGACTTGACCAACCATTGCTTCCCACCTTATTATTCATCCTCATCCATTAGCCAACAACAAATATCTCCTAATGAGTCACCATGTACTATGCACTAAAGTAGCATTAAATGACATAAAAGGTAAAACTAGCTTTCTTTCTCATTTACCTTTCTTCCCAGCCGACACCAAGCAGCTCCATCCTCTCTTTTGCTTCTCCAAAACCGTAGGAACACTCCAAATTCAGATGAGAACACTAAGTGACATAGGTAAGCTTATTAAGCTTTTATATGTTCATTCTCTTCACATTTCTTTCCTCTTTCCATGGAGCTAAGTATCAACCATTTCCATCCATGTTTCTAGCTTTTTTGGAGGTTAAAATGATGGAAAATCTGGGCTGTTACAAGGGAAGGAGGTGGAGAAATCTAATCTTGTTCTTAAGGTATAAAAATGTGCTTTAAGCACTTATCTCTTGATTCTCTTTAATTCGGTTGTAAAACCTGTTTCCCTTGGCTTATAATCTTCCATTTATCATGCTTGATCAGTAGCAATTGCAACCACATCATTTGGTGGCGGATTCCAAGCTTAAACTCCATTTTAAGCCATTTTAATCAAGGTAAACCCTAGCTTTATTCTACCTAGATCATTGGCTGTTATATAGCTGAGTTTAAAGAGTGTTTTGATGCCTTATTTCTGTTGAAAATTTAGGCCGAGAGCAACTTGGGAGATCCTTGATTTTTCACGGTAAAAGTTCATGTTTTTCATGACTTAAATTACTCTTATGGTTAGTTCATGTTTGGGACCTAACCATATCATTATATTGCTGTTAGAACTCATCTAAGAAGCTGTGGAAATTTTCCTCTAAACAGCCGTGGCCAAACAAGGCCTTAACTTGGCAAAAATAAGGTATAAATCACTTAAACCTACACTTGGTATATTAATATGTGTTTATACATATGTGTATATATATGCCGTGAGTGAATGAGTTTATTAAGGTCTTATTTTGACCTTAGTGATTAAGGAATGGTTTAGTAAATTTATATAAGTAATTAACTAACATAATTGTCAAATTTAAGACATTATGTGGAAAATTGGTAAATATGGAAAACTTTGTGGTAAGGCCGAGAGTTTAAAGCATTTTTGGGCATTTATGTGTAATTTAATTTATAAGCTAATGTTTGTAATAAGGCCATGTACTTTAGGCCATTTTATTTATGTATTTATAAGGTTTTAATTAAGTTTAGGTAATTAAAATATATTACCGCAATGAATTGGGGTCTAAACCATAATTAAATTAAATTTGGGGGCTATATAATAATAAAGCTGATAATTGGAGGTTTAAATGAGTTTAAATAAAAATTATAAGATTTTATAAAGTTTTGGGGTTAAATGGTAATTTCTGGGTAATATGGGTACAAACTGTAATATATGGAAGTTAATGCTCAAGGCAATATTAAGGAGGTCAACCTTGACCATATGGTAGGTTTTGACCAAATTAGATAAGTTAAATAACTTATTTAAGGTTTTATAATAAGATAAGTATTTAATTGTAACAATTTTATAACATATGTGGTATATATGTTATTACCAAAAATTAAGGGTGTAAATGGTATTATAAACACCCATGGGCTATTAGGAATTTTTTAGGAATTTATTTGGTTGATTTTGGAATTAAAATAAACTATATATGTATAATATATAGTTATTATGTCATTATGACACTTTGGAATAAAAGATGGGGTGGAAATGTAAAATACCGAAACTATATGGATAGTAAGGGTAATTATAACCCTTAGGTAAAATTTGGTGATTTTTAGAATAATATAAGAGTATTTAATAAGATATATGTATAATATATAGTTTTAATGTTATTATAAAACTATATGTTATAAGATGGGCCAAATGGCAATTATAGAAACTTGGTGGGTTAGAAAAATAATATAGAACAGATGGTGGGTCTGTTCGCATTTTTAAATATATATAACCATAGGTTATATTTATTTTAAGGTTTAAAATGTTATAATATATGATATATATTACATAACATTATATATGTGGTCAATTTGTAAATTTGGAAAGTTAAAGGGGTTGGAAATCAATTAATAAAACAGACAAGGTCTGTTGGAAATTTTACAAAAATAAAACCATAGGTTATACCATTTTATAAGTTAAAAATGTTATAGTATATGGTATATATAACATGGTATAAATAATGGGGTGATTTTGTAAATAAATAAAACTATGGGATATGAAAAGAGAATAAGGTTTTGATATGGTGCCCATGCGGCAATATTATATAGTTTTGTATAAAAACTATAGGTTATAAATTAAAGGAAATAAAAATATCATATTATATGATATTAGTTTATGGTATATAACATTACATAATGTATGTGGTCAAAATGGAATTTTAATAAATTAAAGGGCTGTACCGAATTATAGGAGTTGGAAATATGAATTTTAGAATATGGTCTACAATGTTATAGATGTTATAACAATTAAATGGTGTTAATGGTTTTAAATGGAATTAATATAAGTAAAGATACTCACATTAAATAATGTGACAAGCTATGAATAAATAAGATTTATAAACTAAGGTATTTATTAAATAAACCTTAGGAGTTGTAATTATACAACATAAATTGTTACATGATATTAGGATAATAATCTTAATATAAGTTGTATAAATATAATACAACTAATGGAATAATCATCTAATATAAGATGATAAAGAGTAACATAAATGTAAGAGTTTTATAACTCATGGAACTTACCTATATTGGTAAATATATACGTATACAAGAATAATGTGTATAAGGATGGATATATATTATGGTTGGAAACCATATAAATAATGGTGGTAGTTATTACATGGAAAATAGTTACAAACTATAAGTTATAAGTTTTTGAATGGAAATATAGTTTACTAAAGATAATGGATTATATATTACATTGTATTATAATGGATGGTGGAAAAATAATACAATATAATAAGTAATGCATGCATTCATGCAACTATAGGTTATATACCTAAATTAAATGATGGATGAGATTAAAGAAATATAACGAATTAAACCTAACAGTCGAAACATTTCGACATACGAGTTTTAGTAACAAAGCCGACCGGTTTAGAGAAACCCGTAACAAATAACTGTGGAAATCCGGGGATGAACTGTCGGGGTTACTTGTTATTCGGAAATACCGGATTTAGTTAGTCATGGAGACTGACTTATAGTTTATTACCGTTTAGATCATACTTCAGACGAAGGCGCTTGACGAGCTAGTGGTCTACACTACGCATCCTTGGTCTAAGGTGTTCGGTATTAAAGGGGTTTGATCCGAGTTGTCCTAAGGAATTCCTTGGGCTTGATTTGGTTGATATCACTTGTGTGTTATGTGTTTTGGATACGTGTATGTGATATTGTTACTGCATTAATTATTTATGCAAGCGTCCTACGGGACTAACACTACGTCGACTATAGATCGGCTAATATATAAACATACATATACGTTATTGTGATGACAAGACGGTTACTTGGTAAAATACCATAGTATTAATATTAAGTATATGGCAACCAAAGTAAAACACTTAGGAACGAGTCACAACATTGTCGGTCTCTAGAGCATGGATCTCGAACATGAATATAACCTAGATTACTTCTAGGTATGCGTGACCCATTGGGCAGCTGATTATTAAATTATATTCTCCATAAGACTAAGAGCTTATCTTAAACATTATGAGAGAGAGATGGTGTGAGTTGAGGTGAGGAATCCAGCGTAGTTTACGAACTACCTGGTTGCGCATTTGTGATCACTGAGGGGTTCCGATCCGGTTCCGCTCCAGGCTTATACCCAATGAGCCCTATTTGGATCGTGGGTCAGGTGGCTACGGCCTTTATATGGACGCCTTACGAGGCAAAGTGAATAGTCAGGGGCCTCCGGACCTCTGGCGAAATGAGCACCTTTGTGTGTACGGGAGGACTACTGTCCATGTGAGGTTATCGGGTTGTCCTAACATGACGCCCAACTGGTATTTAATTAACATGGTTTGGATGGATGAGGCCTTGAAGGCCAAGGTAAATTAAATATAGAAACCATTCGCTACGGCGATTGTACATTGTACATTATACTGTGATTATTTCGATATGTTCGATTATACAATTGTTGTTTGTGATATTTTATGACTGTTTGAATTGGATGGATGGTTAAGTGTTTATGAATGTTTGGATGGATGATTAAGTATATTTATGCATGAAAATTACAGTATTGATTATAATTGTAAAATGGTAAGGCATGAAACCAATCTAATAATAAGATGGTTAAAATGACTAAGTGACCATTAGGGTCCAGGCCCAGCATACTCAGCGTTTATCGCTGATACTACACTCATTGCAGGTTGATGATCATTGTCGAAGCCGAAGTACGGGAACAGGGTAGTTAGGGATTACTTTAATTACCGCACATAGAGTTTGTTTGTATAACAACGTTGTACTGTGGATTGTATTATGGTACGGTTATGTATATTCGGGATTGGGTAGACGCTCACTTGTCGACGTTTATGGTTATGGACTTAGTATGATGTATAGGAATGTTCTCGTTATCACAGCGGTTAGCAGTTTGTTTATATTGGTTGTTGGTTATAGTTTGGCTTCGTTACTCGCATGGGCGGGTAATGGCCGGTGACACCCGAGTGAGTATTGTTGTTATTATTATTTCTTCCGCAGTAAAACGTTTTATTTATTGCTACGAGAGAGATTATTACGTGTTTAAGGAGAGGGGTGTTATAGAAGTGGTATCAGAGCGGAGTACCGCTCTGATGACGAGAAAATAGGTTAAGACAGTGAGCTTAGGACTTGGGAAATTACGGGAAACGTTTGTGAGGTACGAGACGACTTGTCTTAAAAAGTGTTGTGTTTAGTAACGCAAATTGCATGATATGTTAGCCTTTAAGGCAATTCAATATCCACTGGTTGTGTACGGTAAATTACTGAGTATTTATGCGACATTCTGTACTACAGATGTCTGGGGGAACTAGAGGGCGTGGTACCGGTAGAGGTAGAGGCGGTGACCCCGTGATTCCAGGAGTTGCAGAGACGATTGTTGCCGTTCTCGCACAGCTTGGTACTCAGATTGGAGGAACACCAGCCCACCCGCCACAACCCAGGGAGACGAACTGGCTGAAGTCAGTTACCGAGACCCGACCACCTACATATTCTGGGGAGCCAGACCCCGTAGCCTTAGAGCGTTTCATAGTTGAACATGAGAAGGCCTACGAAGCTTTGCAAGTACCTACCGACAAGAAGGTCGTCATTGCTGCTTTCCATCTGAAGGATGCAGCCAGCACTTGGTGGAGGTTGGTCAAGGACCATCACCTGGCTACGCCCGACTTTTCGTGGGCTGCCTTTGTCGAGTTGCTGTGGGGGAAGTACTACCTGGCACATCTCAAGCAGAAGAAGCGCCGTGAGTTCGAGACATTATCCCAGGGAGGTCTGACCGTGGATGAGTACTACGCTCGATTCATTGGTCTGCTGGACTTCATCCCCGGAGTTGATTACTCAGAGACCGTGAAGGTCGAGAAGTTCCGGGGGGGATTGTTGTTTCGCATCCAGATGGCGATGGGTGCTACCCTCTATACTACCATCCAGGTATTAACATGGAAGCCTTAAATTCTTTACTTACTACATTACCGATTGACTTTATGAGAACTTACTAATGAGATTCCAGGAGTGTTATGACGCTGCCTCGAGGACGGAGCTAATGCTCCAGACTCGGGAAGAGACCCTCGGGATCAAGAAGAGAAAGAACCCTGAGGGAGAGTCTGAGGGGGGGAGGAGCATCTCCAGGCGATGGCCAGAAGAAGGGAAAGTAAGGACTTATCCCATTCTAAACTACTTATCATATTAAATACCTTAAGAATGCTGACCCGAAACCTTGAACAGGAAATTCTTTCAGAAGAGAGGGCAGCAGGGTCACCAGGGAGCGAAGGGGAAAGAGCCCGTCCTTCGGTTGACCGGCCCAGCTATAGATGCTCAGCCTCTGAGATCTGCGCCTCCTAAGGGTGAGGACACCTACCTCTTAAATT
Source organism: Limonium bicolor (assembly GCA_023374045.1). Taxonomy (NCBI): domain Eukaryota; kingdom Viridiplantae; phylum Streptophyta; class Magnoliopsida; order Caryophyllales; family Plumbaginaceae; genus Limonium; species Limonium bicolor. Next base: position 203,111,925 of record CM041777.1, on the reverse strand, counting down.
AAATTGTAACCTTAACCTTTATACCATCAGATTTTAACTCAACCTAAATGCTACCATTAGGCACCGGACAGCCCCAGCGCCATTTCTATTGCAAGCGTTGTGGGAAGGATCATCCTGGGGTCGACTGGAGTGGCCGCAAAGTCGAGTGTCGGTGCTGCAAGAAAGAGGGCCACCGGGAGTTCAAGTGTTGGATGAACCCTGGGAGCCGTAACTACAGGCCACCAAGGAATACTCATAAGACCTCAGTTGGAGGATCTGGAGTACCACGAGGCGGTCAGGATGGCCAGACATCTACTGATGCTGGAGCCCAGAGGGGCAAGGGAGTAGATAGGGCATGAGTACCCTGAACTCCATGAGACCGCTGGTGGAAGACTTTTACTTACCTTGTTATGTACTTACCTTGGATGTTAGGCAGAGATATGTTGTAAATATGTGGGAGTGTGTCATGGACCACTCGCCTTTTTGTGTATGACTTTTTGAGACTAGTTGTGTGGACTCGATGCGAGTAACCTTGGAACCTTGAGGATTATATAATGAACAGAATGTCAATGCTTACAATGTAGCCCATACTCAACAACGTAGAGTCAGTGAGACTGGTAATTACTGAACCAAAATTTCCACCTGCATGGCGCACTTGCTATTGCAAGCGCTATGACAAGTAAACCACTGAAATTTCCATCTGTCTTGCGCACCTGACAGAGCAAGTGCAGCAACTACAACTACTACTAATTTTAATCTTTATTTTATACCAAATTTTCAAATCAACTTTTTCCATACAAACCTTAAGATTAGAAACCTATGCAATCTTGGGAAGACCGTTAGTCCAACCACTACAACTGAAGGAAACTATACAACCACTGTAATGGTAAACCACACCAATTTAGATTGTTCAAGAATTTTCAGACATGGCTTATTAGCCAAATACCATTAGTGTATACCCGCATTTAATGCTAATCACTACTAGTGATGAATGTTTAGTCCTTATGGACAAGCATACCCTTTGTAGATGCACCACCGTCAGTGAGGATGGTTGGGAAGTGAAGAGCCAAGTTGCTCAAGCTATTATGCAATCTACAATACATCCAATTAAACGGATGAGGGAACGAATATGAACTATGGATGAGATAGATCATGATAAATAGGGAGGATAGGAGTATGTGTTTTACTCAATGAGATTGAGATAGGAGAACCAATTTTGCTAAATATAACAAAATTTTACTTACACCGAGCTGAATAATGCCAGCTTATGGCACAAATTACCACTGATGCCACTAGGGCAATAACACTTATAACAAGATAACCGATAACAGGAACCAATAAAAACTAAAGGACATCCATTAAAGGGCGTTGAACAGAATACTTCACAATACGTGTGACAGATATTACCAGTTTACTAAACGAGACATGGGACGACCGCATTCCGATAGGAGTAGTGGGCCTGACATACTATTTATGAGTTAGTCGTAGTGGGTAAGTAGTAATGTATCAGTACGGTACCCCATGTATGTAGACAAGTAGTGTTAGGAACACAAGAAGTAGTCAACTCCGTACTAAGGACAGTAATACAGATTACCTCGAAGAGGACGAGAAGAGCCGCAGTTAAACCAACGGGCTAGAAAAATCAAGAACCTTCACACAGAACAGTAGACAGTATACAGTGAAGACAAGGAAACCTTTCAAGGACGTGAAACCGAAGGAAAGAAACAGGCAAAAACCCATTATGGATAATAATATGTAGAACCCTTATAAGGATCGAGCAAATTCTTGCAATCCAGAGGAAACCTACAGATGATGTGAACAGAAACGCGTGACTAGCAATGATGAGAGACAAGCTAATATACTAGAAGATACCTTAAGAAGGAACAAAGTTATGAAAATAATGGACTTGAATTGTACCACTCACATGATAATTCATGAATATCTTATTGTTGGACTCGTTAGATATTAGCTGCTGAGAGTTTACACCTCTGCACTCTGTAGGACTGAGTGTTTTGGTATTGCACTTGTGCAATTATTAATCTAGTGGGGATACGGAAAGATGCAATGGATATCAACACGAGTGTGTATCAAAGAACTACAACAGTGTGTTACTCCGGAACAAAACCACCAGGAGACACGGATGACAAGCATGATCTACGTGGACATGAAGGCTGGTACGTTAGTATTACAAAGACAAGTGCAAAGAGCACTGAGTACTAACATAGCCAATGTCTTATTATACTCAAGTTGAATATCAGTGAGAGAAGACACAACATGTATGCTAGTGATCCAAATGATAGGATACACAGCAATGAAAAGAGGCAAACTGAGCCTATGTTCATGGGTCTGCACCTCATTCGGAGCGAGTGGGCCCATTAGAACGAACTTGGGAGAGTGCACCAATAGTTTAGTGCCTCACCCTTTATGTATTGTGGAGCCCAGGAGGGCTAGAGTCATACCAGTCTCTCTGACATGAGGATAATCCACGAGTGGAGAACTCTATGAGAGCCAAGTATCCAGCGCTCCTTGTTGAGCGGCTTTGGTATACTTGTGGGGTATAGGGGCGTAACCCTTTTAAGGGGGGTAGAGTCTTGGCTGTGCACGTGTGTGCATAAGTTATTGGTTGTATGGGGCATAAGTGAATGGTGGTATGCGGGGCAACGAGTTTTGTTGGTTATGTTTGGTACGGGGCGTACGTTGTTGGTTGTTTTGTGTGATGTGCACTTGTATGTGTGTATCTTACGAGATACCTTTGAATGATGTATATACACCCATGTGTGTAATACCTTCTTATGCTACTTGGTGATTTATATATATTATATTGCCTTGTAGAATGATTACATATGGTATCGCCTAGATACGAAATGAATCATTAGATATGGAATGTGTGAAGGATGGTATGTTATGGACACCTCGGGGAGGTTGACAGGGTTTATAGAATTGATAGGAAATAATGGTGCTGATGGATCACCTAATCCATATATGATTGAAACTACCACCACAAAGTGATGGCTATGTGTGTATAAGCACAATATGATTGTGTAAATGATATATCACATAGATTACATTATGGGAATAATGGGTAGTTATATATTTATATACTACCTATTTGATTAAGCGACTTCGGGACGAAGTCTTTTTAAGGGGGGTATATTGAAATACCCCAAACTAAATTAAACATGGATTAAACATATATCACATTAATTAGGCCTAAACATGCTTAAACGTCAATTGAGAACAACAACGGTCAACACAAAGCAAGATATTGCACCCTTTGACTTGTTTAGGGTAAATAACATACCCAATGAACTTCTTAGGACTAAAATTTTGTCCTAAATCATATTAACACACTACAATCGTTGGACAACACTCCAACACAAAGAACAAGCATTTACATGCTTCAAGGTCAAGTAGGGCAAAATGTGCTCTTAAGAAACCTTAAAGGTCTTACGACTCTCTAAATGATAACAATTGGATTCCTACGATCAATAATCATGTAAGGAACACAAACAAATAGTTTCTCAAAGAAAATAAGCTCAGAAACACCTTGTGACACAAAATGTGCGTAAAACACCTTAAAGCACGTTTTTGTGTATGAGCTCTAAAGATATTGACTTTTTGTCACTTTTAGGACTAGATTACATTCTTTATACATTATGTGACATGATAGACTATATTATAAAGTCTAAATCAAAGTTTAAAAATAAAATCAAAAGGGTGATTTGGATGAATAGTACCCAAAAATAACATTTAATTACTTAGTTTAACCATGGTCAAATGTCATCCATTGACTTGAACAACCATTGCTTCCACCTTATATTCATCCTCATCCATTAGCCAACAACAAATATCCTAATGAGTCACCAATGTACTATTGCACTAAAGTAGCATTAAATGACATAAAAGGTAAAACTAGTTTCTTTCTATTTACTTTTTCCCAGCCGACACCAAGCAGCTCCATCCTCTCTTTTGCTTCTCCAAAACCGTAGGAACACTCCAAATTCAGATGAGAACACTAAGTGACATAGGTAAGCTATTAAGCTTTTATATGTTCATTCTCTTCACATTCTTTCTTCTCTTCCATGTGTTGGAGCTACAGTACAACCATTTCCATCATGTTTCTAGCTTTTTTGGAGGTTAAAAGGAGGGCAATCTACTTGGCTTGTAACAAGGGAAGGAGGTGGAGAAAATTCTAATCTTGTTCTTAAGGTATAAAAATGTGCTTTAAGCACTTATCTCTTGATTCTCTTTAATTCCGGTTGTAAAACCTTTTTCCCTTGGCTTATAATCTTCCATTTATCATGCTTGATCAGTAGCAATTGCAACCACATCATTTGGTGGCTGATTCCAAGCTTAAACTCCATTTTAAGCCATTTCAATCAAGGTAAACCCTAGCTTTATTCTACCTAGATCATTGGCTGTTATATAGCTGAGTTTAAAGAGTGTTTTGATGCCTTCTTTCTGTTGAAAATTTAGGCCGAGAGAAACTTGGGAGATCCTTGATTTTTCACGGTAAAAGTAATGTTTTTCATGACTTAAATTACTCTTATGGTTAGTTCATGTTTGGGACCTAACCATATCATTATATTGCTGTTAGAACTCAACTAAGAAGCTGTGGAAATTTTCCTCTAAATAGCCGTGGCCAAACAAGGCCTTAACTTGGCAAAAATAAGGTATAAATCACTTAAACCTACACTTGGTATATTAATATGTGTTTATACATATGTGTATATATATGCCGTGAGTGAATGAGTTTATTAAGGTCTTATTTTGACCTTAGGTGATTAAGGAATGGTTTAGTAAATTTATATAAGTAATTAACTAACATAATTTTCAAATTTAAGACATTATGTGGAAAATTGGTAAATATGGAAAACTTTGTGGTAAGGCCGAGAGTTTAAAGCATTTTTGGGCATTTATGTGTAATTTAATTTATAAGCTAATGTTTGTAATAAGGCCATGTACTTTAGGCCATTTTATTTACGTATTTATAAGGTTTTAATTAAGTTTAGGTAATTAAAATATATTACCGCAATGAATTGGGGTCTAAACCATAATTAAATTAAATTTGGGGGCTATATAATAATAAAGCCAAAAATTGGAGGATTAAATGAGTTTAAATAAAAATTATAAGATTTTATAAAGTTTTGGGGTTAAATGGTAATTTCTGGGAAATATGGGTACAAACCGTAATATATGGAAGTTAATGGTCAAGGCAATATTAAGGAGGTCAACCTTGACCATATGGTAGGTTTTGACCAAATTAGATAAGTTAAATAACTTATTTAAGGTTTTATAATAAGATAAGTATTTAATTGTAACAATTTAATAACATATGTGGTATATATGTTATTACCGAAAATTAAGGGTGTAAAATGGTATTATAAACACCCATGGGCTATTAGGAATTTTTAGGAATTTATTTGGTTGATTTTGGAATTAAAATAAACTATATATGTATAATATATAGTTATTATGTCATTATGACACTTTGGAATAAAAGATGGGGTGGAAATGTAAAATACTGAAACTATATGGATAGTAAGGGTAATTATAACCCTTAGGTAAAATTTGGTGATTTTTAGAATAATATAAGAGTATTTAATAAGATATATGTATAATATATAGTTTTAATGTTATTATAAAACTATATGTTATAAGATGGGCCAAATGGCAATTATAGAAACTTGGTGGGTTAGAAAAAATAATATTGAACAGATGGTGGGTCTGTTCGCATTTTTAAATATATATAACCATAGGTTACATTTATTTTAAGGTTTAAAATGTTATAATATATGATATATATTACATAACATTATATATGTGGTCAATTTGTAAATTTGGAAAGTTAAAGGGGTTGGAAATCAATTAATAAAACAGACAAGGTCTGATCGGAAATTTTACAAAAATAAAACCATAGGTTATACCATTTTATAAGTTAAAAATGTTATATTATATGGTATATATAACATGGTATAAATAATGGGGTGATTTTGTAAATAAATAAAACTATGGGATATGAAAAGAGAATAAGGTTTTGATATGGTGCCCATGCGGCAATATTATATAGTTTTGTATAAAAACTATAGGTTATAAATTAAAGGAAATAAAAATATCATATTATATGATATTAGTATATGGTATAAGATTAAATAATGTTATGTGGTCAAAATGGAATTTAAATAAATTAAAGGGCTGTACCGAATTATAGGAGTTGGAAATATGAATTTTAGACTATGGTCTACAATGTTATAGATGTTATAACAATTATATGGTGTTAATGGTTTTAAATGGAATTAATATAAGGAAAGATATTCACATTAAATAATGTGACAAGCTATGAATAAATAAGATTTATAAACTAAGGTATTTATTAAATAAACCTTAGGAGTTGTAATTATACAACATAAATTGTTACATGATATTAGGATAATAATCTTAATATAAGTTGTATAAATATAATACAACTAATGGAAATAATCATCTAATATAAGATGATAAAGTGTAACATAATATATAAGAGTTTTATAACTCATGGAACTTACCTATATTGGTAAATATATACATATACAAGAATAATGTGTATAAGGATGGATATATATTATGGTTGGAAACCATATAAATAATGGTGGTAGTTATTACATGGAAAATAGTTACAAACTATAAGTTATAAGTTTTTGAATGGAAATATAGTTTACTAAAGATAATGGATTATATATTGCAATGTATTATAATGGATGGTGGAAAAATAATACAATATAATAAGTAATGCATGCATTCATGCAACTATAGGTTATATACCTAAATTAAATGATGGATGAGATTAAAGAAATATAACGAATTAAACCTAACAGTCGAAACATTTCGACATACGAGTTTTAGTAACAAAGCCGACCGGTTTAGAGAAACCCGTAACAAATAACTGTAGAAATCCGGGGATGAACTGTCGGGGTTACTTGTTATTCGGAAATACCGGATTTAGTTAGTCATGGAGACTGACTTATAGTTTATTACCGTTTAGATCATACTTCAGACGAAGGCGCTTGACGAGCTAGTGGTCTACACTGCACATCCTTGGTCTAAGGTGTACGGTATGTAAAGGGGTTTGATCCGAGTTGTCCTAAGGAATTCCTTGGGCTCGGATTTGGTTGATATCACTTGTGTGTTATGTGTTTTGGATACGTGTATGTGATTATGTGTTACTGCATTAATTATTTATGCACGAGCGTCCTACGGGACTAACACTACGTCGACTATAGATCGGCTTATATATAAACATACATATACGTTATTGTGATGACAAGACGGTTACTTGGTATAATACCATAGTATTAATATTAAGTATATGGCAACCTAAGTAAAACACATAGGAACGAGTCACGACATTGTCGGTCTCTAGAGCATGGATCTCGAACATGAATATAACCTAGATTACTTGTAGGTATGCGTGACCCATTGGGCAGCTGATTATTAAATTATATTCTCCATAAGACTAAGAGCATATCTTAAACATTATGAGAGAGAGATGGTGTGAGTTGAGGTGAGGAATCCAGCGTAGTTTACGAACTACCTGGTTGCGCATTTGTGATCACTGAGGGGTTCCCGATCGGGTTCCGCTCCAGGTTTATACCCAACGAGCCCTATTTGGATCGTGGGTCAGGTGGCTACGACCTTTATATGGACGCCTTACGAGGCAAAGTGAATAGTCAGGGGCCTCCGGACCTCTGGCGAAATGAGCACCTTTGTGTGTACGGGAGGACTACTGTCCATGTGAGGTTATCGGGTTGTCCTAACATATAGCCCAACTGGTATTTAATTAACATGGTTTGGATGGATGGGGCCTTGAAGGCCAAGGTAAATTAAATATAGAAACCGTTCGCTACGGCAATTGTACATTATACTGTGATTATTTCGATATGTTCGATTATACAATTGTTTTTTGTGATATTTTATGACTGTTTGAATTGGATGGATGGTTAAGTGTTTATGAATGTTTGGATGGATGATTAAGTATATTTATGCATGAAAATTACAGTATTGATTATAACTGTAAAATGGTAAGGCATGAAACCAATCTAATAATAAGATGGTTAAAATGACTAAGTGACCATTAGGGTCCAGGCCCGGCATACTTAGCGTTTATCGCTGATACTACACTCATTGCAGGTTGATGATCATTGTCGAAGCCGAAGTGCAGGAACAGGGTAGTTAGGGATTACTTTAATTACCGCACATAGAGTTTGTTTGTATAACAACGTTGTACTGTGGATTGTATTATGGTACGGTTATTTATATTCGGGATTGGGTAGACGCTCACTTGTCGACGTTTATGGTTATGGACTTAGTATGATGTATAGGAATGTTCTCGTTATCACAGCGGTTAGCAGTTTGTTTACATTGGTTGTTGGTTATAGTTTGGCTTCGTTACTCGCATGGGCGGGTAATGGCCGGTGACACCCGAGTGAGTATTGTTGTTATTATTATCTTCCGCAGTAAGACGTTTTATTTATTGCTATGAGAGAGATTATTACGTGTTTAAGGAGAGGGGTGTTACATTAGTGCCTTAGGAGTTTTAGAAAACAAAGAAGATTTAAGGCTTTTTGAGTGAGGTATGAACCTTGGTGTGAGAAGTGCATTGTCTTGGAGATTTGGAATGGTCAAATAGAGTGATAACAATAATGCAAGTGCCAAGAGAGGTTAGAAAATGCACAAGTGTGCAAAGTGTTGACATAAGAATGGAAAATTTGTGAATGAGCAAGAATTTGAGTAAGGATTAAACCTATGATTTGAAGAGGTTTAGATCATGTTTTAAGGTGATTAAACATGTAGAAAATTTGTGGAAAGATTAGGGAGAGTTTAAGTGTGGATTAAGGATTGAATTTTGGTTGAAAAATCATGTATGTAGCAGGTTTTAGCAGGGTTCGGGACTTGGTCCTTGGACAAAGTCCCGGACCACCCCTTAAATTTATACCGAGAGTGCAACCTGCCTTTTGTCCGGGACTTGGTCTAGGTACAAGGTCCCGGACCACTTGTTTTTTTCACTCGAGAGTTAAGACCAGCATTGGTCCGTGTAACACCCCTACCGCTAATACCATCATTATTGTACAAATACTTACCTTCACAGCGGATAATACATTACATACTCCACGGCGGGTGTACAATGCCGCTAGCCACCCATGTGACTAACAAGGCCAGCTACACTACTAAATACTATCGATCTGATGAATTGACATACCGAGTGCTCTACATAATACCTTACTTTCCCTTGCATACTCAACCATAATTCAAATACAACTCCAATACAATACTATACCGAGTATACTACAATCCTTAAATTACCGATACAGTTTGGACTTCCAAATTCGCATTCCAATACAAGTACAAATCCTCTAATTCAACTACCCATGCTTACATAGCAATCCCCGTCCTACTCTCTCGAACGGTGGTCAGCTTTGAATATCTGTAAGAATAAAAACGTCGCCCCTACGGGTACCTGCACACTAAAAACGTTCCCCCTAGGGGGTCAGCTTACGCTGAATATGACTTTCGCATATACCGCGTGCTAACCGCAGTACGCCGACTACTTTGGGTCGGATATACATGGAGTTCGTTTTACATGCATACATACATACTCATGCTACAACAATATAATCAACCATACTTACATACATGCATAAGGTTCTTTACCTACCAAGGAAGACAATTTGTTAGTCAACCGTTCGTTTAGTTATTCGTTCATCCGGTTTCATCGGATGCACTCTTCTCCTATCTCGGGTTCACAGCTTACACTAAGCTTATTCTTACTATCGTGTTTTACTTACACTATGCTCAATACCTTGCTCATTATTTCACTCATACTTCACTCAATACTCACTGCTACCATTACTTACTCTTACTCAGTAGGGACTTGCTCTCACATACTCCGTACCATATACTTTCTCCTTATAATTACTCATTCGGTACTCGTTACATACTCATACTTACTCATTACTCATTACTCATTACTACATAACATACGCAATACGAATACTCATTACTTTGGTCTGGGCGGAGTCATACACAAGACTCGCCACCGGACCTACAAATTCAAAGGCTATACACTTAGCTCTTCAAATGTACAATGTCCATTTTAATCGGACTAATCAAATTCCCAACGCTCCACTCTTGGAGTATCTTACCATCTCATGGTTTAGCCTAGAAGTATCTCTCTCGATAACCTCCACTAGCTTAGGGAACTGCCACCGTCTAGTATTCTCATATTTAAGGGTTCCCCCAACGTATCGAATACTCTCATGTTTGGGGCATTACTCACATCAGTCGGGTCCTCTCATAGTGGGTTGAATAATTTGCTAAGGGGTTTGAAGTTCCCTCATCATTCTTTACTACTCCCATGGTTCATGACTTGCACCAACATTAATTTCTCTAGTAGGGCTTATTTATATTCTTCCACTACTTATTGTTTGTGGATTATTCATTTCGGTTCTCCTACCGTTATCGGGAGGTTGCTACTCCCGTACACTCTCTCACATTCTAGTGAGTTCATGGGTTAGCGTTATCGTTTGTTGGTTCTTTAGTTTAGCGCGTTTCTACGTTTCCGTTAATTCACAACATAACTCGTTCTACGAGTCACTAAACAACAAGACTCATCTATGAGTCGGTCTACGCACTAAGTGAAGCCACACAATCAATTAAGAAGGGTTAGCTCATACAACATACAACAAGACATACAATGAAAGGCAATAAACCGTTTTCATGCTTTAGTCTTGATTAGCCGGCATACAGCACACAAATCAACGTAACTCGGTTAGCATACGGGGCATGAGAAAATCATACCTTTCACCGGTGTTAGCTTTACCATGTGTTCCCTTGCTCCTTGGTTCACACTTGTTCCACTGGTAATGTTTCAAACATTGTTATTAATGCTATGCTCATACGATACACAAATAATTACTACTCCCGTACTTACCCCGTTATCCCGGCATACTTAGTTTCACTCATGTCAAACTATGTCCTTACTTCCCATTCATTTCCTACACTTGTTTACACTTCTTAGGACCTTTAAATATCACCAAAAAAGGCCTTAACAACTTCTAAAACCATTACCAATCAATCCCCCATGTTTAGAGCTCTTTAAAACACTCACGGCTAAATTTTGGGGGTGGTCCGGGACTTGGTCCGGACCCAAGGTCCCGGACCACTCATTCTGTGGACTCTTGGCCTAATTTAACACCCTGGTCCGGGACTTGGTCCTGGACTAAGGTCCCGGACCAATACCTGCTTTGAGTCTCGACCATTTTTCTGATGCGGTCCGGGACTTGGTGCCTATCCTAAGTCCCAGACCCTGCTAAAAACTGCTACTTAGTGGATTTTTCAACCCCTAATCAACCCTTAATCCACCTCCAATCATTCCATAATATTTCCACATGTTTTGTACATATTTAAACACACATAAACACTCACTAAAACTCCTTAAATCCATGGTCCAATACTTACTCAACTTCTTGCTCAAATTCTACAAATTTCCATTCACATTTTCACACTTTGCACACTTGTGCATTCCTACACTTCCCTTTGCATTCTGCATCTTGTCCTAACTTCATCTTACCATTCCAATTCATTCTCCAACAGCTACACTATCTACACCCAAGTTCCAACACTCATTTTACCAAATCTTGCACACTAGTTTTTCCTAGTTTCCACAATGCAATTTTTTTTTGATATTCTTTGCTACAGATTTTTACTCAACTTCAACCCATCCTCCAACTACCATTTCAAAGTTATTACTCTACTTAACTCAAGCCAATACACACCTAGTTAAGCCTAGGTCATCCTTTACTAAATATGCACTCAAAACTCCTCCGGTTTCTACCGAAATGTTGCCATAACTCACCTACAATTCTTACATCCTCAAATACACATTCCCTCATCAAATTCAACCTAAAGCTAGCCACACCCAACAAGGGTCCTACCAGCACACAAGGTTCATACAAAATTCCTCCAAAGCATATACACAATTCTCCAAGCTCAATACAATGCATTAACATAAATACATGGCACTTTGGCCCTTACTTTGCAATTCAATTTCACAACTTCCTCCAATACCAAGTAAGCCAATTTTCTCACATGTTTTGGGTTCATTGATTCATTTACCCTTCCCATTATCCTAATACATATAGATAGTGCATTAAGATAGGTTGTTCTTACCTTGAGATCACAATTCCTCTTTTAAGTTCTTCACCTCTCCTCTTCTTCATTCTCGGTCAAGTTGAGCAATGGGGTTACCAAACCCTAAGCCAACATTCAAGAACACAAAATAGATACAATTAAACTCCTTAACCCATTGGATAACTCCAATTAAATGAAAGGGCTTAAACGCCATTAGTTAGGGTTTTACCTTGGAGCTTCTGAGGAGGGTTTCAAGCCTTGAATACAAGGGGGAGTTCTTCCACCATTGGGGAGTTGAAATCAAGCTCAATTCATGAGGAAAAACAAGGCATTACTAAGAGGCAAAATCGGTCAAGAATGAAGAGTGAAGAAAAATGGATTTTTCTTGAAACTTTTTACCTTAGGAGGAAGGGGAGACTCCATGCTTCGAAATGGTGTCATTTATTCTTCAAATGCTCAAAACCCATGGAGATGGAGTTGCTCATTTTCGGATTTTGAAAAGATAGAAATGTAGAGCTTGAAGAGGGGAGTTCAAATATGTATTTTATTTTACATTTGGAGCTCACATGGAGCTAGAGCATGAGGAAGAAAGGTGAGAAGCCATGTGAGCATTCTTGAGCTCTCAAAATCGTTGGCTGTAACACCCCTACCGCTAATACCGTCATTACTGTACAAGTACTTACCTTCGCAGCGGATATTACTTACTCAACGGCGGGTGTACAATGCCGTTAGTCACCCACGTGACTAACAAGGCGGATTACAATACTACATACTATCGGTCTGATGATTATGAACATACCGAGTGCTCTACACAATACATTACTTCCCCTTGCATACCAACCCATAATTCGATGCAACTCCAATACAATACTATACCGAGTATACTACAATCCTTAATTTTACTGATACAGTTTGGACTTCCAAATTTCCCAATACATTACAGGTTCCATCCCTTCCATACTACTACCCATGCTTACATAGCAGTCCCCGTCCTACTCTCTCGAACGGTGGCCAGCTTCGAGTACCTGCACACGAAAAACGGTCCCCCGAGGGGGTCAGCTTACGCTGCATATGAAATCCGCATATACCGCGTGCTAACCGCAGTACGCCGACTACTTTGGGTCGGATATACATGGAGTTCATTTTACATGCATACATACATACTCATACTACAACAATACAATCAAAGATACCTACATAAATGTACAAGTTCAATACTTACTAAGGAAGACAATTCCATAGTCAACCATTCATCTTTATTATACATTCATTACTCTTCGTACTGTGTTCGATACTCGTTACTCTACTCATACTCGCTCCTTACTCTTGCATACTCATCGCTCCATGTTCAATACCTTACTCGTACACGATCCTTACTCTGTACTCGTTACTATACTGGTGCATACTCACTACTCAATTCTCTACACTTACTCTTACATACTCGATACTCAATACTTACACATACTCAATACTCGTACTCATTACATACTCATACTTGCTTCTTACTCGATACTCATTACTTGGCCTCTGGGCGAGTCATACACAAGACTCACCACTGGACCTACAATACGAGGGCTATACGCTTAGCTCCTCAAATACTCAAATGTCCGTACTACCGGACTACTCGAATTCCCAACACTCTTCTCTCAGAGTATTTTACAATCTCTTGGATTAACCTAGAAGTATCTCTCTCGATAACCTCTGTTAGCTTAGGGAATTACCACCGCCTAGTATCCTCAGATTTAAGGGTTTCCCCAACATATCGAATACTCTCTCGTTCGGGGCATACTTACATCAGTCAGGTCCTCTCATAATGGGTCGACTAATTACTAAGGGGTTTGGAGATCCCTCATCATTCTTTACTACTCTCATGGTTCATGTTTTGCACCAGGATTAATTCCTCTAATAGAGGTCACTTATATACTTCCACTACTTTTCGTTCGTGGATTATTCATTTCGTTTCTCCTACCATTATCGGGAGGTTATTACTCCCGTACACTCTCTCACATTCTAGTGAGTTCATTGATTTACGTTATCGTTTATTGGTTTGTTGGTTTAGTGCGTTGCTACGGTTCCTTTGGTTAACGCAGGACTCTTACCACGAGTTAATACACAATAAGACTCATCTATGAGTCGGTCTACGCACTAAGTGAGGCCACACAATCAATCAAGAAAGGTTAGCTCAATCAACATACAACAAGACATGCAACGAAAGCCAATAAACCGTTTTCATGCTTTAGTCTTGATTAGCCGGCATACAGCACACAAATCAACGTAACTCGGTTAGCATACGGGGCATGAGGAAATCATACCTTTCACCGGAGTTAGCTTTACCATGTGTTCCCTTGTTCCTTGGTTCACCCTTGTTCCACTGATAATGTTTTCAACATTATTATTAATACTATGCTCATACGATATACAAGTAATTACTACTTCCTTACTTACCCCGTTATCCCGGTACACTTAATGTTCTTATACTTACAACTTCCTTAACTTGTTTCCTTACTCACGTGTGCATTTCCTCATCCTTTCTTTCCATTAATGTTGTGTTACTACATTTACATATACCTATGTGTATAGGCATATACTTATATACATATGATAACTCTAATCATATATATATATATATTTTGTTTTGGCTCGACCGACCTTACCCAGGGTCGGTCCCAAGGTCGGTCGAAGTCAGTAAGGAATCACGCTGGAAAATTACAGGGCCGACCGACCTTGCAAGTCCGGTCCCAAGGTCGGTCCATTCCAGTGAGTTACTTAACGGAAAATTTTAGCCCGACCGACCTTGCAAGTCCGGTCGCAAGGTCGGTCCATTCCAGTAGCTTACAAGACAGAAAATTTTTGAGTCGACCGACCTTGCAAGTCCGGTCGCAAGGTCGGTCCATTCCAGTAGGTTGCATTACGGGAAATTCTTCTGGCCAACCGACCTTGCATGTCCGGTCCCAAGGTCGGTCCATTCCAGAAGGTTTCCGTCCTTTGTAAATCTGGGCTCGACCGACCTTGCAAGTTCGGTCCCAAGGTCGGTCCGGCCCAGTACTTCAGTTTAAATTCTGTTATCAGTTCTACACTTTGCCCATTGTTTCCCCATTGTTCCTACACTTAATCCCACATATTTTAACACTACTTAGGCCCTCAAAATTGCCTTGGTTCATCCCCCAAATTCCTTACTCATTCCTAAATCCACATACACAATTCCCTTCACTTCTTCTTCAACACATATGTACAGTTTTTGTGTCTCTTATGCTACAGATTTTTAAACAAACTCCTACCATTCAATATCTCTTCTACCAATACCACTCCTAACATCCCAAATACATTTCCAAGCAAACCCAATACCAATACCCAAGTCCAACATCCATTTTACTAAGTCTTGTGCTCTAATCCCTCCTAATTTCTCCAATGCAATCCACTACCTCTTGCTACAGATTTTTACCTTCTTAGTCCTCATACTACAACCACCACTCAATGGTCCTTAAACATCTCTACTATCCCCCCAATACACACCTTGGTTCTCCCATTCACCAAGTCATTCTTAATACCCAATTCCTACTAAAATTTCACCATAGTCCACCTACTTTCATTGCTTCCTCAAATACACATCCTCTCATCAAATCCAACCTAAAGCTAGCCACACCCAACAAGGGTCCTACCAGCACATAAGGTTCATGCAAAATTCAATACACCAACATTTCTTCAACCACAATACCAATACACCATTACTTCCTCAAATAGCAATACTAATACACATACCATTCGTTTGGCTCTAAGGCCTCCAAATTCACACACTTACTCACTAGTACTCAAACATCCACAATTACAATACTAATACAATGGTTTAGGTTCTTTTATTTGTTTGCCCACTCCCACTACACTAATGCACTAGATTAAGCATTGAGATAGGTTTTTCTTACCTTAAGGTCACACTTCTTCCTTTGAGTCCTCCTCCTCTCCTCATCTTCATTCTCGGTCAAGTTGGTCAATGGGGTTACCCAACCCCAAGCCAACATTCGAAACACACAAATAAATACAATTAAACTCCTTAACCCATTGGATATCTTTAATTCAATGAAAGGCTTAAATGCCATTAGTTAGGGTTTTACCTTGGAGCTTCAAGAGAGGTTTTTAAGCCTTGAATACAAAGGAGGGTTCCTCCACCATTGGAGAGTTGAACCAAGCTCAAACAAAGAAGAGAACAAGGCATTAAAAGAAGCCAAAATCGGCCAAGGCATGGAAATGGAGAAAATGAGTTTTTCTCTTGAATCTTTTTACCTTAAGTGGAAGAGGAGACTCCAAGCTTCAAGAATATGTGGTTTACTCTTCAAACGCCCAAAACCCAAGGAGGTCAAACTCCTCCATTTGGAATTTTGAAAAGATAGAAATGTAGAGCTTGAAGAGGGGAGTTCAAATATGTATTTTATTTTACATTTGGAGCTCAAATGGAGCTAGAGCATGAGGTAGAAAGGGAGGCTTCCATTGTTGTGGTGTGGCAGCTCAAATAGCAGCAAGAAGGGAGAGTAGAGGGAGTACGATGAGGAAGAAGAAATGGGAGAGAGAGAAGAAAAATGAGAGAATAAGAGGAGAGAGGGGGTTATTACTTTTGTACTTTTTACTTTTTTCTTTCTTTGCTTTACTTATTTGTTACTTGTGTGTGTGTGTGAGAGAGAGCTGTTTACACCAGTAAAAACCGGTCCCCCTCTGTAATACTAGCTGGAGTGTTTTTCGTCTTTACAAAAACGCTCGTTATTTTACCCGGTTTTGATACTATTCACTAACCGGGCCCGTTTTTCCGGAATTTTCTCGTTTCTTTATTTTTATTGGTTATTAAGCTTCCGTTAAATGCTTAATTATTATTTAATGATTTATAATTTTTACGGGTCTGTTTGACCACTTAAAGTCACGTTTTCGGGTTTCCTCGAAAAACGTGCGCTAAAGCTCTTTTAGCGTTTTAGTACATTTCTTGGATTCATTTTCTTCGGGAATCATTCCCGTATACTAATTAGGCATGAATAAGCCTTAGGAATCCTTACGATACTATAACCGAGGTCTCGTACCTCCTATGGTTATTTAACGCTCATTTTAGCGTTTTCCGCTTTCTAAGCGTTTTTCTCATTTCTTTGGATTTATTTTCTTTAACCAAAATTACTTAGGCACTATTAGGCCCTTAAATACCATATTAAAATAATTAAATCACCATATTTAAGTTCGGGTATTTATTGGCTTAGAGAGGAAGAAGGAGAGTGTTCTGTAGGGAGGGGAACTCCACCGTGAGAGAGGGAAAGGAATTGGAGAGAGAGTAAGAAATAAGAGAATAAGAGAATAAAGGAGAGAGGGAGGGAGTGTACTTTTTACCTTTTTGCTTTTAGTTTCTTGTCTTCTAGTGTGTGTGTAAGAGAGTAATATTTAATTGAGTGTGAGAGAGGGTATTATACCCTATAAAAACCGGCCCCACTTTTATACTGTTAAGCTGGAGCAGTTTTTTTTGTCTTTTACAGAAAATGCTCGTTTATTTTACCCGGTTTGGGTACTATTCACCAACCGGGCCCGTTTTCCGGAATTTTCTCGTTTCTTTAATTTTAATGGCTATTAAGCTTTCATTAATGCTTAATAATTGTTACTTAATGATTTATAATTCTTACGGGTTCGTTTGACCACTTAAAATCACGTTTTCGGGTTTTCTTGAAAAACGTGTGCTAAAGCTCTATTAGCGTTTTAATACATTATTTGGTTCCGTTTTCTCCGGGAGTTGCTCCCATATATTATTTCGGTCTTATTAAGACCTAGGAATCCACATAATACACTAACCGAGGTCCCATACCTCCTATGGTTATTTAACGCTCATTTAGCGTTTTTCGCTTTTTAAGCGTTTCTTTATTTCTTTTGGATTTATTTTTCCTTACCAAAATTACTTAGGCACTATTAGGCCCTTAAATACCATATTATAATAATCTAATCACCATATTTAAGTTTGGGGTATTTCAATATACCATCTGTAACAGCCTAGTCTTAACCCACATGTGTGATATTGTCCGCTTTGGGCCGCAGCCTGCACGGTTTTGTTCTCGGGGTACCATCCCCAAAAGGCCTCACACAAGGGAAGAGTATCCCTACACCTATAAGGAGTGGTTCGTGCTCTCTCCCGATCGATGTGGGAGGTGACCCCTACCGTGGGTATCACACTCTACCCCCCTTGGGAGCCCAGCGTCCCCGCTAGCACACCGACCTGGGCCTGGCTCTAATACCATCTGTAACAGCCCAGTCTTAACCCACATGTGTGATATTGTCCGCTTTGGGCCGTAGCCCGCACAGTTTTGTTCTCGGGGTACCATCCCCAAAAGGCCTCACACAAGGGAAGAGTATCCCCACACCTATAAGGAGTGGTTCGTGCTCTCTCCCGATCGATGTGGGAGGTGACCCCTACAGTGGGTATCACAGTCCGGGACTTTGGGTAAGGACCAAGTCCCGGACCACCCCCAGAATCATGCCGTGAGTGTTTTAAAGGTTGTAAATGATGGGGGTTTGAATGTTAATGATGTTAGATGATGTTTAGGCCTTGTTTGGTGACATGTAAAGGCCCTAGGAAGTGTAAGAAAGTGTTAGAAGTGAGTGTGAAGTAAGAACTCAAATTAACAAGAGTAAAACCGAGTTAACGGGATGACGAGGTAAGTACGGGAGTAGTATTTAATTACGTACCGTATGAGCTTGGTATTGATAATAGTGTTTGAAACATTATCAGAGTATCGTGCGTGAACCGAGCAATCAAAGGACACGGTAAAAGTGAAACCAAGGTGTAAGGTATGATTTTCTCATGCCCCGTATGCTAACCGAGTTACGTTGATTTGTGTGTTTGTGTGCCGGCTTAATCAAGACTAAAGCATGAAAATGATCCATTGGTTGATTATGTATGTATTCTTGTATATTGTATGAACTAACATACTTGAATGCCGGTGAGGTCTAACTTAGTGTACATACCGACTCATAGCTGAGTTCGTCGGTAGTGTGACTAGGAAATCTGAGAGAGGCTCAGGGGTTGTCTCTAACTTCCTTGCCAAGGCAGAGGATATGAAGGAATGAGACGTTCCTGAATTGAATAGTATCGATGCACTCACGCCGTTTACAGTGAAGGTTCCCATGATGACATTTCCCTTATTCTTGGCCTCGGTCTTTTCCAACACATTCAGAACTTCTCCTTCATTGGACTTGTGGCCTGGGGTTAACAATTTGTAAGATAGTGAGGTTGGAGTGTATGTCTCAAAGGAATTAATATGCCATTCATTAATCCAATGATTCTTACATACAATCTCCATAATTACATCAATATTGTCTAAACGTCAAATTTAACCGTCCAGGTTTCAGATGGGTAGTGTTTACTAAGGTCGGTGGGGCAGTATTCAATTTAATGCCCTTAATCCCATGGTACACTAATCTGGATTCTCCACCAAATATCAACACGTCCCCTAACTTCAAAACAATCTTGTTCGCCTTGTCCATCCTCTTCTAATCACCATACAGAAATTCAGCATCATCTCCAATGGAGAATGATACCACTGGTATCCCTTTGGTAATTGACTCGGATGTCTCGTCTTGGTCCTGGTGTAACCCAAGTTTTTCCCCCTTTCTCATAGAAGTTCACAATGCAAACGTCGGCTTTCATGTCTGGTATGGGGTTTGTTTCTAATTGTTGTGCAATCTTGACTGCTTCTGTCACCAAGGTTTGAAAAATATTGGGAATCCTAGGAACTTGTGCTCCATCTATCTTCCTTACTTCTTGATACAACCTAGTTTGTGGATCCCAATCCTTACCCATATACATCATATACAATTTAAGTTTTGACCCGCTCTCGTATCCTGGAATGTAAAATCCTCCAAGACCTATTCCCAAAGTTCTACATTCATTTACAATGGCTATTTGTTCATCTAGGGTTAGGTATTGCTTGAGTAGGATCATGCCGGGTCGAAGCACTTGGCATACTTCCTCTGGATATTCCCGACCTTCGCTCAAGGGTTCAGGTGATCTCGGTCTCATAGGTAAGGGGTAACAGATGTCGAAGTGTCCTATTTAGGTGAGAGGTTTCCTAAGTTAGGTTTCTCTAAATTTTGATTCGCACCAAACACATACAAGTTTCATCGTTTTGATAACTGTAAACACACATTCATGCTTCATGCTTTTGGTTTAGGTTTTAGGCTTACCGGTATCACGCTAAGTGCTAGTCTCAACGCCCGAAGCTCTCGCTGAGTACAGGGTGTTTCGCCCTGGAACAACCTCCTTGCCCTTTTGACTCGCAGATGAGGATGGCTGTCCTGCTGGACCTCTAGTGTAGGTATTATTTTGTGGCGCTTGACCTCCTCGTGGACCGCCTGCCTCGATAGCTGGGGTCCTTTGTGAGTCTCTAGATCCTTTATACCCCCGGCTTCCGGGGTTGGAGAAGCACTCATATTCCCGGTGGCCCTCTTTCTTGCAGTAACGGCATTCCACCTTTCTGCCTGAGCAGTCCATGCCAGGGTGGTCATTTCCACAGCGCTTGCAGAAGTAATGGCGTTGGGGTGGCTTAGTGCCTGTTGTTACACAACATGGTTTAGTAATGGTACAGTTAATAAACATCTTGGTTAAGTGAGAGGTGGGTATACTTACCCTTGGGTGGTGCAGACCTAAGCGGTTGAGCGTTAATAGCTGGGCCGGTCAGACGAGGGACCTGCTCCTTCGCCTTCTGACCCTGGTAGTCCTTTCGCCCTTTCTTCCCGTCGAAGTATTTCCTTGAAGGTTTTAGGGTTAGTGACCAATTTTTTGTATAGGGTAAATGGGTAACTCATTCTCAATTAAGGTTTCTTACTTTCCCCGCTTATTGTAACCGCTAGAGGTTGCTCCCCCATCCTCGCCCTCAGAATTCTTCCTTTTCTTTCCGTGGGCCTCTTCCCTAGACTGAAGCATCAGCTCGATTGCCGACGCGGCGTCATAGCATTCTTGTATAGTGGTAAAACGTATGGCTCCCATGAAGCCCTGGATACGATACTGCAAACCCCCTCTAAACTTCTGGATCTTTACGGTGTCTGAGTAGTCGACCCCTGGTATGTAATCCAGTAGACTGATGAATCGAGCATAGTACTCATCAACTGTCTGACCCTTGAATTAGAGTCTCGAATTCTTGTCTCATCCTCTCCTTCAAATGCTCGGGGTAGTACTTGTCCCGCCACACCTCCACGAATGATGTCTAGTCAAAGTTTAGTGTGGCTTGATGGTGGCCCTCG
The DNA here is from genome assembly GCA_023374045.1 of Limonium bicolor. Classification (NCBI taxonomy): domain Eukaryota; kingdom Viridiplantae; phylum Streptophyta; class Magnoliopsida; order Caryophyllales; family Plumbaginaceae; genus Limonium; species Limonium bicolor. Next base: position 203,090,529 of record CM041777.1, on the reverse strand, counting down.
ACCGACCGCCACCATATGTCTGTTGCGTCCTTCAGGTTGTATGCTGCAATGTCAACCTTCTGGTCTTCCGGAACTCTAATAGCCTTGAATGCCTTCTGATGTTCCACAATAAATTTCTCGAGTAAGGCGGGGTCTGGTTCCCCTGAATATGTTGGTATTCTAGCGTCAGCTATGCTCTTTAGCCAGTTTGTTTCCCTGAGCTGTGGCGGGTGGGGTATGGCTCCCGCAAACTGAGCTCCTAACTGTTGGGCGAAGGCAGCCATGGCCTCTGCCAGGCCTGGTATCTCTGGGATGTCTGCTGGTGTCTCGCCACCACGCCCACTGCTGCCTCCACGTGCTCTACCGCCTCTCGACATCTATAGGATAACATACTATTATTACTACTTGGTGCTACACCGTTTTACAGTCTCAACCATAAATGTGCAAGAAAGACTAATTACTAGCAATAAGATATCCCTAGAAGTTTCCTTTCTAAGTCACGAGTCCTCACAGACGTTCCTGTATCCCAAAATTCCTATGCTCACTGTTCTTGATTCATATCTTCGTCATCAGAGCGGAACTCCGCTCTGATACCACTTTTTGTAACACCCATAATCCTAATCCTGTAATATAATCCCAGTCGTAGCATAACAAAATATAATTCACATCGGAAAATAAAACTAACTATCGTTTGGTGTTACACGCCGTTACTCACCCATGTGAGTAACAAGGCAACCTTATTCCATCCATCAACTTCAACTCTCCACCGTTGTGATGATGAGATACTGAGCAATCTTAAACTTATAATCCAAATCCAAACCAAACAAATGAGCAACTAAACCCAATACAACAGAGCTCCATAATACAGTACATAATAAGACTAAAAGTGTTTTTTGAAAAATGCATCAACTACCCAGTGTCCCGCTCTTCGGCTTCGTGACTTCGTTCAGTAACCTGAAATGTTTGGCCCACTAAAGGGCAGCAAACTATATGCTGGTATGCTAAATGTAGTCTTAAATCATTTGGATCCCTTAAGTCGTTTAGCCATCTTGATATTAGATTCATTACATGCTGTGCCGGTTTACAATAATAATAACAACTGTAACTGTTTAAATAAGTACACAATAGTTCACCTACCAATATCATCACATAATAGTAAACAATAACTAAATAATCTATAATCAATAACCAGTAACCCAACAAGACATGACTTTGGATTCTGAGGCATTTAACTCGTTTTGAAGAGAGCAACATTTATCGGTAAAGATAGTGAGATCATGTTTGAGAGAGTCAATCAGAATGAGTGACTCTTCTTGCTCACTTTGGTTGGATTGACTAAGACTTTTGGAGTCGTCGAGTTCCTTTTGAAGGGAATCAACATGACGCCGTGAGTCTTGTAAGTCCAGTCTAAGAGAGCAAGACATAGTCTTGTGTTCCTCAGCTTCGTCTCTTAAAGCATACATGAGACCCTTTGAGATTTCGAGTTCCTCAATTAACTCGGAAATTTTGCTGGTGAGACTTGCTTTGAGAGGGTTAGTCTCAGAGACAATTTTAGCAATTAAAGTCATAAAACCCATAGGAGATATACGATAAAGATCTGTTTCAAGATGAGAATGAGTTACCTCATTGTCGGGGATCATGGACTCAGTCGTGTCATGTGCCATGAGACATACTAGGTAGCTGGACTCTGTGTCTTGATCGTCGGAGTCTGAGTCACCCCAACCGACAGCTGCCATCAGCGACCTCCCTTGGGATTTTCCATACTGGTTTTTGAGTAATGGGCAGTCCTTCTTGAAATGACCGGGTTTATTGCAGTTGAAACAGGTGACAGAGTTGAAGACTTGTTTGGAGGTATTTGAGAATGACCGAATCTGTCGATTTGGTTGGTTACGCATGAATTTTTGGAAGTTCTTTACTATGAAGACAAAGTCTTCCATAGTCTCAGCCTTACTTTCTTCAACAATAATATCCACCAACTCGGCCATAGCTTGTATATTTGAGTATCAGCGACATAGGCTCCTTCTTGAGTGTACTAGTCGAATTAACCTGCAAGGCTTGGTCATTCAAAGTAGTAATTTTACTGGAAGAAGAAGAAGATGTATTACCACATTTCCTTCGAACGTTCTTCTTGTACTTATCTACAGATTGTAGATAGGAACCTAAGTCTTGGCAGCTCCATTTGGACAAGTCCTTGCACGCTTTGGTGGAGATTACCGTCTCTGCCCACTCTTCTCTGAGACTGTCAAGCAGCTTGTGCAAGACACTCTCTATATCTGGTAAGATGTTGACTTCCTGCATAGTAGTTGTTAGTAATAAAAACGATCAACCGCCGAAATAGGTGTTTTTTTTTAAAAAAAATAGACCTATTTCGGCGGTTGTTAGATAGGAACCGCCGAAATAGGTGTGTTTTTTTTTGTTCTAAAGCGCACCTATTTCGGCGGTTCTTAGCTAACAACCGCCGAGATAGGGTCGCACACCTATCTCGACGCACCCCATTTCGGCAGTTCAGAACCTCCGAAATAGGCCTTATTTGTACTAGTGAGGGCTTAACTCGAAATTAGTTTATTTACGGCTTTTATTAAATTGTTTGTTTACTTTCGTGCGCACTTCAATTCCTGCACCTTTGCATCATATGAGAGCGAGGGTCCACGCAAACCAGTTCCACCTCGGGACCCATTTTAGGGTCCCCTGTCTAGGACTCACATTTATTAAGGAAATGTGAATAAGCGGGGGAAAACAGGAGGATGTCGTCTAACCACATCCCTTTAATACATGGGCTTTAGCCCAAGCTTTTTCCTGGCAGTGCCCTTACCTAGCCTTGCTTGGTCTTCAAAGACCTAACCGCAGACGCACACCTTCAGGTGATGTGAAAAGTGGGAAGCCCAAAGAGAAATAGTGTGCAAGCCCTATTCCTTTGTGTTGACTTGGGCCCCACGCCCCAAGCACTTCTCCGGATCAATCCATACCTGTTGGGACTAGTGTTTTGTGAGACATTTGCACAACCCTTTTTGTATGATCTCTATCTATGTGTATCTTTCTCTGGGCCTCAGTTCCAACATCCGTATCAAGTCTTCAAATATCTTTAGCCTGAATAAGATCCCTCGTGGCCCAAACAAACTCATTTCCACAAAGTCATCTCTGTAACAACCCAGTATCCCACTGTTGTGATATTGTCCGCTTCGGCACGCAGGCCACACGGTTTTGTTCCTGGGGTTTCCTAGCCCCAAAGGCCTCACACCAAGGAGAGGTATCCCCACCCATATAAGGAGTGGTTTCGTTCTCCCCTCCAATCGATGTGGGAGGTAAACCTCAAGGGTATTACCACTCCACCCCCTTGGAGCCCAGCACCCTCGCGGGCCCCCGACACACACACCGATCTGGATCTGCTCTGATACCATTTTGTACAACCCAGTATCCCATTGTTGTGATATTGTCCGCTTTGGCACGCAGGCCGCACGGTTTTGTTCCTGGGGTTTCCTAGCCCCAAAAGGTCTCACACCAAGGAGAGGTATACCCACCCATATAAGAGTGGTTCTTTCTCCCCTCCAATCGATGTGGGAGGTAAACCTCAAGGGTATTGCAATCTCCTCAATGGACTCCTCTAAAATTATTGGCCCAATCCATATGTCAAATTTCCAACTCTCCCGGCCCGGATAACAAAAAAGGGGGAAGATACCCCTTTGTAACTAGAACACAGTGGATCTTAAGAGAAAATATTCTCTTACTCATGAAAGCCCATGTCCTAATAGTTTCGTTTCATTTTCTTAAAACAGAAGGGAGACAAAATTTCAGAAAGGCGTTGGGAAAGAAGTTCTGGCCGTTTGATCCGACTACCCACTCCCCCATCTTTTTTACTCCCCGCTGAAATCACCTTCATCGCATCCGACATGTCAGGCGAAGCCCATGATAATATCCCTCAGGAAAACCAGCAGCCAGAGGGGGGATCTGGAGGTGTTGCCTCTGTTGAAGAACTCATGGTGGTTTTGATCTAAACCATAAAGAGGCAGTCTAGGCGCTGTAGACACCAAAAATTCTCACCCCATAAACCAAAATTCCAACAAATAAATAAAATAAGAGGGTCATTGCCTTTATTTTCGAAACCTATTCATGCCCATACCAAAATAAAGCTGTCATTCTCTGACAAGCTTTTTATATCAATTTTTAAAGCATTCGTTTTCAAACCCGTCCCTTTTCATTATTTACTTATCTTACCATTTTATTTTTGATTCATTTCATGTTAATCAATTCTCTTTTATTCACTTATTTTATTTTCCTATTCGTTTTTTTGGTTCATGCTATTTTCGTTATTTGTTTATTTTATCACATTGCATTTCATTAATACTTTTACTTGTATTTTTCTTTATGAGTACTTGTTTTACTTTGTCGTTATCTTATTATTGTTTTTGAATCATTTCTATCACTTTATGTACTTCTTTTTATTTTATTTTATTTTATTTTATTATCATGTTGTTATTATTATTGTTAAAATATTTTTATTCACATGTTCTTTTACCACCATTTCATTATTTCATGTGTTCCAAAGAGAAAAAATTCTTTATCTTATGTCTCCCTTTCGCCTTATTCCGCATTTCATTTGAAACTTTTAGCCTTTTGTAGAATTCACTCAGTTCAAGATTAGAACTAGTTTTACTTCTCACGTCAAAATATCAAGTTCAGTCATTAGCATAATTGGTTAAGGGTATTGTGGAGGTGTGGGAGAACTTAGGTTCAAATCCTACTCATTACATTTTTATGCTTGTTTCTTTTTGTGTCTTCTTCTCTAAACCCTAACCCCACCTATTCCCTATAAATACAACACAGGAAAACAAACCCTATTCCCAATAACGGATCAGCCGCCTCCATCTCATCATCAATCCCAAAAACCTTACAACAGCCGCCTCCCTACTCTTCTTCTTCCCCACTTTCCACCGATCGACTTCTTCAGCTCACCAGTGAACAACCAAAATATAACTCTGCACTTCTTTGCATCTTCTTCACCGGCGAACAAGGAAATACACATGCTCTGCCTTGTTCAGTCTCTTCACTCCCGTAAAATCTGCAACAACAGGCAAACAAGGAAAAATACATGCTCTGTCTAGCTCATTCCCTTCACTTCTGTAAAACTGTAACCCAAACGGTCAACAAAGAACATACACACTCCGTCTGATCATTCTCTGGCTTATCGCTGTCAAACAAGGAACACTTGCTCCTGATATTCAATTCTTTTCATAATCTTTGTCGAACAAGGACTATATGTTCTACCACCTTCACGGTCTTCACTCACGGTATTTTTGAAACCTCAACTGGCGAACAAGGGAACACACGCTTTGAGCCCTCATTCTTATCTTCATTCACAGTTTTTGCAACTTAACTGGCGAACAACTACTCCACGTCTCCGTCAATCTCTTCACTTGCGTTCTTTTGCAATTTAATTGGCGCCACGGAGCATACAGCTCCGCTATTCTTGAATTTCTTCACTACGGAAATCTTGCGACTCCAGCTGGCCATTGGTGAACCAGGAACTCAAGCTCTGCATCTTTTCTTGTCTTCACTCACGGTTTTACAACCTAATTGGTGAACATGAATAGACTGTTCATGCCTCCTTCAAGCTCTTCACTCCCGTCGGGTCTTCGCAACTCCACTAGTGAAAGTGAAGCTCCTTCACCCTTTTCCAACTGGAGAACATGGAGCAGGTTCGCCTCGTCACCCTCTACACCCAGCTCAAGAGCAAGGAGTTGGTCGAACAAAGAGATGCACGCTTTGCGCCTTTAACCCTTCCCCTCACTCACGGTATTTTTTGCTAGCCCAACTAACGAACATGGAATGTACAACTCTGCACTCGTGCTCTCGTTTGTATGCCCAGATGACGAACAAGGAACAAATGGGCTTCGTGCCTCCCTCATTTACATCTTCATTCACGGTGCGTCTGCAACCTAAGCCGGTGAAACAATACACATGCTCTGCTCCTTCAAGCTCTTCACTCACGAATTTCTGCAACCCAACTGGCGAGCAAAGAGCATATATAGTCTTCCACTTTCATTCTCTTCAAGTCCCTGGTGAACAAGGAGCACACATACTCACGCAACCTTCATTCTTTTCGATCTGGGTTTTGCAAATCCAATTGGCGTGCAAGGAACAACCGGCTCTACACCCGTTTACACTCTCCCCACTTCCGGTAATTTGCAACCAAACTGGCGAGCAAGAATTTGCTCCACCTCACATCAGTCCCTTTCACGATCGTAATTTTGCTATCCACCTGGCGAATAGGAGCAATCTGCTCCACCCCCGCATCATTCTCTTTCGACGGTAGTCTGCATAACCAACTAGTGGACGAGGGAGCTCATCGGATGGGATATGTTATACTCTAGAAGACCGGTTGAAATACCCCTAACATTTAAATAATTAAATATAGGTAAATAAATATTATTTGAGGAATTATAAATATTATTTGGGGGATTATGAAACCCTAAGAAAGTATATAAACACTTGGGCGTTAAAAGGCACCTAAACTCCTTAAGGTAAAAAACGTGCGTTAAAGCCCGACCTTAAGATAAACAAGATATATAAGCTATAAACTTCACATGAAGTTAACTAAGGATCATTATATGACCTTTGGAATGCAGTACTTCATCTAAAAATGTAATAAAAATACAAATGGCTCGGGAGTTCCCTTAAAGGCCCCTTAAGGCCCGAAAGTCCCGGAAATACCTTATTAAATAAAGTAAAGCATTACACCTCATTTTAAATGCATAATAGTACCTTAATGAACATCTAAGATGAAGTTCTCAAGATAAATCCTCAGTTTAAGACAAAGTACTCGGGAGGAATTCTTAACGCTCCTTTTTGCCCCGGGAGTGTCCTGTTAGCCCGAAAATTGAGTTACAAGTTTATATAACCCCATATAGCTCAATGTAACACCTTAACATATTATTATTGACTATAAAAAATGTCAATAAACACTTGGAACTCATAGCGACTAATTATTTTTCAGAAAATCGAAAAAGCACAAAAACGCACCTTCGGGTGTCACAAAAATGCGTTTTACGCAATTACCTTGAAGTTTTTGAGGAGCCACAAGTTGATAAACTTAAAAGTGGATAAAATGACCATCTAAATAAATTGATGGCAGTGCTAAAATCATAGCACAACCAGGGGCGCTTTTTGAGACAAAAAGATACCTAAAATCAGCATTTTTACCTTAAAACTTTCATCTTTTACCATCATCTAAATGTACCAATTAAATGCTGGAACCTATTACACATATTAGTATGGTCTTAGTACAATATAATGTGACAGGAATTAAAGCAAAAATCAGTCTCAATAGACCTCCAATGCAGGCGTCAAAATGGGTGTCATTTGGTTAGATTTTAACAAAAAAATTGGTCTTATGCAAGTATGACTCACTTGGCAAGTATTATATGTTAATATAGCAACTGATTTCAGTCAGATTAAGAGGCCTCCATACGTGTACCTGCAAGAGATAAGCAAGGAGAAAAAGAATGAGATTAAATACAAGAAAAGTAAACATAGGTTAGTATAATGTAAAGTTGTAACTTAATTATCGAAGCAACCATGTGTTGTAGCCTTTGGTGCCGATCAGATTTAGGTGGTGGGAGTTGAGTGCTGTTTGAATAAGCAAGGGAGGACATAAACTAATTAGCATGATTAACTTACCTTGTAATTAACAAACCCAAAAGTAGTCATCTAGCTATTTCATTACCGTTAATCTACAAGTATTGGAGCTACCTACTGCAACCATGGCCGAAAAACCTGCATAAATAAACAAGAATTAGTGCTGCTAATGATCAAATAAAAACAACAAGATTAAGCCTAATCTAATGCCTATACCAACCTTTAGCCGTAAGGCTATATGAAGAAGAAGTGGAGCTGCTTATGTGCTCCATCAATGCCGATCACCTTCACCTGCAATAAGACAAGATAAGATTCAGTATTGAGCTCAATTAATGCTAGATAATGGTATTAATTAATTACCTACAATCTAGGCTTAGAGAGCAAATCACTAATATACACACCACTACCGTAAAACAAGTGGAATTGGAGACAATTATGATCAGTTTTTTTTGAAGACAAATTAAACAAATAAAGACATGGAATAATGACAAATAAATAATACAAATCAAATGTTAATTGCCTTCATTCCCTTCTACTAAAGCTCTACATGAGTTTCCATTTCCCTTGCCATACCTCATTCACGAATGGTAAGCTCCATCTCTAACTCTCTCTTTTCTTCATTTCCTAAGTTAATTCCTAAGTTCTAATAACTCCATTAATGGTGTACTAGTTCCTAACACCATTTTAATGTAATTTCCTAGTTAATTCTATCAAGTCTTGAAGCAAGAAATCATTCTAGCAAACCTACAAGAAATCGCCAAGCATATATGCTCCAAGGTGGTTCCTAAATTCAACAACAACACAAGTAACAACAAGATCAAGTTAAGGTATATTTTCATGTTGAAAAACCTAAGTAATTCCTTAAAGTATTTTCAAAAATTTAGGAACTTCTAAATCCATACTCTCTTCATTATTTCATGAAGGAAACTTGGATCTACAATCATCCCAAGGTGTATCAAAAATACCTTGTTAAATTCCTAAGGTAAACTCTTGTAAAATTTCTACAAATCTTATTTATTTTTGTTAGAAGTCTAACAATCTCCTAAAAAGTTATAAGGAGCCGAATTATCTTCATCAAGATATCATTTGAAGGGCTTGGAAATTCAAGGAAAAATCAAGTACAAGAATTGTCTTGATTTAAGGGGTAAGTTGATATAAGTAAGGTTTATTAAGTTTAAGTTTGATTTAAGCTTCAAACTTTGGTATAAAAATTTAGTATAACCTTTAAGTAAATTAAGACCTAAAACTATAGGTTATATTGTCAAGAAAATAATTTATAACATATAAGGTAAGATTATTACCTTAAGGTATATTTTTGGGTCACAAAAATTAATTATGTTATATATAATAGAACCGAATGGTCTAGGGATTTAATGTTCTATTTTTAGTTTATAATCATTCTAAGTCATTAGCATAATTTTTAGAAGTGTTATATGGCTTATATACATTTATATGTATTTATTATAAGGTTTAAATCAAGTTTTAAAACTATATAGTAAAGGTATATTAAAGCCGAGAGTTAAATATGTTATTTGGGTGATTTTCGAAATATATAAGTGTATTAACTTATATTATAAATTTTGGGGTTATTAAAAATAGCTACAAGTATTTAAATGGCTAGTTTAATGAGTTATGTGGTTAAAATGTAAATTTTGAAAAGTTTGGTGTATTAAATGGGATTGCCAAGAGTTAAGGAGTATATTGGTATAATTATGATATAATATAAGGTAGGAATTAATATTATGAATTTTGGTGAATTTAAATAAGTGGTCAAGTGTTAAAATGACATTTTATAAAGTTTTGGGACTATTTAGTAATTATTGGGAAATATAGTATATGGCCGAGAATTACTTATGATTTTATGGGTTTATTAAAGTATTAATTATGAAATTAAGTCTTGGTCAAAGTTTTGACCAAAAACTTTGGGTTAAAATGATTTATGACATAAAATATAAGTTTATAAAAGTCTTGGGGTGAATATGTAATTTATGGAGGTATATATGAAAAATAGAATTTAATATGGGGCGAAATGAAAATTGAGGAAAGTTGTGGATTGTTTTGGTTATTTTAGTGAATTAAATATTAAAACTATAATTTATAAGTTAATATGTAACTTATGTAAATCTTTGGGATTAAACTGTGAATATAAGGAAAGTATATGTCAAGACCAAAATTAATGAGGTCATTTGATAATTTATAAAAAGTAGAATATCCATTTTGGAATTACTGAAATATTAAGTGGCTAATTAGTAAATTAAAAAGGTAGTATGGTTAATTAGTAATTATAAAGGTTAATGTGAGTAATTGTTGGATTATAAAAGTTATAAGGTTATTTGGCAATTTATAGAAGTTAATATAATTGTTTTACAATTTCTGAAAAATAATATGGGTATTTAGTAAGTTATAATAGTATATGGTTGTTTGGTAAATTGTAAAAGTTAATGGGTTCAAATTATAATTACCGGAAACTATATGTGGTTATTTAATAATTTATAAAGTTGTTGGGTATAAAAAAATAAATACCGAATTAAATAGGTTGTTTTGTAATTTAATAAGGAAATGAAGTAAAACTAGGTAATATAATGCATTATGTAATATTATGGAGTATAATATAAAGTTTATAAAATAATTTTGGTTATAATAAAAATGACCAAGGGATATGATATAAGGAATAAGTGAAAATAATTATGGATGTATTTAATGAAATAAAGATATACAGTACAGTGGGAATTCATTATCACATGTGAATATCACATAAAATAACGAACTGTTGAACCACCTAGAGTCACTGTAAAATAACAGGGGGAAATAAAGGAGCGTACAAAGTTATTATACAACGAGTATAAACATTACAGTGACAGTACTATAATATTTAATGAATAATTATATTAATGTTACCCGGTACTGCATGTTTAAACAACAGCGTACGGGAAGGAACTACTGCACAGGAACTTGTCAAGCTAGCAGTTACTTGGTGAACGGTATGTTAATTGTGTGGTCTGAATGTCCTAAGGATTATCCTAAGGTCCAGACGTTATGTGCTAATTGTTTAAGAGCGATATCTGTGATTTTATGTGAATGATATTGTATACTGCATTGCTCAACTTTGTTGTGTTTTATTTATACGCGAACGTCTTATGACTGGTAGTTTATACCTCTAAACTGGAAAAAAAGACTAATTGACCTTTAGGTATTAATGAACCTATCTGGTGGTCAACTGTTATAGTCTTAACTCAAGGATTGGTTATTGTGTCACTGACAAAAGGGCTAACTTATAAGAGAGGAATCCAAATTGTTTCGTCTTTCTGGTTGCGCATTGTGATCACTACGAGAGACTTCAATAGAGTCACTCGAAATCCATCAGCCACATTCGGGGATGGCGGAAGGCACTGCCGTTGGTGCACAGGTTCGACCGGATCAGTCAATTAACCAGGGCTATAGGGTCAGCTGGTAAACAGTTCCAATGGAACACAGGGGACATTCGTCCATTAATAAGTTACTAAGGTTTGACCTAACATGACACTTGTGGTGGAAATTAATTGGAAAAGGTTAATGATTGGTTTTAAAGATAAGGGTCAGGTGGCTAACTAACAAAGTACAAGTTTAGTACGCGTATCTTGTTTGGTGATTGTCATGGATTATTAATGTGTGACTATTGGTTATTTCTATGAGTTATTGTTGTGTGGTTGTTGGTGTTGTGTGCTATCGTACACTGTTGTTTGCTGGGAAGTTGTTATGTGATTGTTAAATGTTTACAGTTATTACTGTTGTCATTGTAAACCGGTATTTTATGTAAAGAACCTAATATCAAGATGGCTAAAACGACTTAAGGAATCTTGATGATTTAAGACTACATTTAGCATACCAGCATTTCGATTGCTAAGCCCTTCATTGGGCCAAACATTCCAGGTTATTGAAGAAGACACTTAAGCCGGAGTGCGGGACACGGGGGTAGCTGATGTGTTTGCAGCAAACACCTTTGGATTATTTTGTATTGTAATAAAGAGATTGTTGTATTCGGTTAGTTGCTCATTTAGTTGGATTTGGTTTATAATAATTAGGAGTGCTCAGTATCTGTTCATCACATGTGAGGAGTTGTATTGTTGGAAGAGTGTGGTTGCCTTGTTGCTCACAAGGGTGAGTAACGGCGTGTAACACCAAGGTAGATAGTTTTATTTTTCCGCTATGATTTGCTATTTATTATGCTACGAGTTATGACGTCATTACAGGTCTAGGATTAGGGGTGTTACAAAAAGTGGTATCAGAGCGGAGTACCGCTCTGATGAAAAGATACTGAGTCTAGGACAATGAGCATAGGAATATTGGGATACGGGAAACGTCCGTGAGGATACGTGACCTAGAAAATCTAGGGATATTTTATTGCTAGTAATTAGTTTCTTACATGTTTGTGATTGTGTATGTGACACGGTGTAGCAGCCGAGTAGAAATAACAGTATATTATCTTAGATGTCGACAAGCGGAGGACCATATGGAGGCAACAGCGGACGCAGTGGCGAGACACCGGGGATGTCCCAGAGGTACCAAACCTAGCAGCAGCCATGACAACTTTCACGCAACAGCTAGGAGCTCAACTTACGGGAGCCATACCCCTCCCGCCGCAGCCCAGGGAAACCAACTGGTTAAAGAGCGTTGCAGACGCGAGAGTACCAATTTATTCAGGGGAACCGGACCCCGCCGCACTGGAGAAGTTCATTGTAGAGCACCAAAAAGCATTCAAGGCTGTCAGAGTTCCAGAAGACCAGTAGGTCAACATCGCCGCATACAACCTGAAGGACGCAGCTGACATTTGGTGGCGGTCTGTGGAGGGCCACCGTAGAGCTACACCGGACTTCGGATGGACAGCGTTTGTGGAAGTGTTACGGGAGAAATTCTACCCCGAACACCTAAAGCAGAGGAAAAAGGCAGGAAATCGAGACCTTAATCCAAGGGAGTCAAACAGTTGACCAGTACTATGCACGGATCACCAGGTTGTTGGACTATATACCAGGAGTCGACTACTACGACGCAGAAAGAAAGAAGAGAAAGAGTACTGAAAGAGATGATGGTGGAGCAACCTCTGGCGATTACCAAAAGAAGGGGAAGAAATCCTTAGATAAGAAGAAAGGGCGAAAGGACTTCAATGGACAGAAGACAAAGGAGCAGATTCCTCGTCTGACCAGCCCAGCCATTAACGCACAGCCACGAAGATCAGCACCACCTAAGGGCAATAAGCCAACCCGACGCCACTACTACTGTAAGCGCTGTGGAAAGGATCACCCAGGCGTAGACTGCGCAGGCAGGAAGGTACTGGAGTGCCGATATTGCAAGAAGGAAGGTCACTGGGAGTACGAATGCTTTTCCAATCCAGGAAGCCGAGTTTACAAGGGAGGTAAAAGTTCACAGAGAACACCAGCTATGGAAGCGGGCGGACCCAGAGGAGGTCAAGCGCTGCAGACTAATACCTACTAGAGGACTGGCAGGACAGCCATCCTCATCCGGAAGTCGGAAAGGAAAGGAGATAGTTCCATGAAGAAATACCCTGTACACAGTGGGAACTTCAGGCACTGAGGCTAGCGCTCAGCGCAAAACCGGTAAGCCTAGAACTTAACCCTAATGCATGATGCATGAATGTGTGTTTATAATTATCAGTCGATGAGACTTATATGTGATTAGTAAGTATCAAAATTTAGAGAGACCTAACTTGGGTAACCTCTCACCTAATAGGATACTTCGATATTTATTTTTCCCTTACCTATGAGATCGAGGTCCCCTGAGCCTATGAGCGAAGGTTGGGAATATTTAAAGGCATAATGCCAAGTACTGGACATGGTATGATCCTACTTAAGACATACTTAACTATGATGAACAAATAACTATTATTAATGAACGTAGAACTTTGGGGATTGGCCTTGAGGATTTTATATTCCAGGATACGGGAGTGGATAAAACTTAAATTACATGAGGAATGGGTAAGGATTGGAATCCACAAGTTAAGTTATAAAGTGAGGTAAGAAAGGTAGATAGAACACGAGTTTCTAGGATACCAGTTATAACATTCCCCATAGGAAATGACATTGAAATTTTATATGGTGATAAGAAAAGGATGGAAAAAGGCGAGCAAAATTATTTTGGAAGTCAGGAGACCCATTGACATATAGTGGAGAATCCAGATTAGTGTATCATAGGATTAAGAGTATTAAACAGAATACAAACTGAGAATAGTCTTGGAAAAAAGGGAGAGAGAAAGTACAATGAGGAATAACAAGTTAGTTTTTACATGGACTGCCAAAGGGCATTATCAACTGCCCAAACTTACAGTAACTACAAATTATGACTTGCCTAAATAACGAGCAGATGTCATGAAAAGGAATACATTAATTAAAATAAAATACGTAAGACTATAAGAATTGCCAAAAGGGTTTGAGGAAGACCTACGCATAAAGATCAAACACTGAAATTTTATGGGATACCCAGGCACCGAGCTCACCGCTCAGTGCGATACTACAAATCTTACAATCCCTTATTAACTTCGCGAGAAGATAGTGCGAAACCTCGAAATATAACAATAGAGAAACAGAATCTCAAAAATATAGCTAAACACCCATCATGGATAAGCACAAGTTTTGAATACCTGAACAAATACCAAGGGTCTCAGCTAGTGTTAATATGGTAACTATGCTGGACTCCTAATTAATAAAGGGGAGAGAACAAACTTTGAATCTATATTTTCTGAAGTCGGGAGAAATACTTAGTTAGCAATACCAAATGTTACATATAATTTAGAGGTTGTAAACCAAAAACGTTGAGGAGTATTGATACATTTCAGAGGGCTAAAGTATCGTTGAGTATACCTACCCTATTTTGGGGCTATCGTCCTACACTATCCTGATGGTTCTATACGAGCATATGTCTTTTATGACAGCTCAAGTTATAAACGCGAATAAAGATCGCAATAATCAAGTAAGGTTAACACCATATGTAATGTAAATTCAATATAAGCATGGTAACAAATACCCCTCATTGACACTTACAATGAAGGAAGCACAAGTTATATTGAGAGTTTGGATTAATACATACACTAAAAGTGAGTGGAAGTTATATTTAAAGGTAGTAAAACATACCCCTTGGCTTGTAACAATTATTTTACACGTAGTAGTAATTTCCTAACATTGTATACTATATCCCGTGATTCTAAATCTTCTATTTGTTACACCAAATTGACCTATTTTTGGAAGCCATTGAGCTTGTGGATTAACCACGTTTCTAAGAGATAGAAACAGACAATAAGCTTTGTTTGTCCTGTTACCAAACCATAGAATATAAACTGGAAACCCTTAGTTTGAAATGGTACTGATATTAAGAGATACATAACCTTGGCTGAACATATGGTTCACCTGATTTATGGAGTTTAGATGAAAAGAGGAAAGCCAAGCTTTGAGGCGGAGGAAATAATACCTTATGGACTATAGTTGTTGATCGAGTTATGAAAATTTTTACTTGGATGTTTAACTGTGACTGCCTTTGTTCTATGTAATGATAACCAAGTATAGGCAATAATCAAGCCCTGATAAGTTAAATATTAGAATAAGCCTTTTAAGAGAAGAGGATATTCAAAGGTATACAAATCCTTAACTGAACTTATTACTTGTATGATGGATTTAGGAGTTAAGATGATTGATGGATATAATCATTAGACAGTAAGAGCCTAGATGTTTTAATAAGAATCTACTTTTATGCCAAGAGGAAAAACTGGCTTCCCCGCTTGATGATTTGATCAAAGGAATATTGTTCCGGGGATTAAGGAATACACTAGATTCAAGCATAGGTAACAATAGTTATTGGAATAGTTGTATAGTAGTCAAGAGAAAATGTAGTACTCACCACGTCACCAGTTTAACAAGATAAAAGTTGGAAAATGACAATTGTGTGATTTTTGATATTTAACGTGGGAGGTCGAACTTGATCCTGGTCAGATCAAGGGAAAACCAAACACAAAATGGTGTGGAAGGATAGTTCAACACTGATGATGCTCCCGTCAGAGTTGGATGATTCCTGAGACTCCTTACAAGTGGTCACAAATATTTCTGCGATACGTAAGTATCTATTCTTTAATCTAAGATAAAAATTTGACTAATAAATACATAAGATATAAAAGGTATAAATTAAGAGTTAATTTATCCAGGTTACCCTAAGAAGATTACACAGCTAAAACAACTCCGCGTACGTCGGAAAATAGTCAATTGTGAGGGAAATACTAACTATTATTATTCATGAACTATGTTAATAAATTAAATATGAGATCAAGAGACAGTTACGTATAATAAAAGTATTCTCAAACTAGCTTCTAAGTTATGGCCATATTGCCATCAGAAGGAAAAATCGACTTCAAGTCTTTCTTTAGGAATTCAAACTAAATATATTAAATAGGAACCTCCCTATAAACATGGTAGAATATAAGAGTAGAAGCATTATATTAATACTCACATGAGTGATTCACAACCGCTAGAATATATTCAGTTGAGAGAAAACTGTACCTTGTTAGAAACCTTAACGGGAACCCTACTGTGGTATACCTGATGAACAGACGATAATAATCGTATATGTACCACCGATAATTGGTGAATCAATAATATCAAGAAAACTTTCTATAATATGCATAAGATGCACGGCTCAATCGAAGCTCATACCTTACATTTAAAATGAAAGCCGTTTATGGCAACAATAAACTCAAATACCAGAACCATAAGATGATGACCGCAGGTCAAAGAAAGAGATGCTAAGTATGCCCTAACATTAATACAAACCCAAGCGCCAATAATTACAACTACAAGAGGCGATTAATGGAAGTATGTTACACATGATAATTTAAATAAGCCAAAAGATAATATTGGTAACATACGAAATGGTAGATTACCTTCACACATACATACGGGATTCAGATATAAAAGCATATTAATGCACTATGGAGCATGTCAGGGAATGCATAGATTCTTGAGAGCTATATCTAGTAAACAAACAGAAGTTATATGCTAATGTCCATAGGAGAGATCTGAATTCGCAGTAGGCGATCGAGTCTTCCTTAGAGTTTCACACATGAAGGGAATTTTTAGATTTGGGCAGAAGGGCAAGCTAAGCCCGAAGTATGTAGGACCGTGCCTTATTACGGAGCGAGTGGGCCCATTAGATTACAGGTTAGATTTACCTGTTGAGCTTGGGAGGGTGCACAATGTGTTCCACATTTCACAGCTAAAGCAGTTTGTGCCCCATCCATCACATATTTTAGAGCCCGAGACACTCGAACTAGATACTACACTTAGATATGAGGAAACCACAGTTCGCATCTTAAACTCCAAGACTAGGGAAACCAGGAACAAGACCATTAGAATGGTCAAGGTTCTGTGGTCAAACCACAACATTTAGGAGGCGACATGGGAGTTAGAAGACTCCATACGAGACAAGTATCCAACAATTTTCTCTTAGTATTGTGTATACTTGTGGGGGTACGTGGGCGTAACCCTTTTTAAGGGGGGTAGAGCACCACATGCGACTTGCATATCTGCAGTCTATATTGGTTTTGTGTATGGTTATCTGTGTTTGATTGTTGCGCATGTGTGCAGTTGGTTGGATGGTTGGTTATTGTTGTGCCCTATGTGACACTTGAATGCATATGGTATTGGTGTGTTCTATAAACACTTGGTTGATTTATAAAGTACACGTATTTACTTTACCGTAATTATCAATTTACTTATGTTGTGACTACATTGTTGTAACAAACAAAGGATATGTGTTTATATAAATTATATACACTCAGATTACCTGAAATACCCCGTAATTAAAAACAGTGATTGATTAGGCTAATTATAAATTTAAAGGCTTAATTACACTTAAATAAATATGAGGGAAAAAATCCCGAAGAAAACGGACCTTTAAAATGGGTTAAAAGCACAAACGAACCTTAAAGCGCGTTTTTCGAGGAAACCGGGAAAACGCGACTTTAAGCGGGTCAAATAGACTCGTAACAATTTTGGTCAACTAAATAGTCACTAATAAATATTAGTGGGGCCTTAGAACCAATAAAATTAATTAAACGAGAAAATTCCGGAAAACGGGTTCCGGTTAGTAAGAATTGTAACAAGCGGGAAGTTGTGGGTGAGAACGCAAATAAACAAACTAAGTGTGTCCACTTTGCAAATAAAAATAAAAATGAGAGTGTGTGTGTGTGTAGGGGGCGGCCAGCTCTCTCCCTCACCCTCTTTAATTCTTTCTTATGTGCTAGAAGACAAACAAAGTAAATAAAAGCAAAAAGAAAAGAAAGGGACTCTCTCTCCTCACTTTCCCCTCTTCCTCTCACGCATCCCCCTCCCTCTCTTTCTCTATTCTCTTCTTCCCTGCGATGTCAATGGCGATTTTTGAGCCCCCCTACAGCTCCCACCTTCTCTCCTCTCTTTGAACACTCAAATCTTCTCCAAACTCAACAAAAATTATACCGTTGCAATCCCCTCGCAAAGGAGAACATTTTCATCCTCCCAAAAATCGAAAACGACCACTTTCATTTCGGTGGGTATTCTCCATTTGAAGATTCAAGTCCACCATTAGAAGCACCTTCACCTCCTTATCATCTTGAGGTAAAAAGAATTTCGAAAATCCTTCATTTCTAGCTCTCATTGGCATTATAAGGATTTTCAGTTTTTGAACTCTTGGCCCTCTTTGTTCCAGCCGATTTTGGCTCTCTTGTTGGGCTAGGAATCTTGTTCTTTTGCTATTCAAGAACTCCATTCATCCATTGAATGGTAATACCCTTGTCTAAACCCTAAAACATTTAAATTCTAGGGTTAGTGCAAAAATGAATGTTAAATGGTATTGTGCATTGTTATGGGTTGTAGCACTTGGTGTGTGTGAACCTCATTGGGACCGAGAACAAAGGAGAAGAAAGGAAGAGAAGGAAAAAGGAAGAAAGAAAACTAGAAACACAAGGTAATTACCTTTACCTTGAGCTAGTTTTGTATGTAGTATTGTAACAGTTTTTAAAGTAGTAAAATGAATGGTGTATTGAGTAATGAGTAGTAAGTATGTTGTAGTATAATGAGTAATGGTATTGTAACTGTTTTGAAGTTTTAAATGGTGTTTAAAAACTTGGGAAAACATTGGGTAGTGAATGTGTATGTGCAGGAATTTTAATGTGTGTAGTGGAGTTGAATTGTGTGTATAGTGTATTGAATAAACAGGTATGTGAATGAGCAATTTGTGAGCTGAAATAATGTGTGGAGAATGTTAAAAATATAGGGGAGACTATGTCCAATTCTATCTAGGAATTTGAGGACTTAGGTACATTTGGAACATATTTTGGAGAGTTTAAAATGAGTGGTTTTGTAGTTGAAACAGATTTGAATATGAGTTTGTAAATGGGATGGAACTAGGTTGTGAGTAATGTATTTTGGATGCTAGGAGTAGCATTAGTTGAGGAAGTAATAGAGGTTAGAAGTTGAGTGAAAAATCTGTAGCATAATAGAGGAAACAAAAATCTGTAGCATAAGTGAAATGGAAACTAGCATAAGTGTTGTGGAGAAGTGAGGAAAAATGTGTAAGTGAATGTAAGGATTGAGTAGTAAGCTTGGTGGATGAACCAAGGTGATTTAGTGGGTTTAATTAGTGCTAAATCATGTGGGGAGGAAGTATGGTAAAGATTGGGGAAGCAATGGGTGAAATACCCCAAACCTAAGTATGTTAATTAAACATCAAATCATGATGTAGTAAGGCTAAAATATGCCTTAGAAAGATTGGTAGACAATTTAAACCAAGGAAAACACAAGAAAGTGTCTTAAGGGCAATCAGGGCAAAAACGTGCTCTAAGCTTGGAGAGACTTGGGTGAGTACCCAAATATCATGATAAGACCTTAGTAATATCCTAATGGTCATTTTAAATCAATTAGCAAAGAAAACCAAGCTTGAAAACAAGTTAAAACACAAAATGTGCTTTAAGAAGTCTTAAAGCACATTTTTGAGAAATTGTCTTAGAATTGAGTTTTGAGTGGCTAAATGTCCATCATTACTCTTTAATCAACATGTGTACTAATTAGTATCACATTAGGAGGTCTAAATCAATGGGAAATCAAAAATTTCCCGATTATGTGCCTTGATTAGTGAATAGTAACTATTTAGTGACTAGTTTAAGTTTTAATCAATATAAGTTAATTAATTGGTCAACAAAGACCATGTTAGCCTTATATTAAGAGGGTGGCCGGTTTTTATGTGGGGAATCACCACATGAGTCATCAAATGAGAAAGGAAAAGAAGAGATAAGTAAAGAAGTTACTATTTTGCTTTATTAAAGCAAAATACCTTATATTAGCCACCTTTCTTCTTCTCTCTCTTCATTTCTCTCCTTCACCCACGGTTTCTTCTTCTTCTCTCTGTTCCAAAACCGAGAGAGCTGCTCTTCCATGGTTCTCCATCTTCAATCACTTGCCAAATACAACTCCAAGCTCCAAATCCAAAACAAATTGCATATTTGTCTTAGTTAGGTCAAGACCTATCTTTCTATCTTTTCAAATCTTTCAAAGCTCCATTTTGGTGCCATGAGAAAACTCCATTGATGGGGGAAAATCAAGTTTGAAGAGCTCATTAGCTTCTCCATTCTCTTAAGGTAAAGAAAAAAAGTAAGAAAAACCATGTTTCCATCATTTCTTATACATGGCCGAAAATTCTTTCTCATGGGGCTATGTTTTTATGCCTTGTTCTAGCTTGATTTATTCACCAAGGACTAGTGGAGGTCCTATTTCATTCAATGCAAAAGTCTACCTTGAGACTTCAAAGGTAATCATCCACTTTTATGCCTTAGAACACATTTCTAACCTAGGTTTTCATTCCTTAAGGTTAGTGTATTGTTTAGTGCTCATATGAGTCATTGGTTATTGATTAGAACATTGGCAAGGGAAGTTTGAGTGGTGGCCGATATTCATTCAAGAAGAAGGTCTAAGGAGGAAGTTAAGATAAGCTTGAGAAAACAAGGTAAAATGCTTACCTAATGGTGGTTTAAGTTTTAAGGAATGAGTTTAGATGAGTACCAATGTAGCCTAGGGCTTACATTAGGTAATGGGTTATGTAACCTAAGAAAAAGAACTTAAACAAGCTTATGAACTTGTGACTAAGGAGCTAATGAGAATGAGTTAGTAATATCAGTTTAAGGTGGATTTTAAGAGCATTATAGCTACTATGAGATTGATGGGTGTATTTGCAGGTTGAAAGCTTTTATATGTGGGAAATTCAATGTTTAAGTTTAAGTCATTTAAGGGCCTAAGAGCCATGTCATTTAAGAGCCTTAGTGCTATGCAATTTAAGATTATTGCACTATATTGAGTTTGTTATGAATGAGTTGATTTGGGTGAGAATTATGATGAGAAAAAGGTTTGATGTGTGTGAGATGATTGAATGAGAAAAACCATGCATTTGGGCATGATAAATATAAAGAAACTATGGCGAAATTTGAGTAGGAAACTAAGCGTTTAAGGTATTCTAAGGAGATTTTATGACTAAGGATGTTCTAGTGATCACTAAGGGTTGATTTGGTGAAAATGGATAAACCATGGAGTTCTTGAGTACTAGGAAGACCTAGGAATGTATAAGAGGGACTAGGGGTTATAATGGTGAGTTTCATGCACCAAAACCATGGTTAAGGAAGCTAGGAAACTTGTACAAAGTTTGAAGGAAAAGTAAGGTATAATGACTTATAAGGATGTAAGCATGTGTTAGATTATATATGGCTTTGAGAAGTTTGAGTAAAGCAAATGGGTGTGCAAAATGATGCTTGAGGAGTAGTTAAGATGGTGGTGAAGAAACATAATGATTAGTTGAGGTCTTAGGCAAAGTCACAAGAGGGAAGTGTAAGGAATCAAGTGTTAAGTGTAAGAATTTCGTAAGAAATTGAGTGTCAAGTTTGGTGATTTTTGAGGAAGGTTTAGTACATGTTTTAAGGTGTTTAAACATGTAGGAAACATGTGGAAAGATTGTGGAATGAGTGGGAAAAGATTTGGGTGAATTTGGAGTTCAAAATGAGGAGAAAAGCACTTTGGAAAATAGGTTCTGCTGTGGACCGCCCCTAGGGACCGCCCCTGTGGGGAGGTCCAGGCAAATCGTGCAGGAAATTAGCTCTGGTTGGGACCGCCCCTGGGGACCGCCCCAGAGGGGCGGTCCAGTGCAGAGAAAAAGAAAAATTTTTGTTTTTGGCTTCTAATGATGGGGGATTGAATGGTAATGGTTTTAGATGATGTTTAGGCCTTGTTTGGAGACATGTAAAGGCCTTAAGAGGTAAAACAAGTGTTATGAATTCCTAGTAAGAATTGAGAAAGTAGCTAAGGAGTTTTTAGTGGATGTTTAAAGGTGAGTTTAAGTGCCTAGATGGTATTAGGACACATGGGGGAACTTGTGGAGAAGTTTGGAGTTGAAAGAGAATTTAGAAACAAGTTTCTAGAGCCGACCGGCCTTAGGACCGGACTTGCAAGGTCGGTCGGGCTCTGTTACACTACCGGAAAATCTTTCTGGAATGGACCGGACTTGGCAAGTCCGGTCGGTAAGTCCGGTCGAGCCTAAAAACAAAAAAAAAGAAATTTTGAATTCTAAGAATGGCAATGGGTAATAAGGTATGCCTTTGGTAGGGTAGTAATGATTAAGACCCTAAGAACTTAAGAGATTAAGCTAAGTTAAGTATAAACTTGAAAGTTTAAGATTAAGTTTGTAAGATTAAGTGTAAGACCTAAGAGGTGTTAGGTGGGGATCATTAAGGAATTAAGTAAGTTAAACAAGCTAAGTAAGTCATATTAAGTTAATGATTACACACCTAAAACTGAATGAAGTTTTAGGACTTGGAGTTTGGTTTGGGACTCCGGGAAGAGAGAGTAAGCACCGAACAGACCAACGGTGAACGGTACAGTTGTTTCTCTTGTGACCTGCTTGCTAACGAGGGTCCCTCGGCTTGGTGCTATTTGTTTGTGGGCTCACTAAAACAAGATAAAGCATGCAACCGGAACATATTATATATATGTTGTATTGTTGTGTGATGTTTGAAAACTAAACGACATACCGTGAGAAACTTACTAACCAATGCTTAGTAAGGGATTGAGTGAGACTAAGGAACGCCCCTAATGAGGGACGACATGACCGAAAGAGCGGTAACCAACAACATGGTCTGAGACTATTACTAAACCTGATCTTGAGTGAGGAATCCGGAATGGTGCCGGCACATGTGTATTGGGGGAAGTCGGTATCCTTATCAAATACCGTCTTCCAAAGAGTGACTTGTCCTCGGACTCGTCGCCTAGAGTCGACATATAGACTCGACCTCCTCGGACTTCTGTTTTAGGAGGGAGGCATACTGAGATGTTGTAGTGGGATCTACCTAAATGCCCAACTAATTCAAATAATATTGTTTATGTAAACCAATGGAGCTGATAACTCATTGGCTAGGGTTGCGTGACCGACAGATAAACAAATGGATTAAGGTACAACCATTCTAATCAAAAACGGTTGACTTAATTGAGATAAGAACTGAGATAAGATTGAGATAAGTTACAACCATTTCTACTTAAAGAATGGTTTGTATCCTAAGACTGAGATAAGTTAAACCAATCCCTTCCAGGAACGGTTTTGTAATTGAGATTAAGTTAAGATTAAGATTAAGGTAAGTTGCAACCATTCCTCATTAAAGGATGGTTTGTAATATTAAGATTAGATAAGCTATCCACTCCTCATTAAAGGATGGTTGTTCTAAGATTAAGATAAGACTAAGATTGAGGTGAGATAAGACGGGACTAAGTTTAAGAGGGAACATTACTTAAAGAGTGAAAAAACTAACTCTCTAATTAAGGGAACGCATTTAAGTCGTTCATTGTGTGTGAACTTTGATTGTTCATATCTGAGTTGTTGTTTACTGCACTTTCTATTATGTGTGCATCTATCAACCTCCATGCTATCGACAATAGTCGTCGTAGCAACGTTAGCTTTGGGGGGGCCATGAGAGGATCGTACCAGCATTCGTGCTGACCCCCTCGGGGGCTTTTTTACTACACAGGTGAACATCAGGAGGCGGCCGTCGCGAGAGTAAGAAGGAGTGCAAGTGTTTAAGGATTAAGTATGACCTACGAGTTGTGCCTGTACACTGTTTATGGCAATTGAGTTAGTAAGATGTATAGGTTGTGAGTGGATTGTAAGAAGGTTATGTAAATGGTTAAGGTGGTTAGACTAATGTTCGGTATATTCTGTAGTCAGGACCGTGGCAAGGTTCTGGATTGTAAAGAATTCCGCTGCTGTGACATGTATGTATATATGCTGTTAAGTGCAAGACACAATTGGATTGAGTTGGGGTGTGTTACAAAAAGTGGTATCAGAGCGTAGTTACGCTCTGAAGACAAGAAATACCGAACTTAGGAGAATGATGAGGTTGAGATTGAGTTATGGGTTAAGGGTTGAGAGATAGAGTGAGAGGTGCGTTAGCCAGGACTTCCCGGTGTTTACCGGATATCCATAGTACCTAGGCCCGCCCTCCACATCCCTAACCCTAAATGAGTTGGACAAACGCCAGAGAGAGAGAGAAAGCCTTCTCTTACTCAGGGAAACCCGATCTGGCAGTAGCTAACAGTAGGCAATACAGGAAACAATTTGTTGTACAACAGTTATGGAGTACTTGGAAGTTTTAATGGAGCGCAACAGAGAAACAAGCGCTACCTATGGAATTCTATCAATAAG
This sequence comes from Limonium bicolor, assembly GCA_023374045.1. Lineage (NCBI taxonomy): Eukaryota > Viridiplantae > Streptophyta > Magnoliopsida > Caryophyllales > Plumbaginaceae > Limonium > Limonium bicolor. The sequence goes on along the minus strand of CM041777.1, from coordinate 203,066,181 downwards.
GGAACGGTAATTACCGGCAACATGGGTCGACATGCTACGCAGTCGAAATAACCCGCAATACCAATGATGAGGAAAGCACTACACGTGCAATGGATAAGGAAAATGATAGGGGACATGAGTACCGGACAGTGGTCCGAAGGAGCATAACAGTATGATAATACAGAGCATGAGGATTGAGATTACTGGAAAGTCCAGTTAAGAACCGGGAACTCCAAACCCCGTACAATGAAAAAGGTTGTAAACCAGCTAGACATAACACGGATAACGGGGAAACACCCTAAAGGAGAATCACTACTTAGTCCACAACAAATGTGTGGAGACAAGAGCGAGGATTAAGACATAAGAAAATATTAAGGGGTTCTCTCAGAAAGAGGAACGCCCTGATAATGACAGTACTATCAAACAACAAGGAAACTGCCGGATAGACGGTTATCCAAAATAGTGATTATCGAAGGAGTCCCGAGGACTACCAATTACATGGAAATTAGAAGGAGGTGTCACTACCGATGTACCTTGTATCAATAACCCATCCTGCATGGCGCACTTGCCATAGCAAGTGCTACCACGGTTAAGCCACACGAAAAGCCATCAAGGCGAAATAGGAGAACGCTACAGTTGTAGCATATATTAATACCGGATTGTAAATCCATAAGAACAGAAAATAAGACCTTGGAAAGGCCCGATGGCCTGATCATGATGAGATGAGTGACACACCAGTCAGCCGGGAGCAGAACTTGGACAAAGTATTAAACCGTATAAATATTAGCAACGATACCACCTACTACAACAACAACACGACAGTACGTTAAGTATACCAATCCCGAACTCCAAAGGGAAAACCTAAGAGATCGCTCGGTGATGCGAGCAAAAACACTATATAAGCATGATATACAAGGGGTGTATTATAAGATACTATTGAGACTGTTGAAGCATAGACTTACAATGAAAACGGGATAAGACTCCCAGAGTGACCATTAAGGATACCAATAACAACATTCTTCAATGAAGATGTTGGACGACCCAGAAAACAAGGACAAAAGAAATAAACGTAAGCTATAACCTACTAAGGATTAAAGTCGTACAACCTTGGAAAAGGAAAGCTCAGAGGACTACCCCACAGAGTGGGCATAGTTGAGCCGAACAACTGAGGAATGACAGTTAACACTGTTTGTTTAACTCATTAACACCCAAGTATGATTGATCATCAACGGGTGGCATAGTCAACGGAAGTTGAACGAAGCGTTGAGGTGGGAGTATAAGATAACAGGATTATATCCAACTTGGACACCTTAAGGCGAACGCCTAATACGAACCTAACCTTAACTATTAAAAGACTTAAGTCTAGTAAAATGACAGTATTGTCAATGACATTAAATAACCTCAGATCACCGGAACAACTTCCCTAGCAGGAAGCAGAATGCAGCAACTTATCATGAAATCCAATACTACATTTAGTATGTAACCTAACAGTGGATAGTGCTCAAAGAACCAGAATCTTATAGGGATGACCTGTAGATGAGTAAGAGTACAAATAATGAACTGAGACATTAAGCATTAAGAGCCTACGAGCCAAGGATGTTAACCACATCAGAGCCCGAGGCGCAATAAGTTATAAGAGAGCTTATTTAAGCCAAGAAAGGGTACCAAGGAGAACGTTGAGATAATGCTAAGGACGGGAGCGGAGAACGAACCATGCCTTTTAGGGTGGGGATACCTCTCCTTGTTGTGAGGCCATGAGTGGGAATGAACCCCTCAAAAGGGCTTTCACATATTAGAGATAAAATACACTTTATTTAGAAAATGGAAACTATGAACCTTGAGATTACCTTAGAACATACCAGATACACTTGAGTAATAAGGAGGTTATATCCAACACCCAGGATGTAAGAATTAGTAATGGGCAGAGATAAACATTGTGACTACACATTATGGCACGTCAGTTAATCAATGCTCAGAAGAGCTTGTGATTCAGTGGATGACTTCTTCAGTAACCAGTTAAACTACATGTAGATAACATCACTAAGGATGAAAGAAAGCGAAAGAAATTAGCCTACTTTCGAATCTGAGATTTGAGCAAACATCTTTACATCAAGAGTCAACTATTTTACAACACGGTACGGCAACCGCCATACACCGGAATGAGAAACTCCCAGTGTGTTTACACCAAGAGGGGATTGAGTATAAGGTAAGGCAGTATAACAAGTGAATAAGAGGTTGCACCACTAATGGGCAACACGGTAAGGGCCAACTACCATGATAGTAGTGGTCGTGAGTACAATAGTTAGATAAGTGGATTAAGTCATGGTGCGCGGTAAAGCGACCGTTATGTATAAGCCGTCAAATAATGACACAGAGGCAATGAGATTTATGAGTTAAAACCGATATAAGTAAGAAAATAAGATGGTAGACGAACTGAGCATTGATGCCAGTAGTCTGGACCTAATTAGGCAAGATTTCATAGGAAGCACACTACCCATTCCTCATGGAACTAGAAGTGCATTCCTAGTAGAACAAATATGAGAAACATGATAAGAGGCTCTACGAAAGAGACCTCAATTATTAAGAGACCGAATCAGTACGGGACGCAGAAAGGAGCTGGAGCATACCATACCCAGGAACACAGTAAATGGACTTCCCTTGATTAACTTCAAGAAGAACAATAAATGTTATCATGGAACAATGAAAGAGGAGATCGACAACAGAATACTTCATAATTAGCAATAGCTAAACGTGTGACGGACACTATGAGTTTACTAAAACGAGACGTGGGATGACTGCACCCCACAGGGGCTTGCAGGCCTGACACGCTCATTTATGAGTTAGTTGGGTAAGTAGTAATGTACCAGTAAGGTACCCCATGCATGTAGACGAGTAGTGTAAGGAACACGAGAAGTAGTCGACTCCGTACCACCGACAACGACGCAAGATCAGACAAGAGCATCTACCACCACAACAGTTGAAGAAAAAGAATTCAGTTGAACCAGCAACACAGAGGAACTGGAGGACGGATAATTAAGGACTATGGAGTGCGAAGAGCACAGATTGTTAAGTACAGACATTGCACATGCCTTAAGATGAAAGAGATTAAGACTGTAAAGCGCATTATGCACTAAACAGTAGTTTCAGACTAAGAACCATCCTCAGACCAAAGGTCAGTTTGAGAGAACAATTTAGACATTCGAGAAAAATACTAAGAGTATGAGCTTAAGATCTTCAAGGAGAATGGATAGACGAGTTACAACTTATTAAGGCCGTGTATATATAAATATAACACGTGTCCATTAAGGCAATTAAGCCTAAGACTATCAGAGTCGTGCAGCGGAAGCTAGCAGATCACTACCTTTGAGATTAGACCAAACTAAGTTAAGGAAACGGTATAAGTACCGTTAAGAATCCTCGATACAGAGACTAAGTCATTTCTGATCGAATTATAAGTAAGATAGATGACGTGGAAGCTAGAATGCTTGGTGAGAATTAGACATCTTGAACTTATGTTCAAAGATGATGTAACGCTGATTACGTGGGCGTAATCCATTTTAAGGGGGGTAGAGCGAAAACCGCTTAGCGTATGTTTGTGTACTGAGTACATAAACTACGGTGTGCATAGCACAAAATAATTTGAGAATATGTTTTACATAAACATTGTGAGATAAATCATGGTTATTGTACACAGAAGATGTGAATACCATACATATTAAGTACCTATCTTGTTAACTCCAGTGTGAGTACAAGTTAAGAGAATTAAGGAAGAGGATTAAGTGGATTAAGGAGACTTAAGAAATAAGAATATATGAATACTATTTGATATGAGCATGAGTTAGGATATGGTAATGCTATGTAGTATGAGACAGTGGAAGTTGATATGAGATTGATATAGAACTTAGTAGGAATTTAAGTCTTGAGGTAATTACTAAGAGATGAATTGGGAATGTTTGATGGACTGAGTCCACACTTTGGAGATGTATTGATTATGATTAGAAGAACTAAAAAGATAGAAAATTGGACATTAGTGAATTATCTGATGTTTGAAAATGACGTGGGAGGTGGAACTTGATTTTCTAGGGATCAAGGGAAACCGAACACAAATTGGAGTGGAAGGATGGTTCTACACTGATGCTGATCACATCAGGGTAGGATTATTCCTGAAACTCCCTACCAGTGGTCACAATTAAATCACACTAAGGATAGAGGCCTTAGGATAAAATGAAATTGGAGTTGATTGTATTTTTAATTAGAGGAATTATTCCTCACATGACCTCGTGAAAAGGATTACCTTTTTACTGAGTCTCGCCCATGGAGTCGAGGACGCACGAGCCTTTGTCTTCGGACCGGTGACATGGGGAGAGCAGCGTGTTTTGTATTCTAGCCCATGGTGACGAGGACGAATGAGCCATTGTCTACGGACCGGTGACATGGGAGAATAGTTGGAAGTTATGTGAATGTTTTAATCATCAAAAAGGAACAAAAGGAATTTTGAGTGCTACACATGCTTAAGCATGTTGTGTGATATTTAAGTATAAAAATATGGTGGATCCAATGATCCAATGAGATTAAGTATACATAAGTATGATCTATATGATCTAAGGAATGAGGTAAGACATGCATTCTAATAAGAAAAGATGCATGGGAACTTTGGGGACAAAGTTCTTTTAAGGGGGGTAGATTGAAATACCCCAAACCTAAGTATGTTAATTAAACATCAAATCATGATGTAGTAAGGCTAAAATATGCCTTAGAAAGATTGGTAGACAATTTAAACCAAGGAAAACACAAGAAAGTGTCTTAAGGGCAATCAGGGCAAAAACGTGCTCTAAGCTTGGAGAGACTTGGGTGAGTACCCAAATATCATGATAAGACCTTAGTAATATCCTAATGGTCAATTTAAATCAATTAGCAAAGAAAACCAAGCTTGAAAACAAGTTAAAACACAAAATGTGCTTTAAGAAGTCTTAAAGCACATTTTTGAGAAATTGTCTTAGAATTGAGTTTTGAGTGGCTAAATGTCCATCATTACTCTTTAATCAACATGTGTACTAATTAGTATCACATTAGGAGGTCTAAATCAATGGGAAATCAAAAATTTCCCGATTATGTGCCTTGATTAGTGAATAGTAACTATTTAGTGACTAGTTTAAGTTTTAATCAATATAAGTTAATTAATTGGTCAACAAAGACCATGTTAGCCTTATATTAAGAGGGTGGCCGGTTTTTATGTGGGGAATCACCACATGAGTCATCAAATGAGAAAGGAAAAGAAGAGATAAGTAAAGAAGTTACTATTTTGCTTTATTAAAGCAAAATACCTTATATTAGCCACCTTTCTTCTTCTCTCTCTTCATTTCTCTCCTTCACCCACGGTTTCTTCTTCTTCTCTCTCTGTTCCAAAACCGAGAGAGCTGCTCTTCCATGGTTCTCCATCTTCAATCACTTGCCAATACAACTCCAAGCTCCAAATCCAAAACAAATTGCATATTTGTCTTAGTTAGGTCAAGACCTATCTTTCTATCTTTTCAAATCTTTCAAAGCTCCATTTTGGTGCCATGAGAAAACTCCATTGATGGGGGAAAATCAAGTTTGAAGAGCTCATTAGCTTCTCCATTTCTCTTAAGGTAAAGAAAATGTAAGAAAAACCATGTTTCCATCATTTCTTATACATGGCCGAAAATTCTTTCTCATGGGGCTATGTTTTTTATGCCTTGTTCTAGCTTGATTTATTCACCAAGGACTAGTGGAGGTCCTATTTCATTCAATGCAAAAGTCTACCTTGAGACTTCAAAGGTAATCATCCACTTTTATGCCTTAGAACACATTTCTAACCTAGGTTTTCATTCCTTAAGGTTAGTGTATTGTTTAGTGCTCATATGAGTCTTGGTTATTGATTAGAACATTGGCAAGGGAAGTTTGAGTGGTGGCCGATATTCATTCAAGAAGAAGGTCTAAGGAGGAAGTTAAGATAAGCTTGAGAAAACAAGGTAAAATGCTTACCTAATGGTGGTTTAAGTTTTAAGGAATGAGTTTAGATGAGTACCAATGTAGCCTAGGGCTTACATTAGGTAATGGGTTATGTAACCTAAGAAAAAGAACTTAAACAAGCTTATGAACTTGTGACTAAGGAGCTAATGAGAATGAGTTAGTAATATCAGTTTAAGGTGGATTTTAAGAGCATTATAGCTACTATGAGATTGATGGGTGTATTTGCAGGTTGAAAGCTTTTATATGTGGGAAATTCAGTGTTTAAGTTTAAGTCATTTAAGGGCCTAAGAGCCATGTCATTTAAGAGCCTTAGTGCTATGCAATTTAAGATTATTGCACTATATTGAGTTTGTTATGAATGAGTTGATTTGGGTGAGAATTATGATGAGAAAAAGGTTTGATGTGTGTGAGATGATTGAATGAGAAAAACCATGCATTTGGGCATGATAATATACTAAAGAAACTATGGCGAAATTTGAGTAGGAAACTAAGCGTTTAAGGTATTCTAAGGAGATTTTATGACTAAGGATGTTCTAGTGATCACTAAGGGTTGATTTGGTGAAAATGGATAAACCATGGAGTTCTTGAGTACTAGGAAGACCTAGGAATGTATAAGAGGGACTAGGGGTTATAATGGTGAGTTTCATGCACCAAAACCATGGTTAAGGAAGCTAGGAAACTTGTACAAAGTTTGAAGGAAAAGTAAGGTATAATGACTTATAAGGATGTAAGCATGTGTTAGATTATATGGCTTTGAGAAGTTTGAGTAAAGCAAATGGGTGTGCAAAATGATGCTTGAGGAGTAGTTAAGATGGTGGTGAAGAAACATAATGATTAGTTGAGGTCTTAGGCAAAGTCACAAGAGGGAAGTGTAAGGAATCAAGTGTTAAGTGTAAGAATTTCGTAAGAAATTGAGTGTCAAGTTTGGTGATTTTTGAGGAAGGTTTAGTACATGTTTTAAGGTGTTTAAACATGTAGGAAACATGTGGAAAGATTGTGGAATGAGTGGGAAAAGATTTGGGTGAATTTGGAGTTCAAAATGAGGAGAAAAGCACTTTGGAAAATAGGTTCTGCTGTGGACCGCCCCTAGGGACCGCCCCTGTGGGGAGGTCCAGGCAAATCGTGCAGGAAATTAGCTTCTGGTTGGGACCGCCCCTGGGGACCGCCCCAGAGGGGCGGTCCAGTGCAGAGAAAAAAAAAATTTTTGTTTTTGGCTTCTAATGATGGGGGATTGAATGGTAATGGTTTTAGATGATGTTTAGGCCTTGTTTGGAGACATGTAAAGGCCTTAAGAGGTAAACAAGTGTTATGAATTCCTAGTAAGAATTGAGAAAGTAGCTAAGGAGTTTTTAGTGGATTAAAGGTGAGTTTTAAGTGCCTAGATGGTATTAGGACACATGGGGGAACTTGTGGAGAGTTTGGAGTGAAAGAGAATTTAGAAACAAGTTTCTAGAGCCGACCGGCCTTAGGACCGGACTTGCAAGGTCGGTCGGGCTCTGTTACACTACCGGAAAATCTTTCTGGAATGGACCGGACTTGGCAAGTCCGGTCGGTAAGTCCGGTCGAGCCTAAAAACAAAAAAAAAAGAAATTTTGAATTCTAAGAATGGCAATGGGTAATAAGGTATGCCTTTGGTAGGGTAGTAATGATTAAGACCCTAAGAACTTAAGAGATTAAGCTAAGTTAAGTATAAACTTGAAAGTTTAAGATTAAGTTTGTAAGATTAAGTTAAGACCTAAGAGGTGTTAGGTGGGGATCATTAAGGAATTAAGTAAGTAAACAAGCTAAGTAAGTCATATTAAGTTAAGTGATTAACAACCTAAAACTGAATGAATGTTTTAGGACTTGGGAGTTTGGACTCCGGAAGAGAGTAAGCAGCCGAACGACCAACGGTGAACTGTACAGTTGTTTCTTCTTGTGACCTGCTTGCTAACGAGGTGTCCCTCGGCTTGTGTGCTATTTGTTTGTGTGCTCACTAAACAAGATAAAGCATGCAACCGGAACATATATATATATGTTGTATTGTTTGTGTGATGTTTGAAAACTAACACGACATACCGTGAGAACTTACTAACCAATGCTTAGTAAGGGATTGAGTGAGACTAAGGAACGCCCCTAATGAGGGACGACATGAACCGAAAGAGGTTGCCAACAACATGGTCTTGAGACTATTACTAACTGATCTTGAGTGAGGAATCCGGAATGGTGCCGGCACATGTTATTGGGGGAAGTCGGTATCCTTATCAAATACCGTCTTCCAAAGATGACTTGTCCTCGAACTCGTCGCCTAGAGTCGACATATAGACTCGACCTCCTCGGACTTCTTGTTTTAGGAGGGAGGCATACTGAGATGGTGTAGTGGGATCTACCTAAATGCCCAACTAATTCTAATAAATATTGTTTATGTAAACCAATGGAGCTGATAACTCATTGGCTAGGGTTGCGTGACCCGACAGATAAACAATGGATTAAGGTACAACCATTCTCAAAGAACGGTTGACTTAATTGAGATAAGAACTGAGATAAGATTGAGATAAGTTACAACCATTTCTACTTAAAGAATGGTTTGTATCCTAAGACTGAGATAAGTTACAACCAATCCCTTCCAGGAACGGTTTGTATATTGAGATTAAGTTAAGATTAAGATTAAGGTAAGTTGCAACCATTCCTCATTAAAGGATGGTTTGTAATATTAAGATTAAGATAAGCTACATCCACTCCTCATTAAAGGATGGTTGTTTCTAAGATTAAGATAAGACTAAGATTGAGGTGAGATAAGGACGGACTAAGTTTAAGAGGGAACATTACTTAAAGAGTTAAATAACTAACTCTCTAATTAAGGGAACGCATTTAAGTCGTTCATTGTGTGTGAACTTTGATTGTTCATATCTGAGTTGTTGTTTACTGCACTTTCTATTATGTTGTGCATCTAATCAACCTCCATGCTATCGACAATTAGTCGTCGTAGCCACGTTAGCTTGGGGGCCATGAGAGGATCGTACCAGCATTCGTGCTGACCCCCTCGGGGGCTTCTTTTTACTACACAGGTGAACTCAGGAGGCGGCCGTCGCGAGAGTAAGAAGGAGTGCAAGTGTTAAGGATTAAGTATGACCTACGAGTTGTGCCTGTACACTCGTATGGCAATTGAGTTAGTAAGATGTATAGGTTGTGAGTGGATTGTAAGAAGGTTATGTAAATGGTTAAGGTTGTTAGACTAATGTTCGGTATATTCTGTAGTCAGACCGTGGCAAGGTTCTGGATTGTAAAGAATTCCGCTGTGACATGTATGTATTATGCTGTTAAGTTGCAAGACCACAATTGGATTGAGTTGGGGTGTTACAATGGGTAAAGAAAACACCCAAAAACAGATTTTAAAACTGAAGTACTGGGCCGGACCGACCTTAGGACCGAACTTGCAAGGTCGGTCGAGCCCAGATTTACAAGACGGGAAACCTTCTGGAATCGACCGACCTTGCGACCGGACTTGCAAGTTCGGTCGGACCAGAAAATTCTCCCGTCAGAAACCTTCTGGAATGGACCGAACTTGCGACCAGACTTGCAAGTTGGTCGGCCAGAAAAATTTCCGTAATGCAAGCTACTGGAATGGACCGACCTTGCGACCAGACTTGCAAGGTCGGTCGGGCTAAAATTTTCACATACGAAACTTACTGGAATGGACCGACCTTGGGACCGGACTTGCAAGGTCGGTCGGCCCTGGAATTTTCACACGATGTAGCTTACTGACTTGGACCGAACTTGCGACCGGACTTGCAAGTTCGGTCGAGTCAAAACAAAAACAAAATGTTTTATTATATGATTATAGTTATCATATATATAATATATGCCTATACAACATATGCATATATATGTGGTAGTACATCACAAATGAAGTAGTAAAAGGAGGAAAGTAAGTAAATGAGTAAGGAAGCAAGTTTAAGGAGTAATAAGGAAAAGAATGGTTTATAACCAAGTGTGAATGTAAAGGAGTAGTTGTATACATTAGGAGTACTAATGGAAGAGTAAGTTGGTATTGATCATACAACTTCATGTATGTATAGGAATCGAATAGTTGCACGTTGAAGGAACCCGATAGTACGAAAACGTCGGTGAACGGTATGATTTCTTCATGCCCTGTATCCTAACTTGGTTACCCCGATTTGTGTGCTTATGTGATCACCAAAAAGATAAATGCACGAATCGGACTTATATTGCACTTAACTGTGTTTGGACTATATTGTTCTTGTTGTATCTTCTTGAACAAATAGTTGTATAATTCATGAAATGTATGAATGAGGATGAGGTATATGTGTAAGTATGAGTACTTGTGTATTGTATGATGTATGGAAAGAAAGTATGGACTTCTACTAATTCCTAACGATCTAACTCCTAACATGAGTAATGAGTATAATGGAATGAGTAGAAGCCCGATATAGTTTCGGCACGCGTGAGGATAAGGAGACACAAGAGGTTGGATCCGAATCCTGGCTATAATCTTTTCCTTGGACCAATCCCCTTGAATGGGTAGCATCCTGGATTAGTGGGCCACCCTAAAGCCCGGTGGTGGGATGTAGTAATCCCTGCCCGGAGGTCATACCGACTTAACTGGAAGTAAAGTATGTAAGAAGTAAGTATTATATTTGTATTGGTCTTGACTATTGTAAGTCATTGACCCGAGTAAAAGAGTATTGAACACCCGATTAACCCGGGTGTGTAATGAGGCTAACAAGACCTTTGTATGTATTGGAGAATTGTATCTCCGTAATGCGGTGAGTATGGTAAGTATGAACGGTTGACTTGAATGTCTTCCTTGTATGTTTGTATGTATGTATGCGTGTGAAATGAATGTATTGAATTGTATTGTATAAAGCATGTATGTATGTATGAATGAAACGAACCGCATGTACTCGACCAAATAGTTGGCGTACCCTCGCTAGCACGCGGGTATGCGGTTATCATATGCAGCGTAAGCTGACCCCCTAGGGGGAATTTTTTACTCCACAGGTACCCGCGAGGCGTGACGGTAGGGTAAGGACGGATGATGATTCTTTTTTTATGTAGTTAGTAGCATTGGATGGTGTACCGAGTTGTACACGGCTAAGGCCTTTTGAGTAGCCGGTGTACCATGTGGTACACCTTTTTGGATATTGATTCTTAATTGGATAGTAAGGAGAGGATGTATAAACTCTTCATTTTTGGGAAGTAATATTGGAATGTAACTCGTATAACTTGGATACTCGGTAATCAAATGTAAGTTAAGTATTTGGTATTGTAAAGTAAGTAGTATGTATTTGGTTGATTCTAATCGTCAGACCGAAACGGTAAGTAGTAGTAGCCTTGTTAACCTTGGAAGGTTAACGGCGTTGTATCACCCGCCGGGAGTAAGTAAGTATTCCGCTGCGAGTAAGGTAATTATGGGAATGATTAGAGGATAATGGAAGATTAGCGGTTGGGGTGTTACAAAAAGTGGTATCAGAGCGAAGTCTCACTCTGATGATTAGAATCTTAAGTGTAGTGATTACCGAGCTAGGATTTCAACCGTTTTAAAACGGATACTTAGAAACCTAACTAGGAACTACCGTTGTTAACAACGGATACCCTTGACGTCTGCAAAGACGATATCATTGTTTGAATCAAGACCATGAGGTCATAGTATCACGACATCTAATGTAATCCACACTTGTTCAGATGTCAGGACGAGGTCCAGGTCGTCCCAGAGGAGGGACTAATGACGGACCAAGCGCGCAAACGATAGCTGAAATCGTCGCCGCCACGGTAGCACAATGCTACCGGATGTAATCACCGCTGTATACAACAAACACAGCAAAACCAGCAGCAGCAACAACAGCGCAGCAGCCGACCGCCTCAACCCCGAGAAACGAATTGGGTAAAGGCCGTCGCCGACCTTCGACCTCCACGCTTTAGAGGCAAGAGTGACCCCGCCAAACTCGAGGCCTATCTCTCCGAGATGGAGACGGCATTCGAGACACTTGAGACTCCCGCTGGAGTTCGAGTGAGGATAGCTGCGTACTACCTCAAGGACGCGGCTATGGACTGGTGGAAGCTCATTAAGGCCGAGCACATAGCTGATCCCGCATTCGGATGGGAAGCATTCACCTCTCTCCTCCGATCTAAGTATTACCCCGAGCATGTCAAGACCAAGAAAAGGCATGAGCTCGATGCACTGAAAATGACCGGGAAGATGACGGTTGATGAATATTACCGCACCTTCACCTCTCTTCTCAGACTTCTACCCGACCTTGGGTATACCGGCCAAGTCTTGGTCGACCACTTCTACGGTGGATTGAGCCATCGACTCTGGTATGGCATAGGCTTCACACGGTTTACCTCCCTTCAGGTAAACATCGTTGAACCCTTAAAAGCCATGAGTAATGTGAACTAGTATTCCTGTATGTATGTGTAACCTAATGCCTAAGTAATTCAGGAGTGTTACCATGCTGCCTCCCGAGTGGAGATCACATGCCAGCTGAGGGATGATGTAACACCCCAACTGTTAATCTCGTCATTACCTCTTAAACTGTCACAATTCACCATTAAACTTGCAGCGGAACTCTAAATACAACAGAGGGCGATACAACGCCGTTAGCCACCCATATGGCTAACCAGGCCTATCTCACATACAGTAACGGTCTGATGGACTGGAACAACCGAGTACACAATACAAACACTTACTCAAATCATTTCTTTACTATACCGAGTCTACAATAATTGGATGCCGACAACATATTCGGTCTTACAACTCCTTCAATACATAAGTAATTAAAACTACTACCCATGCAACCCACCGACCCCGTCCTACTCTTGAACGGTAACATCTTCGGTGTACCTGTAAAATAAAAACATCGCCCCTAGGGGCTCAGCTTAACGCTGCATATGAAATTCTCATACCCCGAGCGCTAACCGGGGTACGCCGACTACTTTTGTCGGATATACATGGGGTTCATTTTAGTCAAAAACATGCATCATAGCAATACAATAAGTACATGTAACGCTCAAGGAATCTACATCCAATCACGGAACACAATTCCTAACTAACATAACAAGGTTGTTAGTTGTATCAGGTTACTCCTAGGCCTTGAGGGTTATACCTCACTACGCCTTGTTTACTTACTCAATACCTCACCCGCTCTCTCAGGTTACTTATTCTATACACACCCATTCTCTTGGGCTACTGGTACTATACTCACCCACCTCTCGGGTTACTTATTCTCATTATCACACCCTCACTCTTGGTTATTTATACTCATTATCTCACCCACACTCCTGGGTTATTCATACTCAAGCTCTTGTAGATCCTCGAGACACTACAGGTCTCCTACGTCACGCTTGTTACTCTGAATACTTACTTAGGCCAAAACTCATGGCTCTCAGCATAGTCTTACTTCCCCGGTTCGACCCTACTCTAGGTCTAGCATGGTGGAAAGCTTCAACTAGCTCACGGAACTCTCTCTTAGTTCCTAACTCTTTTACTTAGGCCCGACTACTCTCGGACTACTTACATTCCCATACACTCCTCTCTCGGAGTTATAATAATATTATGTATATTAGTCTAGAAGCATCACTCTCGATGTTTCTAATGACCTTGGGAACATTACTTAAGTTTGGTTAATCTTAGGTTTTAAGAGTTACCCATACATTTACTTTACTCATACTTTCGGTTATTTACATATATCAGGTAAAATCCTCATATAGGAGGTCGACCATGTCTCAAGGGAGTTACTAATCCCTCAAGTCTCTTTTACCTTCTTCACTAGTTCACATCTTCAAACTATCTTAAATCCTCTTGAAGCAGGTTCACTTATCTTTCCACTCTCATTTGTTTCGTGGATTGTTTCAATGTGGTTTTCTAACCATTATCGGGTATTTACTCAACCCGTACTTCTCCTCACATTCTAGGGAGTTCATATGTTTGCGTTATCATTATACTTTAACGGATAGTTTGTGTGTTTGCACATTTTCGTTATCATAAGCGTCGACCCGATCTATGGGTCTCTAGCCAAACGTTACTCACTACGAGTCGGTCCATTCACTATGTTAGACCACATCGGCATACAAGTATGTTAGCTCATTCAACATACAACAAGGCATACATAATCAAACAAGGGATTATTTTCATGCTTTAATCTTGATTAAGCCGGCACACAAACACACAAATCAACGTAACTCGGTTAGCACGCGGAGTATGAGAAAATCATACCTTTCACCGGGGTTTTTACTTTTACCGTGTCATCTCACCATGCTCGGGTCACGCACGATTCTCTGATAATGTTTCAAACATTATTATTAATACTAGGCTCATACGGTACAATAAAATGCTACTCCCGTACTTACCCCGTTATCCCGTTAACTCGGTTTTACTCTTGTTAATTTGAGTTCTCACTTCTCAATCACTTCTAACACATCTTAACATCTAAACACATTAAAAAACCCCCATCAATTACAACCTTTAAAATGCTCTCTGTAGGTTTCTGGGGGTGGTCCGGGACTTGGTCCTTACCTAAGGTCCCGGACCAATTGTTTCCCTAACTCTCGGCTGATTTTTGATGTGGTTCGGGACCTTGTCCCAATCTTAAGTCCCGGAACAATTGAGTACGTAACTCTCGGGTAATTTTAGCAGGTGGTCCGGGACCTTGTACCAGACTCAAGTCCCGGACCAAACATGGTAGGAAATTCTCGGGTGAATAAAGGGGGGTGGTCCGGGACTTGGTCCTGGACCTAAGTCCCGGACCCTGCTACAGGTTTTGCAAATTTGACAGTTTCCCACTCTGTTCAAGGTCCTCTCTTAGCCCATTGATTACCCAATCTTCACCAACTAAAATCCACATGTTTTAGCACCTAATTACTCACCTAAACCTCTTTAAACCAAGCACCAAGTGCACTCACAAACTCTAGTTAATTTCACTTAAAATTCACTTACACTTTCATAACTAGTTTTCTTGTTTTCCATAGCTCTTGTAATAGATTTTGACACTTTCTTCTCACCATTCAAACTTCACTCACTAATGCCATTCCTAGCACTCAAATGACATTATTTTCCTCTACAGTTCTACTCCAAGCACCTTTCTTTTCCCCTTCCAAATTCCAAGTGATTTACCACTCACTTTCATCTTCTAAACATACCTAGTTTCTTCTTTGTATAAACACTCAAGTCCATACTTCCCTAGGAATTTTTTGACAGCACTTGCCTACTTCTTTAGCATATTCACCACACTCAAATCAGCTCAAAAACATACTCTTCACCCCTGTTTAATCAAGCACCAACAACCACATTAAATTCCCACTTGTTCACACATATACACTAGCTTAGTTCCCAAGCTTATTTCCTACACTCAAACACATATAAATTCTCATACCACTCAATATTGTAGTATCAAGACTACACCAATTCGAGAGCATTACTTCAACTCTAAAATTCGTTTTACAAGTCAAATAAAACTAACTCAAGGTGAGCTTTTACCTTGTTTATTTTCGGTTCCCTTTCTCTTCTTCCTCTTTCTTTTGCTCCTTCTTTCTCTTCTTGTTTTCACACCACACAAGGGAGTCTAGATTGCTAGCTACAATCATATTCCCACACCACACAATACAAATCAATTTAATCCAAACCTTCCTCACTAAACTAGTATTTTAAGGAGCTAGTTTTAAAGCTTAGCTTAGGTATTACCTTAGGAAGTCCAAGAGGTTAGCTTGACAACCAATTGAAGAAGTTTCCAACACCCCACAAGAGCAAGGAGCTAGCGGCTAAAATGGGAGAAAATTTCCAACGTGAGGGAAATTTTCCAAATTGCAAGAACAAGCTTGAAATGGCAAAAACTCTACTTATTATTACCTTAAGACATTAAGGAAGTGAAGGAGAGTTAAAATCAGCTCTTCAAGCTCCAAAAGCCCCAACACCCATGGAAGTGAAGGTGGAGGAATCAAGATTTTGTTGGGTGGAAAACGAAGCCCTTGCCGATACGAATCTAACGGTATAATTTTTGTGTGATTCGGTGAAGAAATGAGAAAGTTTGAGGAGGAAGAAGAGGGGCTGTTTGCTCACTCTTGAAATCGCCATTTACAGAGGTAGAGGAAGAAGGAGCTCTGGTGGGGGAATGAAATTACCGCGAGCGATAGAGGAGGATAGGGGAGTGAGGGTATTAATGCCTCATTTAACTATTCACTCCTTTACTTTAATATTTTGTCCTTTTGTGACTAAATAAACTAGCTTGTTTATTTAAATAAGTGTGTGTGTATATTAAAACCGGTCCCACATTATTAGTGAGCTGGAGCGTTTTTTTTCCGTTTTACAGAAAACGCTCGTTATTTTACCCGGTTTGGCACTATTCACTTACCGGGTCCGTTTTCCGGAATTTTCCCGTTTAATTATTTTAATGGTTATTAAGCTTCCATTAATACTTAATTATAGTTATTTAATCAACTATAATTTTTATGGGTCCGTTTGACCACTTAAATTCACGTTTTCGGGTTTTCTCGAAAAACGTGCTTTAAAACTCCGTTAGCGTTTTAATCCATTATTTGGATCCGTTTTCTTCGGGAATCATTCCCACATATTAATTAGGCATAATTAAGCCTTAGGAATCCCTCTCGGACCCTAACGAGATCAAATATCTCCTTTACTCATTTAATGCGCGTTTTAGCGTTTTTCGCGTTTTACGCATTTTCTCTTTTCTTTTCGTTTTATTTCCCTTACCAATATTCTTTAGGCACCATTAGGCCTTTAATAATCATATTAGAGTAATTTAATCACAATTTTTAGATCCGGGGTATTAAAGATGAAGATCAAGCGCTCAAGCGCAAGGCAAGCAACAAAAACACCTCCGAGGACCAAAACCAATCCAAACCTTGGAAGAAAAGGAAGGGGAAGCATTCCCATCAGAAGAACACTTCCGGAGACGGCGGTGCCCATACGGAGAAGGGCAAGGCAGCTGAACCGTTACAGATTGCCTACACCGCACCAGTGGCAGCGAAGCCACTGAGGTCTCAGCCCTACAGGGGTAAGAAACCGAAACTGAATTAGTACACTTGTGAATTAGTATGTATGTGGAGTATTGTAAGTACACGAACCTTGCTAACTTGGAAGCTATAGGTTCTGGATTTGGCCAAGGAAAGAACCAATCTGATGGCCGCAGCTACATATGCCGTAACTGCAACAAG
This sequence comes from Limonium bicolor, assembly GCA_023374045.1. Lineage (NCBI taxonomy): Eukaryota > Viridiplantae > Streptophyta > Magnoliopsida > Caryophyllales > Plumbaginaceae > Limonium > Limonium bicolor. The sequence continues at coordinate 203,049,039 of CM041777.1, read as the reverse complement.
GATCATCCCGGCACAGATTGCCAAGGAAGGGAGATCCGCTGCTACACTTGCCAGAAGCCGGGGCACCGTGCTAATGCATGCCTAGAAAATTCTAAGCCCAAGGGCAATTATCAGGGCTACAAGCAGCGTGAAGGCAAGGAGACTGCATCTGGCGATGCTCATGCCCAGCATACCTCACAGGGACAGGGATCCCGAGGTCCGCATAAAGGCTCACCGCAGGGGAGCCGGCCTTACACATCATTGACCGTGATGGGACCGGGACTAAGTCCGGCCCAGGTAACTACCGTAACCTTTAATCCTTGAAGAGCATGACTAAGTATTAAAGTAATTGTATGAATGGAAGCATGAATGCGTAAGTACTTGAAGTATGAAATTGAGTATGAATAAGTAACATGGAAGTATGTATTGAGCATGAAATGAACTAATAAGCCTAGAACTCACACTAGATATAATTTACCACCTTAGGGAAATTCCTTATCTGTTACCCAATACCTTCAAACTCACCTCATGAAGAGACCGACATCGCCACTCACCACTTCGACAACAATCAGTGTCAGGTCATCCGCCCAGGTATGATCTTATTAAAAGGATACCTGACACCCGAAGCGCAAGTTTCAATCATCCGACGATGCAACGAGTTAGGAATGGGTCCAGGAGGATTTTATACACCCGAATTCCCCGGTGGAGCTACAATGAAGCTGAAAATGATGTGCTTGGGAAAGGACTGGAACCCTTATACCAAGACATACCAAACAACGCGAGCAAGAGATGGAGCAACACCTCCAGCAATACCCCCAGAATTCCAAATGCTTGTCACACAAGCTGTAGAAATTGCACAACAATGTGAAGATGAACCAATCCCTGCACTTGAAGCAGACCTATGTATTGTCAACTTCTATGAAAAAGAAGGACGACTTGGCTTACACCAAGACAAGGACGAGACAACGGAATCTCTTGAACTTGGAGTGCCCGTAGTGTCTTGGTCCATTGGTGATGACGCCGTATTCTTGAATAGCGAGCAGAAGCGTGTGGACCTCGCAGAGAAATTGGTATTGAGATCAGGAGACATTCTAATCATGGGTGGAAAATCAAGGTTGCTATATCACGGGATCCAGAAGATCAAGTTGAATACGGCACCACCGGCAATAATCAATGCCACACACATGAAACCAGGACGCTTGAACCTTACCTTTAGAAAGTATTAATCTTGTAGTAGCATGTAATCCAGTAGTAACGTGTATTAGAGACACAGTATGTATGATGGTTGGTTATTCAATAAAAGCAGTGTTGATTATTAAATTCCACTTGCGTTCCACCATCTTTACTTATAATCTTATGAATCAATAGGTTGTGGACTCGGTACCGAAGGTAACCTGAGTATCCTCACCGAAGAACAAGCCGGCAAGAGCGGCACCATTCTAACGGGTACATTCCCAGTAAACGGCATCGAAGCCTCAGTATTATTCGACTCCGGCGTCTCTCACACCTTTGTATCGCCATCATTCTCTACAAGGTTGGGGCTAGACGCAGATGAGCTACCAAATTTCTTGGTTACTCTCCCGTCGAAGGAGCGGGTAAAGTGTACTAGGTATTACCACACCGCCACAATTCAAATCAAAGGTGAAGCGTTTCCCATTTCCTTCGTCGAATTCAATGGATTGGGATTCGACTTGATAATTGGAATGAACTGGTTGGAGCGGCACAAAGGGAGAATCCTATGCGCCGAGCATCGCTTGCTGCTCAAGAGTCCATCTGAGGTCACTGTATCATACCGCCAGAGACCGAGAGAGCCTTCAACTACAGTCATCTCCACTATGGCAATGTATCGGGAGCTCAGAAAAGGACATGAAGTGTATTTATGTCACGTGCAAGACCTGGAAAGAGATCCAGAATTCAGTGATGATGTGACCGTAGTCTCAGAATTCCTGATGTATTTCCGAAAGAGCTACCTGGTATGCCACCACAGAGAGCAGTAGAGTTTGAAATTGACCTCGTACCGGGTACTGGTCCCATTGCTAGGGCACCATACCGTATGGCACCAGCAGAAATGGCAGAACTCAAAGAACAACTACATGATTTACTCGACAAAGGGTTTATACGCCCGAGCGTATCACCCTGGGGAGCACCGGTCCTCTTCGTGAAGAAGAAGGACGGTAGTCTCCGCCTCTGCATCGACTACCGCGAATTGAATGCGGTCACAGTAAAGAACAAATATCCATTGCCACGCATCGACGACCTGTTCGATCAGTTGAAGGGAGCATCCGTCTTTTCTAAGATTGATCTCCGATCCGGATATCACCAAATTGCTATCAAAGAGCAAGATATTGAGAAAACAGCATTCCGAACAAGATATGGCCACTACGAATTCACAGTGATGCCATTCGGTTTGTCTAACGCACCAGCCAAATTCATGGACTTAATGAACCGGTTATTCAGTGATCAGCTGGACACTTCAGTAGTAGTATTCATCGACGACATCCTTGTGTATTCGAAGTCAGCAGAAGAGCATGAAAACCACTTAAGAAGAGTACTTGAGACACTGCGCGCGGAACCAGCTTAGCGAAGTTCTCCAAATGCGAGTTTTGGCTAGATCAGGTATCATTCCTCGGTCATGTCATCTCGAGCACGGGTATTTCAGTAGATCCATCCAAAATCGAAGCAGTGCGATCATGGCCTAGACCTAAGACTGTTACCGACATCCGGAGCTTTCTTGGTTTAGCCGGTTATTACCTGAGGTTTGTAAAGGACTTCTCAAAAGTCGCTAAGCCCATGACGTCATTGATGAAGAAAGATGCACCATTTGTATGGACAAGCGAGTGCGGGGTATCCTTCCAGAAACTAAAAGACTCATTGACCTCAGCGCCAATTCTCACACTTCCAGAGGGCACAGAGGGATTTGAGGTGTATTGTGATGCATCGGGCAAGGGCATGGGATGCGTACTCATGCAGCATGGCAAGGTAGTAGCATACGCCTCCCACCAGCTGAAAAAGCGTGAGGAGAATTACCCGACACATGATATAGAGTTAGGAGCCATTGTCTTTGCCTTGAAGATATGGCGACACTATCTCTATGGGGTAAGCATCACCATCTACTCCGACCACAAAATTTTGCAGTATGTATTCACACAGAAGGAACTGAATTTAAGACAGAGGAGGTGGATGGAGTTCCTTTCGGATTACGACATCAACCTCCAGTATAAAGAAGGGAAGGCAAACGTTGTAGCCGACGCCCTGAGTCGTCGAGCACACTCGCTCCATTCGCTACTCGCTTCTTCTAGCTTGGTTGACGAGGGTGAGACGCTCAGCTGAGCGACCCTTACTTCACAGAGATCAGACAGAAAATCACAGATGGTACCTTCGAGAGCCGAAAGTACGACTTCAAATTGCATGAAGATGGTCTGATCCGTTTGAATGGCAGATTATGCGTCCCCCAAAGCAATGCTGAGCTAAGGGATCGCATTCTGCGAGAGTCACATTGTTTGACATTGCATGTCCATCCGGGAGCCTCTAAAATGTACAAAGACATGAAGAGGTACTTCTGGTGGTCAGGAATGAAATCTGACGTGACTGAGTATGTTCTAAGGTGTCTCACTTGCCAGAAAGTGAAGTTCGAGCACCGAAGACCGGGAGGAATGGTGCAATCCATGCCCATTCCGGAATGGAAATTCCATGATATCTCTATGGATTTTGTTGTTGGACTCCCACCTGCTAGGGGAGGACTCAACATGATCTAGGTAGTAGTCGATTGTCTCACCAAGGTTGCCCGATTCATACCGATGAAGGACACCTGGAAGGTGGCAAAGCTCGCGGAGCTATTCGACAAGGAGATCATCCGACACCACAGAGTCCCAAAAACCATTGTATCTGACCGCGACACCAGATTTCTTTCGAGATACTGGAGAGCGACACGCGAAGCGCTTGGTACTGAGTTGAAGCTTAGCACCGCCTTCCACCCACAGACCGACGGTCAGACAGAAAGGACCATCCAGACACTAGAGGACATGCTTAGGGCATGTGCCTTAGACTTTCAGGGGAGCTGGATTGAGAAGCTTCATCTTATCGAGTTTTCGTATAACAATGGCTACCATGCTTTGATTAAGATGTCGCCGTTCCAAGCTTTGTATGGTAGACCTTGCCGTACCCCGTTGTGTTGGGATGAGTCAAGCGAAGTGGTCATCATAGGACCAGAGTATTTGGAACAAGTACAAGCTGAAGTGCAACAAATCCGAGCAAATATGAAAGCAGCCCAAGATAGTCAGAAATCCTATGCGGATGTGCGACGACGCGACCTTGAGTTCGCCGTGGGCGACCAAGTGTTCTTGTGTGTCTCACCCATGAAGGGTGTCTTTCAATTTGGCCAAAAAGGCAAGCTGAGCCCGAAATTTGTAGGCCCGTATACCATTACTGAGAGGATTGGAACCGTAGCTTATAGGCTAGCATTGCCTGAAGAATTGGGGCGTGTTCATGATGTATTTCATGTATCACAACTCAAGAAATACATAGCCGATCCCTCCCATGTATTAGAACCCGAACACTTATCCCTAGAGCCGACAATGAGATATGTCGAGACTCCATTGCGAATCCTTGATACAAAGACAAGAGACACTCGCCATAAATCTGTACGAATGGTGAATGTCTTGTGGTCTAACCACGATGTCGAGGAAGCGACTTGGGAATTAGAGGACGCCATGAAGGCGAAGTACCCGAATCTATTTGTAGACTAGATGTCTGGTATCCGTATAGTACGGAGGGTACGGGGCGTACCCCTTTTAAGGGGGGTAGAGCCTTTTGCTTTTGCATTGCTTCGGGTTAGCATTGCGTAGTATGTATGTATTGTAATGGTATTTTGGTTGGCACATGTAGTGCTAATTGTATTTATTGGCACAAAGTAGTGCTAGTAGTATTCAGTATGTGTGTAATGAGAATGGTATGTGTGTAATGAGTAATGCATTTGTGTTGTACGGTATACGACACGAATGACATTGTGAAGTGTATTGTGAATGTATTGTGGAATGTGCGAATTGAATGGAGTACTGTGTATGGATTGAGTATTGTGTATGGCAATTGAACTGAGTATGATGTATGGTACCTGATTTGTGTATGCTGGTAGTGTAAGAATTGTGAACACCTTGTAAGGTGGTAGTAGAATGTATTGTGGCAATTGGCTTGCCAAATGAATAGAAATGGTAAACCGTAACCTTGAGCAACTTTGAGGGCAAAGTTCCTTAAGGGGGGTAGATTGAAGTACCCCGTAATTAAAAACAGTGATTAATTAGGCTAATTATAATTTTAAAGGCTTAATTACACTTAAATAAATATGAGGGAACAAATCCCAAAGAAAATGGACCTTTAAAATGGGTTAAAAGCACAAACGAACCTTAAAGTGCGTTTTTCGAGGAAACCGGGAAAACGCGACTTTAAGCGGGTCAAATAGACTCGTAACAATTTTGGTCAACTAAATAGTCACTAATAATATAGTGGGTCCTTAGAACCAATAAAATTAATTAAACGAGAAAATTCTGGAAAACGGGTTCCGGTTAGTAAGAACTGTAACAACCGGGAAGTTGTGGGGTGAGAACGCAAATAAACAAACTAAGTGTGTCCACTTTGCAAATAAAAATAAAATGAGAGTGTGTGTGTGTGTAGGGGGCGGCCAGCTCTCTCCCTCACCCTCTTTAATTCTTTCTTATGTGCTAGAAGACAAACAAAGTAAATAAAAGCAAAAAGAAAAGAAAGGGACTCTCTCTCCTCACTTTCCCCTCTTCCTCTCACGCATCCCCCTCCCTCTCTTTCTCTTTCTCTTCTTCCCTGCGATGTCAATGGTGATTGTGAGCCCCCTACAGCTCCCACCTTCTCTTCTCTCTTTGAACACCAAATCTTCTCCAAACTCAACAAAAATTATACCGTTGGAATCCCCTCGCAAAGGAGAACATTTTCATCCTTCCAAAAATCGAAAACGACCACTTTCATTCGGTGGGTATTCTCCATTTGAAGATTCAAGTCCACCATTAGAAGCACCTTCACCTCCTTATCATCTTGAGGTAAAAGAATTTCAAAAATCCTTCATTTCTACTCTCATTGGCATTATAAAATTTTCAGTTTTTGAACTCTGGCCCTCTTTGTTCCAGCCGATTTTGGCTCTCTTTTGGGCTAGGAATCTTGTTCTTTTGCTATTCAAAACTCCATACATCCATTGAAAGGTATACCCTTGTCTAAACCCTAAAACATTTAAATTCTAGGGTTAGTGCAAAATGAATGTTAAATGGTATTTGTATTGTTATGGGTTGTAGCACTTGGTGTGTGTGAACCTCATTGGGACCGAGACAAAGGAGAAGAAGGAAGAGAAAAAAAGGAGAAAAAAAACTAGAAACACAAGGTAATTACCTTTACCTTGAGCTAGTTTTTTATGTAGTCTTGTAAACAGTTTTTAAAGTAGTAAAATGAATGGTGTATTGAGTAATGAGTAGTAAGTATGTTGTAGTATAATGAGTAATAGTATTGTAACAGTTTTGAAGTTTTTAAATGGTTTTAAAAACTTGGGAAAACATTGGGTAGTGAATGTGTATGTGCAGGAATTTTAATTGTGTAGTGGAGTTGAATTGTGTGTATAGTGTATTGAATAACAGGTATGTGAATGAGAAATTTGTGAGCTGAAATAATGTGTGGAGAATGTTAAAAATATAGGGGAGACTATGTCCAATTCTATCTAGGAATTTGAGGACTTAGGTACATTTGGAACAAATTTTGGAGAGTTTAAAATGAGTGGTTTTGTAGTTGAAACAGATTTGAATATGAGTTTGTAAATGGGATGGAACTAGGTTGTGAGTAATGTATTTTGGATGCTAGGAGTAGCATTAGTTGAGGAAGTAATGGAGGTTAGAAGTTCAGTGAAAAATTTGTAGCATAATAGAGGAAACAAAAATCTGTAGCATAAGTGAAATGGAAACTAGCATAAGTGTTGTGGAGAAGTGAGGAAAAATGTGTAAGTGAATGTAAGGATTGAGTAGTAAGCTTGGTGGATGAACCAAGGTGATTTAGTGGGTTTAATTAGTGCTAAATCATGTGAGGAAGTATTGGTAAAGATTGGGGAAGCAATGGGTAACGAAAACACCCAAAAACAGATTTTAAAACTGAAGTACTGGGCCGGACCGACCTTAGGACCGAACTTGCAAGGTCAGTCGAGCCCAGATTTACAAGACGGGAAACCTTCTGGAATCGACCGACCTTGCGACCGGACTTGCAAGTCGTCGGACCAGAAAATTCTCCCGTCAGAAACCTTCTGGAATGGACCGAACTTGCGACCGGACTTGCAAGTTCGGTCGGCCAGAAAAATTTCCGTAATGCAAGCTACTGGAATGGACCGACCTTGCGACCAGACTTGCAAGGTCGGTCGGGCTAAAATTTTCACATACGAAACTTACTGGAATGGACTGACCTTGGGACCGGACTTCCAAGGTCGGTCGGCCCTGGAATTTTCACACAATGTAGCTTACTGACTTGGACCGAACTTGCGACCGGACTTGCAAGTTCGGTCGAGTCAAAACAAAAAAAAATGTTTTATTATATGATTATAGTTATATATATATATATATATGCCTATACAACATATGCATATATATGTGGTAGTACATCACAAATGAAGTAGTAAAAGGAGGAAAGTAAGTAAATGAGTAAGGAAGCAAGTTTAAGGAGTAATAAGGAAAAGAATGGTTTTATAACCAAGTGTGAATGTAAAGGAGTAGTAAGTATACATTAGGAGTACTAATGGAAGAGTAAGTTGGTATTGATCATATAACTTCATGTATGTATAGGAATCGAATAGTTGCACGTTGAAGGAACCCGGTAGTACGAAAGCATCGGTGAATGGTATGATTTCTTCATGCCCTGTATCCTAACTTGGTTACCCCGATTTGTGTGCTTATGTGATCACCAATAAGATAAATGCACGAATCGGACTTATATTGCACTTAACTGTGTTTGGACTATATTGTTCTTGTTGTATCTTCTTGAACAAATAGTTGTATAATTCATGAAATGTATGAATGAGGATGAGGTATATGTGTAAGTATGAGTACTTGTGTATTGTATTGATGTATGGAAAGAAAGTATGGACTTCTACTAATTCCTAACGATCTAACTCCTAACGAGATAATGAGTATAATGGAATGAGTAGAAGCCCGATATAGTTTCGGCCACGCGTGAGGATAAGGAGACACAAGAGGTTGGATCCGAATCCTGGCTATAATCTTTTCCTTGGACCAATCCCCTTGAATGGGTAGCATCCTGGATTTGTGGGCCACCCTAAATCCCGGTGGTGGGATGTAGTAATCCCTGCCTGGAGGTCATACCGACTTAACTGGAAGTAAAGTATGTAAGAAGTAAGTATTGTATTTGTATTGGTCTTGACTATTGTAAGTCATTGACCCGGAGTAAAGAGTATTGAACACCCGATTAACCCGGGTGTGTAATGAGGCTAACAAGACCTTTGTATGTATTGGAGAATTGTATCTCCGTAATGCGGTGAGTATGGTAAGTATGGACGGTTGACTTGAATTGTCTTCCTTGTATGTATTGTATGTATGTATGCTTGTGAAATGAATGTATTGAATTGTATTGTATAAAGCATGTATGTATCTATGAATGAAACGAACCGCATGTACTCGACCAAATAGTTGGCGTACCCTCGCTAGCACACGGGGTATGCGGTTATCATATGCAGCGTAAGCTGACCCCCTAGGGGGAATGTTTTTACTCCACAGGTACCCGCGAGGCGTGACGGTAAGGTAAGGACGGGATGTGATTCTTTTTGATGTAGTTAGTAGCATTGGATGGTGTACCGAGTTGTACACGGCTAAGGCCATTTTGAGTAGCCGGTGTACCATGTGGTACACCTTTTTGGATATTGAATTCTTAATTGGATAGTAAGGTGAGGATGTATAAACTCTTCATTTTTGGGAAGTAATATTGGAATGTAACTCGTATAACTTGGATACTCGGTAATCAAATGTAAGTTAAGTATTTGGTATTGTAAAGTAAGTAGTATGTATTTGGTTGATTCTAATCGTCAGACCGAAAAGGTAAGTAGTAGTAGCCTTGTTAACCTTGGAAGGTTAACGGCGTTGTATCACCCGTCGGGAGTAAGTAAGTATTCCGCTGCGAGTAAGGTAATTATGGGAATGATTAGAGGATAATGGAAGGATTAGCGGTTGGGGTGTTACATTACCGATGGAATGTAGAGGTGTCAATATAGTATTGACACCCTGGGAGATAGGTATACATGGAAAAGATACGAGGAACTTGATCCCATAGTATATGTAAGTATAAGTTATGACTTCGGGACGAAGTCCTTTTAAGGGGGGTAGACTGAATTACCCCTAACATTTAAATAATTAAATATAAGTAAATAAATATTATTTGAGGAATTATAAATATTATTTGGGGGATTATGAAACCCTAAGAAAGTATATAAACACTTGGGCGTTAAAACGCACCTAAACTCCTTAAGGTCAAAAACGTGCGTTAAAGCCCGACCTTTAGATAAACAAGATATATAAGCTATAAACTTCACATGAAGTTAACTAAGGATCATTATATGACCTTTGGAACGCAGTACTTCATCTAAAAATGTAATAAAAATACAAATGGCTCAGGAGTTCCCTTAAAGGCCCCTTAAGGCCCGAAAGTCCCGGAAATACCTTATTAAATAAAGTAAAGCATTAAACCTCATTTTAAATGCATAATAGTACCTTAATGAACATCTAAGATGAAGTTCTCAAGATAAATCCTCAGTTTAAGACAAAGTACTCGGGAGGAATTCTTAACGCTCCTTTTTGCCCCGGGAGTGTCCTATTAGCCCGAAAATTGAGTTACAAGTTTATATAACCCCATATAGCTCAATGTAACACCTTAACATATTATTATTGACTATAAAAAATGTCAATAAACACTTGGAACTCATAGCGACTAATTATTTTTCAGAAAATCCTTAAAGCACAAAAATGCACCTTCGGGTGTCACAAAAATGCGTTTTACGCAATTACCTTGAAGTTTTTTAGGAGCCACAAGTTGATAAAATTAAAAGTGGATAAAATGACCATCTAAATCAATTGATGGCTGTGCTAAAATCATAGCACAACCAGGGGCGATTTTTGAGACAAAAAGATACCTAAAATCAGCATTTTTACCTTAAAACTTTCATCTTTTACCATCATATAAATGAAATACCCCAAACCTTATTATGTTAATTAATTATGTAATTATGATTTTCTAAGGCTAATTAAGTCCTTAAGATCATTGGTGAAGAAATAAAAACCAAAAAGAAAAAGAAAATGCGTAAAAGTCACAAAATGTGAAAATGCGTATTTAATTATTTTAGGAGGTATATAACCTTCACTAGGGTTATAAATATATTTTTATACCCTGATTACACACTAAGAACAGGTGGGAAAATTCCGGAAGGAAACGGATCCAAACAATGCGTTAAAACGCTAACGGAGTCTTAAAGCGTGTTTTTCGAGAAAACCCGAAAACGTGACTTTAAACAGTTAAATGACCCCGAAAAAATTATAGTTGACTATATAACTATAATTAAACATTAATGGGAGCTTAAGAACCATTAAAATTAAAGAAACGAGAAAAATCCGGAAAACGGGCCCGGATTAGTGAATAGTGTAAAAATGGGAACTTATGGGGTGTAAAGTGTAATAAGAGCAAAAATACTCCCTTCTTTTGTAAAATAAAATCAGACACCCCTTTTCAATTGTGTTCCCATGTTTTTATTCCTTTCCTCCTACCTATGTTATTCTATTTTAAGAGAAAACCAAAAAGTAACAAAAAGTTACTTTTCCCCTCTTTCCTCACATTTCTCTCTTCTCTCTCCTACCTCTCTTCTTCTTCTTCACCGTATTCCTCCCCTCCTCTCTGTGTGTTGGACGATTTTGAAGCCCCTTCAATAGCTTCCCACCTTTCTCCTCTTGCCCAAGCTTCATCCATGCTCCAAATGAGAAAATAATTACATATTCTTCATCTCCTCATCATTCTCTATCTTCCTCTCTTTTCAAAATCCGAAAATAATGAAGTTCATCTCCATGGGTTTTCCCCATTTGAAGAGAAAATAGCACCAATGTGTAGCTTGGAGCCTCCTCTTTCAAACAAGGTAAAAATTTCATTGAAAAACTCGTTTTTGTTCTTCCTCCTTTGGTAGCCGATTTTGCTCTCTCTCTCTCTCTTTTACCTTGTTTTTCTCTTGTTTTGGAGCCTTGTTACAACCCTCCAATGGTGGAGTAAATGCCTTCTTGATTCAAGGGTGAAAATCCCTCTTAAAAGGCTCGAAAGGTAAACCCTAACCTTATGTTTTAAGCCCTTTGATTGAATTAAAATTTCCTAAGGGTTTAGATAATTAATAGAATGTATTTTGTGTTTCTTGAATGTTGGGATGGAGTTTGGAAACTCCATTCCCTCTTGACCGATTTTGAGGAGATGAGGAGCAAGAGGAGAATTAATGAGAGACTTGTAAATTAAGGTAAGAAATCTACCTTAAACTTTGTTTTAATTGTTTTAGGAATTGGGAAGGGTTAAATTAAAATAATGAACCCAAACTATGTGAATTGATGTAGTTGATTGAATTTGAGGGTGATTGAGAACTTGTGTTGATTTGCGGGCCTAAGTGCCATGGTATTTGAGATTTGAGTTATAATGTTGTTTGGATAATTTTGAGGATACATTATGTGCTGGTAGGACCCTTGTAAGGGTGTGGCTCGATTAGGAATGTAAATTGATGTGAATTGATGGTTTGGGAGGTGTTAAGTTTATGGGGAGGTTATGGCGAAATTTTGATAGGAAACGAGTGTTTTGATGATGGCTTGGTGAATGGGAGAACCTTGGTGTTTGTAATGTTGAATAGAGTGTAGTGGTAGCCTTATAATGGTTGATGGAGGATGGAGATAAGAGAGTGCAAAATCTGTAGCATGATGGGTGATAGGAACTTGGTATTCCAAGAAAAAGAGTTAGTGTTTATAATTTGTGAAACATGGAGTGAATGTGGGTTTTAGAAGTGCATTTATGTAGGAATGATTGTAATGGTCATTGATGGTTTTGGTGAGGTTGGTAAGAGGTAAAAACAAGCAAGAAGGGGTTAGAAATGCATAAGAGTGCAAATTGCAAAATGTGAGAATTTGGATTTGTTGAATTTGAGCAAGAATTGGGTGGTGGATTAAACCAAGGTTTTGGTGTGGTTTAATGCATGTTTTAAGGTGTTTAAACATGTAGGAAACATGTGGAAAGATTGTGGAATAAGTGGAAAAAAATTTGGGTGAATTTGGAGTTCAGAATGTGTAGAAAAACGGTTTTTAAAATAGGGTCTATTCTGGACCGCCCCTGTGGGGAGGTCCAGTGCAGAGAAGAGAAAAAAAGAACCGTGTAGCTTCTGTTGTGGACCGCCCCTGGGACCGCCCCAGAGGGGGGGTCTAGACCAGAGAAGAAAAAAAATTTTGTTTTAAGCCTTCTAAACATGGGGGATTGAATGGTAATGGTTTTAGATAATGTTTAGGCCTTGTTTGGTGACATGTAAAGGCCATAGAAAGTGTAAACAAGTGTTAGCTTGATGTGAGAAAATTGTGAGTTTAAGTACACAAAGTTAAACCGAGATAACGAGATAACGGGGTAAGTACGGGAGTAATAGAAGTTTACATACCGTAAGATCTTGTTGTTAATAAAACGTTTTAATAATAATACCAGTTGTTTCAGAAACTACCCGGGGAGCGTGAGGTGATGCGTTGGAGTAAATCCTCGGGAACAAGGTAGATAACCCATGGTGTAAGGTATGGTTTTCTTGCAACCTGTGTCCTACCGGGTTACACCGGCTTGTATGCCAACTTGTTTTTCTATGTGTTTGCCACCTTGCAAGATAAAGCATGAAATGAGTTTATAGTAATTCATTAAGGTGGCGTAAATAATTCCGATACCGTTTAACCTTAATTATGTGTTAAACCGTAGCTAACCGACTCTAGGATCACATACAAGATCGGTATTCAGATTAAACGTCCCAACCTACAGGAACGTTCTAACTACGGCTATCCGTGCGTTAGTGTATGTTGCGGTTGTGTGCGATGTGTGTGACTTCGCTTAGTATGTTGTCATTTAATGAATGTTGTTGTCCATGTTTGTCGAACGGGATGTTACCTCCCTTGTGTGTGATTAACCAAACTTGTAACACCAAATGGTGCATGTATGTGATAAGTTCCATAAAGGAACCTCTAACTAATATGTATATATTATGGGGGGTGAGGAATCCGGTCGTTCCGGTCGCGCGCGTTGTTTGGGAGTTGATGTATATATGTGAATTAACTCCCACTCTGTTATGTTATGGTTGTTTTTCCTTCTTGGATCACAACCACCCACAAGCTTAACCAAGGCTTACCTACCTCATTATTATTCGGGGCAAGGGGGACTACTGTTATGTTCAGGTTGCTTTCCTTCCTTGGATTGCAACCGCCCACAAGCTTAACCAAGGCTTACCTATCTCATCACTATTGGAGCTAGGGGAAATTGTGTATGGTGTGATCGGGTCAATATTAATACCGACACATCTATGTAATGTTATGTGTATTGGTGTGCTCGGGCCTATATTAATACCGACACATCTATGTAATGTTATGTGTGTTGGTGTGCGGACCCATATTTAAACCGACACACCTTAAGTAAAGTGTACATAATCTAACAAGTGATGATGTGTTGACTTTGCTGGTTGTAACCCATTGGTTGGTTGTGTATGCTTATAAGCGTGTTATGTGTTTATTGTTTTCTTGCGTGCTTGAGTAAAATAAACCGCATGCTCAGACGACAAATAGTTGTGCGTGGCCCGGTAGCATGCGGGCTGCTCGATTACCATACCAGTAAAGGTGCTGACCCCCTTTAGGGGGCCCCCATACTTTTCAGGTACAATGGAGCTGGCAGTCGTTCGAGAGTAGGGCGGGGTAGCTGTTATACTTGGATAGTTAATTAGTTGTATATGTAGTTGTAAGGTATGTAAACCGAAGTTTGATAATCGGTGGCTGAAAGTATAAACTCGGTGCAGTTGTAATGTAAATGTATGTATTTCAGTTTGGAAACGGATGGTAATGTAAAGTGTAGCGCTCGGTAATCTTGTCCATCAGACCGGTACACTATGTATGTATTAGCCTTGTTAGCCACGTGGGTGGCTAACGGCGTGTGACACCCATGGATTAAGTTAAGTGTTGAGTTGTAATTCCGCTGCTAAATGTGTTAAGTAGGTGTTTTGTAGTTGGGTGTTACAAAAAGTGGTATCAGAGCGAAGTATCGCTCTGATGACTGAGTTACCGAGCTTAGGAAGTACCGAGTTAGGATTTTAGTACTTTGGGTTAAGGGTTGAGTGATAGCGTGAGAGATGCGCAAGTTAGGGATTACCAGTGGGTACTGGAAACCTACAATATCCATCCCGCCCTCCACAAACCCTATTTTATAACTCGGGAAAGAACGCCAGGGAGATGAAAGTCCTCTCTTACTCAGGAAACCCCGATTTGGCTGTTATGAATTATTCCTATAAGAACTAAAACCTGTCAAGTGGTAGATTCCCAGAACTAAGAATCCCAGAGACGGAACCTGTTTGTGCACCCTTACCCGCGCTTAATAGCGGAAGATTAAGAATCCTATCTACAAGAGACCAAAATTTCCGGCGACCTGGGTCGACATGCCTAGCAGTCGAGGAAACCCAGTCAACAAGAAAAGATAGCACTAACGGTGCACATAGACGGTCAATGGAGGAGCAACAAACCCGAGACACATGTCTACGGAACCGCAATTGTTAAGTAATACCAACAATGGTATAGTAACCGACTAAGAAACTAGTCAAGGTTGGATGATTCCAAACCTACAGCGCCAAAGAGGCAGCAATCCCCGATTATCATAGTTTAGACCACTATAGGAGTATTAGTGAAACATACTTCAATAGGACTACGAGGTAGTACCTGAACAAGAATCAAGTCTCGGTAACCACGGCAAATGCGTGGGGACGAACATTAAGGAAGAACACAGAGTTAAGTGAACGGAGAGTCACCCTAGTTCACGACTACCATGTCAAGACCATTGAGAGTCGCTCGAATGTTCTATTATCAAAACTGTAATGTCAAAGGAGGAGCCAACAAGGCTACCGAATACGGTAGTGGTACAAGTAGTATCGCAACCAGCACATGTTGAACCGATAGCCAGCCAGCATGGCGCACTTGCGATTGCAAGTGCTGCTATAACGGGGCTATTCGGAAAAGTTTTAATGGCTATAAAGTACCTAGTAAGGTACCGTATTGTTGAAGGAAGTGATTATAGAATCAAAAATCCATGAATTTGAAGAGTGAAACCTGGAAGGGCTCAGTGGCCTAACCATTGTATGTGGAGATATACCAGTCAGCGGGAGGCTAGACTTGGTCGAAGAGTGAAGACATTTTAAATACCAGGAAGAATTTTCTATTAAACCCAGTTTTTCTTCTAAACCCAGATTTATTTCAAACCGTTTTCACACCTAAATTTTCTTCCAACTCATGTTCATTTCAAACCTTCTTCTAAGCCCAAATTTTCTCACTAACTCCAGATTCTCTTTAAAAGGAAACCAGAAGACCTACACCGGCCTCAACGCCACGCAGTAGGTAAGTTATACGCAGTTATATGTAGACGGGAATCGGATAACCCGAGGGAAATGGATGAGTTCATACCAAATACAACAGTGGATAGAATTCCCTTGATTAAGTTCGGGAAGCACGGGTGCATTATCATCGGACGAGATAAGGGGAGTTGACAACAGAATACTTCACCTAGGCGTGTGACGGACACTACGAGTGTACTAACTGAAATGTGGACGACAACACTCCGATGGGAGCTTGTGGGCCTGACAGACCTTCTTATGGGTTAGTCGGGTAAGTAGCAATGTATCAGTAGGGTACCCCACATATGTATACGAGTGGAGTCAGGAACACGGGAAGTAGTCGACTCCATACTACGGTCAACAGTAAAAGTTAAACAAAAGCAACGGATTACCATCGAATGATTGAAGTGAAAGAACCCAGTTAAGTTAACGAGACTAAAGAAGTTAGTGAACTCGTTTCAAGGAAATGTTTGAGAGTCAGGAAACACGAAGTGCACTGACTGTTATGTAAAGACATCACATATGTCTCAAGGATCCTGAGGGATAAACATGATAGCTGGAACGATGACCTAGCCTATCCATGGCAAGGCAAATACCTAATATAGACATGTTAATGTGCAATGAACGGGATGAAACTTCCAGAATGATCATCTGGCTACCAGGGAATATCGATCTTCATAGAAGAGGATAGTAAACCAGTAAAGAACGCAAAGCGAGGTAGTTAACTAAACGTACCCACCAGTACAAGCCAAATGTAATGGCATAACCCAGTAACACCCATGAGCGGTCCTGAAGAGTGTTTGGGTCAACAATGGTTGAACGAAATGTCGTGACAGAAACACAAGAGTTGAAACTAATACCCGGTTTAAGCATAAGTCGCCACGAGGTAAATGGACATTCTTAAGGGGCATCCCATATAAGGGAGCATGATGCAACGACCTTGTCAGGGAGCCCAATACAACCTCCAAACCATGTGATGGTGTACGGATAAGTAAAATTTGAGAGAACAACCTATAATGAGCAGAGCTCGAGGCAATGAGGCTTATAAGCCACAAGCAAATGTGTTATGTAAATTTGATTGATTGCAGGAATTAATGTTATACAAGTAAATAGAGCGGAGAACGAACCACTACTTTAAGAGTGGGGATACCTTTTGATATTGTGAAACCGCGAGAGCGGTAGTTATGTGAACCAAGTTCAGGAAATATGTTAACGATTGCCCATGTTTGTTATTACCCAGTAGTTTGATAAGAATAATATGGAAAGAGTGTTTGAACCAGTTATGGAGACCGGGAGAGTAATAAGTATAATAGCAACCACCATAGGTGTGGGATGCTAAATGTAGAGTGAACAACGCTCAAGGAGCATAAAGACTCGAGGAAATAGTGTATTCAGTAGTCATCCAAATGAACGACGAACAAAAAAATACGAATGATGGAAGTACATGAGCGGAAGCTAATATAAGAGTGGATGCCATGTAAGTTAGTGTTGTACAAGAAGTAAGAATGCGGTGCGCAATAAGCGACCGTTGTATAAGTATGGTTAAAAGAAGTATGGCAAATAAGCAGAATTATGAGTTAAACTCAGTGGAGATACAATGGAAAGTGATAACAAATAAACTAGGCAGTAAATTAGTAGCCAGTGTTCTGAGATAAGCATCTCGGTGAAACATAGTGTTCATTCCTATTGCAATCCCATAAGAGATTTACTGCCAAGAGTTTACGCCTCTACACTCTATGACTGAGTGTTTTGGTATTGCACTTGCGCAGTAATGATCGAGTGGGATAGCTAGGAATTTGGGAGAATGTTAATTGTGGTAGTAGTGGAAAGAGACTTATAACGCTATAAGGACCGAGACATAGGAAATGTAAGGTCGTACAAATGAAGGAATACTTGTACAGAACCAAGTGTGGAGGTATGAATAGGAATAAGTGACTACAGTATCACTAAATACCAAATACATGTATGGAATATATTTTAAGTGTTGGAAATAACCGAGGGAGCACTACATATTAGGTAGTAGCTCAACCTCAGCCGACAACAGTCGGATGAAACTAAGTGATGATCACGAACTTACAAAGCTACATACGCAGTAAGTTATCTGAACAGTGGATGAAAAGTTTGCAACTCACTGAATTAGAGCACGGT
Organism: Limonium bicolor; assembly: GCA_023374045.1. Taxonomy (NCBI): domain Eukaryota; kingdom Viridiplantae; phylum Streptophyta; class Magnoliopsida; order Caryophyllales; family Plumbaginaceae; genus Limonium; species Limonium bicolor. The sequence goes on along the minus strand of CM041777.1, from coordinate 203,031,239 downwards.
AAGAGATACCATGCGTCTGTTAAGAAACCGTAATTCACAAGATAAAGGTGATGAATCGGAGATGTACAATGCATTAAGAATAACGAATGGAGCAAACTAAGCTCTAAGTTATCATAGTTGCGCAGCAGAGGCAGTGATTCAATATGTGGAATGTGCATAGTGAATATGAGTAAATCGCTAATTATCAATGCCTAGAAGTGTGACAGCCAGAATAGAAACCGATTATGAGTTAAATAAGCTCCAATGAGAATTCTTGGTTTAGGGACTAAACCGCCAATATGGTTAAGATCCTCTAACTAGAACGCATTGTATAACAGACCGCATGGAAGTTAAAACACTTCACGACGGCCGAACATTTTAAACCAATGTTCAGTGATTGATTACGTGGGCGTAATCCCTTTTAAGGGGGGTAGAGCCTAAAACCGCTTAGTGTGTTTTAACGTACAAGTGTATGTGAACTATGTTATGTTGTGCATAGCACAAAAGAATGTTTTGATGATTGGTGTGTATGTAATATGAACATGCACATTCATTCATGGTTTAATTGTGGTAATTGCGCACAGAGGATGCGAATACCATTGTGATAAATGTATATACCTTGTTAACTATTATGTGTGAGAGTACAAGAGTAAGGGAGTAGGAAACTCCCGGGGAACTAAAACCCCGACTATGTATGTTCATATGATTCTAAATGTAAAACCGTGTATTGTATTTTGATAAAAGTATATATATATACAATATTGTGATTTATGAAGAGGTATGACACCGACATAGAACCTAGTGAGAATTAAATTCCCTAGGTAACTTGTATTAAGTTGAATCTGGATGATGATTGATAGACGGAGTTCTATCCTTTGGAGATGTAATGATTATGACTAGATGGGTTAAAATATAGAAAATGGTACATGCATGAATTAGTTGCTGTTTGAAAATGAAGTGGGAGGTGAAACTTGATTATCATGAGATCAAGGGAAGCCGAACACAAATTGGGGTGGAAAGATAGTTCAACGCTGATGCTGATCACATCAGGGTTGGATGATTCTTGAAACTCCCTATAAGTGGTCACAAATAATCGCCTTAAGAATAAGATGCAGTAATCATAAATTGGACTTGGAGTTGTATGGCGTTTTCAAAAAGGATTTTAGATTGGTGTTTTCAAATTTTCGATTGGTATTTTCAAGACTTCAAATAATATTTACAAGATTCTTAAATTGTATTTTCAAAGGAAGGATTTCTTTTATTTGACCTTGTAGAGGATTTTCAATTAGTATCCTTCCGATAAAGGATTTGTTCTACTTAACCCCACAAAGAATATTTTTGTAGTACTTGCTCACGAGCTGAGGACGTATGAGCCTTTGTCTTCGGACCGGTGACATGAGAAGTATATTTTAAAAATGTATGTGGTTGTTTTGATCTCCCAAAGGAACGGGGACCAGAAGGTGTCCATCGCGACCGGGTTCTGCGGGATCACAGTGTATATGTACTCGACATGGGACTCGAGGACTGTAACGTCCTGTAGTCTTAGGACCAAGCCCATGAAGAGATGGAAAAGGTATTTCTGCTTGTTATACATGCAAAGACATGTTGTGTGTGATATGTGTAATAAATATTATCCCGACCTACGAGTCTGAATGTTGTTATGTGACCCAGACCTGAGAGTCTGAGGGTTGTTATGTAAGTACAAATGTTGTTATGTTACCCGGACCGTTGAGTCCGAGGTTATTATGTAAGCGTGTCATGTATGGATGTGGATATGTTACCCAGACCGTTAAGTCCGAGGTTTTTATGTGAAGTGTGCTTTAGTATGGAAGTTGTATCTTGCAAATAATCCCAGTGTTCTGATTAAAAGGATATGAGGGAAATTGTGAACTTCGAGGACGAAGTTCAAGGGGGATAGATTGAAATACCCCAAACCTTAATATGTTAATTAATTATGTAATTATGATTTTCTAAGGCTAATTAAGTCCTTAAGATCATTGGTGAAGAAATAAAAACCAAAAAGAAAAAGAAAATGCGTAAAAGTCACAAAATGTGAAAATGCGTATTTAATTATTTTAGGAGGTATATAACCTTCACTAGGGTTATAAATATATTTTTATACCCTGATTACACACTAAGAACAGGTGGAAAAATTCCGGAAGGAAACGGATCCAAACAATGCGTTAAAACGCTAACGGAGTCTTAAAGCGCGTTTTTCGAGAAAACCCAAAAACGTGACTTTAAACAGTTAAATGACCCCGAAAAAATTATAGTTAACTATATAACTATAATTAAACATTAATGGGAGCTTAAGAACCATTAAAATTAAAGAAACAAGAAAAATCCGGAAAACAGGCCCGGATTAGTGAATAGTGTAAAAATGGGAACTTATGGGGTGTAAAGTGTAATAAGAGCAAAAATACTCCCTTCTTTTGTAAAATAAAATCAGACACCCCTTTTCAATTGTGTTCCCACGTTTTTATTCCTTTCCTCCTACCTATGTTATTCTATTTTAAGAGAAAAAGCAAAAAGTAAAAAAAAGTTATTTTTCCCCTCTTTCCTCACATTTCTCTCTTCTCTCTCCTACCTCTCTTCTTCTTCTTCACCGTATTCCTCCCCTCCTCTCTGTGTGTTGGACGATTTTGAAGCCCCTTCAATAGCTTCCCACCTTTCTTCTCTTGCCCAAGCTTCATCCATGCTCCAAATGAGAAAATAATTACATATTCTTCATCTCCTCATCATTCTCTATCTTCCTCTCTTTTCAAAATCCGAAAATAATGAAGTTCATCTCCATGGGTTTTCCCCATTTGAAGAGAAAATAGCACCAATGTGTAGCTTGGAGCCTCCTCTTTCAAACAAGGTAAAAATTTCATTGAAAAACTCGATTTTGTTCTTCCTCCTTTGGTAGCCGATTTTGCTCTCTCTCTCTCTCTTACCTTGTTTTTCTCTTGTTTTGGAGCCTTGTTACAACCCTCCAATGGTGGAGTAAATGCCTTATTGATTCAAGGGTGAAAATCCCTCTTAAAAGGCTCGAAAGGTAAACCCTAACCTTATGTTTTAAGCCCTTTGATTGAATTAAAATTTCCTAAGGGTTTAGATAATTAATAGAATGTATTTTATGTTTCTTGAATGTTGGGATGGAGTTTGGAAACTCCATTCCCTCTTGACCGATTTTGAGGAGATGAGGCAAGAGGAGAATTAATGAGAGCTTGTAAATTAAGGTAAGAAATCTACCTTAAACTTTGTTTTAATTGTTTTAGGAATTGGGAAGGGTTAAATTAAAATAATGAACCCAAACTATGTGAATTGATGTAGTTGATTGAATTTGAGGGTGACTGAGAACTTGTGTTGATTTGCGGGCCTAAGTGCCATGGTATTTGAGATTTGAGTTATATTGTTGTTTGGATAATTTTGAGGATACATTATGTGCTGGTAGGACCCTTGTAAGGGTGTGGCTAGATTAGGAATGTAAATTGATGTGAATTGATGGTTTGAGAGGTGTTAAGTTTATGGGGAGGTTATGGCGAAATTTTGATAGGAAACGAGTGTTTTGATGATGGCTTGGTGAATGGGAGAACCTTGGTGTTTGTAATGTTGAATAGAGTGTAGTGGTAGCCTTATAATGGTTGATGGAGGATGGAGATAAGAGAGTGCAAAATCTGTAGCATGATGGGTGATAGGAACTTGGTATTCCAAGAAAAAGAGTTAGTGTTTATAATTTGTGAAACATGGAGTGAATGTGGGTTTTAGAAGTGCATTTATGTAGGAATGATTGTAATGGTCATTGATGGTTTTGGTGAGGTTGGAAAGAGGTAAAAACAAGCAAGAAGGAGTTAGAAATGCATAAGAGTGCAAATTGCAAAATGTGAGAATTTGGATTTGTTGAATTTGAGCAAGAATTGGGTGGTGGATTAAACCAAGGTTTTGGTGTGGGTTAATGCATGTTTTAAGGTGTTTAAACATGTAGGAAACATATGGAAAGATTGTGGAATAAGTAGAAAAAAATTTGGGTGAATTTGGAGTTCAGAATGTGTAGAAAAACGGTTTTTAAAATAGGGTCTGTTCTGGACCGCCCCTAGGGACCGCCCCTGTGGGGAGGTCCAGTACAGAGAAGAGAAAAAAAAGAACCATGTAGCTTCTGTTGTGGACCACCCCTGGGACCGCCCCAGAGGGGCGGTCCAGACCAGAGAAGAATTTTTTTTTTTGTTTTAAGCCTTCTAAACATGGGGGATTGAATGGTAATGGTTTTAGATGATGTTTAGGCCTTGTTTGGTGACATGTAAAGGCCTTAGAAAGTGTAACAAGTGTTAGCTTGATGTGAGAAAATTGTGAGTTTAAGTACACAAAGTTAAACCGAGATAACGGGATAACGGGGTAAGTACGGGAGTAATAGAAGTTTACATACCGTAAGATCTTGATGTTAATAAAACATTTTAATAATAATACCAGTTGTTTCGGAAACTACCCGGGGAGCGTGAGGTGATGCGTTGGAGTAAATCCTTGGGAACAAGGTAGATAACCCATGGTGTAAGGTATGGTTTTCTTGCAACCTGTGTCCTACCGGGTTACACCGGCTTGTATGCCAACTTGTTTTTCTATGTGTTTGCCACCTTGCAAGATAAAGCATGAAATGAGTTTATAGTAATTCATTAAGGTGGTGTAAATAATTCCGATACCGTTTAACCTTAATTATGTGTTAAACCGTAGCTAACCGACTCTAGGATCACATACAAGATCGATATTCGGATTTAACGTCCCAACCTACGGGAACGTTCTAACTACGGCTATCCGTGCGTTAGTGTATGTTGCGGTTGTGTGTGATGTGTGTGACTTCGCTTAGAATGTTGTCATTTAATGAATGTTGTTGTCCATGTTTGTCGAACGGGATGTTACCTCCCTTGTGTGTGATTAACCAAACTTGTAACACCAAATGGTGCATGTATGTAATAAGTTCCATAAAGGAACCTCTAACTAATATGTATATATTATGGGGGGTGAGGAATCCGGTCGTTCCGGTCGCGCGCGTTGTTTGGGAGTTGATGTATATATGTGAATTAACTCCCACTCTGTTATGTTATGGTTGTTTTTCCTTCTTGGATCACAACCACCCACAAGCTTAACCAAGGCTTACCTACCTCATTATTATTCAGGGCTAGGGGGACTACTGTTATGTTCAGGTTGCTTTCCTTCCTTGGATTACAACCGCCCACAAGCTTAACCAAGGCTTACCTATGTCATCACTATTGGAGCTAGGGGAAATTATGTATGGTGTGATCGGGTCAATATTAATACTGACACATCTATGTAATGTTATGTGTATTGGTGTGCTCGGGCCTATATTAATACCGATACATCTATGTAATGTTATGTGTGTTGGTGTGCGGACCCATATTTAAACCGACACACCTTAAGTAAAGTGTACATAATCTAACAAGTGATGATGTGTTGACTTTGCTGGTTGTAACCCATTGGTTGGTTGTGTATGCTTATAAGCGTGTTATGTGTTTATTGTTTTCTTGCATGCTTGAATAAAATAAACCGCATGCTCAGACGACAAATAGTTGTGCATGGCCCGGTAGCATGCGGGCTGCTCGATTACCATACCAGCAAAGGTGCTGACCCCCTTTGGGGGGCCCCCATACTTTTCAGGTACAATGGAGCTGGCAGCCATTCGAGAGTAGGGCGGGGTAGTTGTTATACTTGGATAGTTATTTAGTTGTATATGTAGTTGTAAGGTATGTAAACCGAAGTTTGATAATTGGTTGCTGAAAGTATAGACTCGGTACAGTTGTAATGTAAAAGTATGTATTTCAGTTTGGAAACGGATGGTAATGTAAAGTGTAGCGCTCGGTAATCTTGTCCATCAGACCGGTACACTATGTATGTATTAGCCTTGTTAGCCTCGTGGGTGGCTAACGGCGTGTGACACTCATGGATTAAGTTAAGTGTTGAGTTGTAATTCCGCTACTAAATGTTGTTAAGTATGGTGTTTGTAGTTGGGGTGTTACATAAATGTACCAATTAAATGCTGGAACCTATTACACATATTAGTATGGTCTTAGTACAATATAATGTGACAGGAATTAAAGCAAAAATCAGTCTCAATAGACCTCCAATGCAGGCATCAAAATGGGTGTCATTTGGTTAGATTTTAATAAAAAAATTGGTCTTATGCAAGTATGACTCACTTGGCAAGTATTATATGTTAATATAGCAATTGATTTCAGTCAGATTAAGAGGCCTCCATACGTGTACCTGCAAGAGATAAGCAAGGAGAAAAAGAATGAGATTAAATACAAGAAAAGTAAACATAGGTTAGTATAATGTAAAGTTGTAACTTAATTATTGAAGCAACCATGTGCTGTAGCCTTTGGTGCCGATCAGATTTAGGTGGTGGGAGTTGAGTGCTGTTTGAAAAAGCAAGGGAGGACATAAACTAACTAGCATGATTAACTTACCTTGTAATTAACAAACCCAAAAGTAGTCATCTAGCTATTTCATTACCGTTAATCTACAAGTATTGGAGCTACCCACTGCAACCATGGCCGAAAAACCTGCATAAATAAACAAGAATTAGTGCTGCTAATGATCAAATAAAAACAACAAGATTAAGCCTAATCTAATGCCTATACCAACCTTTAGCCATAAGGCTATATGAAGAAGAAGTGGAGCTGCTTATGTGCTCCATCAATGCCGATCACCTTCACCTGCAATAAGACAAGATAAGATTCAGTATTGAGCTCAATTAATGCTAGATAATGGTATTAATTAATTACCTACAATCTAGGCTTAGAGAGAAAATCACTAATATACTCACCACTACCGTAAAACAAGTGGAATTGGAGACAATTATGATCAGTTTTTTTTGAAGACAAATTAAACAAATAAAAACATGGAATAATGACAAATAAATAATACAAATCAAATGTTAATTGCCTTCATTCTCTTCTACTAAAGCTTTACGTCAGTTTCCATTTCCCTTGCCATACCTCATTCACGAATGGTAAGCTCCATCTCTAACTCTCTCTTTTCTTCATTTCCTAAGTTAATTCCTAAGTTCTAATAACTCCATTAATGGTGTACTAGTTCCTAACACCATTTTAATGTAATTTCCTAGTTAATTCTATCATGTCTTGAAGCAAGAAATCATTCTAGCAAACCTACAAGAAATCGCCAAGCATATATGCTCCAAGGTGGTTCCTAAATTCAACAACAACACAAGGAACAACAAGATCAAGTTAAGGTATATTTTCATGTTGAAAAACCTAAGTAATTCCTTTTAGTATTTTCGAAAATTTAGGAACTTCTAAAGCCATACTCTTTCATTATTTCATGAAGGAAACTTGGATCTACAATCATTCCAAGGTGTATCAAAAATACCTTGTTAAATTCCTAAGGTAAACTCTTGTAAAATTTCTACAAATCTTATTTATAATTTTGTTAGAAGTCTAACAAATATATCTCCTAAAATGATTATAAGGAGCCGAATTATCTTCATCAAGATATCATTTGAAGGGCTTGGAAATTCAAGGAAAAATCAAGTACAAGAATTGTCTTGATTTAAGGGGTAAGTTGATATAAGTAAGGTTTATTAAGTTTAAGTTTGATTTAAGCTTCAAACTTTGGTATAAAAATTTAGTATAGCCTTTAAGTAAATTAAGACCGAAAACTATAGGTTATATTGTCAAGAAAATAATTTATAACATATAAGGTAAGATTATTACCTTAAGGTATATTTTTGGGTCACAAAAATTAATTATGTTATATATATATTAGAACCAAATGGTCTAGGGATTTAATGTTCTATTTTTAGTTTATAATCATTCTAAGTCATTAGCAAAATTTTTAGAAGTGTTATATGGCTTATATACATTTATATGTATTTATTATAAGGTTTAAATCAAGTTTTAAAACTATATAGTAAAGGTATATTAAAGCCGAGAGTTAAATATGTTATTTGGGTGATTTTCGAAATATATAAGTGTATTAACTTATATTATAAATTTTGGGGTTATTAAAAATAGCTATAAGTATTTAAATGGCTAGTTTAATGAGTTATGTGGTTAAAATGTAAATTTTGAAAAGTTTGGTGTATTAAATGGGATTGCCGAGAGTTAAGGAGTATATTGGTATAATTATGATATAATATAAGGTAGGAATTAATATTATGAATTTTGGTGAATTTAAATAAGTGGTCAAGTGTTAAAATGACATTTTATAAAGTTTTGGGACTATTTTGTAATTATTGGGAAATATAGTATAAGGCCGAGAATTACTTATGATTTTATGGGTTTATTAAAGTATTAATTATGAAATTAAGTCTTGGTCAAAGTGTTGACCAAAAACTTTGGGTTAAAATGATTTATGACATAAAATATTAAGTTTATAAAAGTCTTGGGGTGAATATGTAATTTATGGAGGTATATATGAAAAATAGAATTTAATATGGGGCGGAAATGAAAATTGAGGAAAGTTGTGGATTGTTTTGGTTATTTCAGTGAATTAAATATTAAAACTATAATTTATAAGTTAATATGTAACTTATGTAAAGCTTTGGGATTAAACTGTGAATATAAGGAAAGTATATGTCAAGACCGAAAATTAATGAGGTCATTTGATAATTTATAAAAAGTAGAATATCCATTTTGGAATTGCCGAAATATTAAGTGGCTAATTAGTAAATTAAAAAGGTATTATGGTTAATTAGCAATTATAAAGGTTAATGTGAGTAATTGTAGGATTATAAAAGTTATAAGGTTATTTGGCAATTTATAGAAGTTAATATAATTGTTTTACAATTTCTGAAAAATAATATGGGTATTTAGTAAGTTATAATAGTATATGGTTGTTTGGTAAATTGTAAAAGTTAATGGGTTCAAATTATAATTATCGGAAACTATATGTGGTTATTTAATAATTTATAAAGTTGTTGGGTATAAAAAAAATAAATACCGAATTAAATAGGTTGTTTTGTAATTTAATAAGGAAAGGAAGTAAAACTAGGTAATATAATGCATTATGTAATATTATGGAGTATAATATAAAGTTTATAAAATAATTTTGGTTATAATAAAAATGACCAAGGGATATGATATAAGGAATAAGTGAAAATAATTATGGATGTATTTAATGAAATAAAGATATACAGTACAGTGGGAATTCATTATCACATGTGAATATCACATAAAATAACGAACTGTTGAACCACCTAGAGTCACTGTAAAATAACAGGGGGAAATAAAGGAATGTACAAAGTTATTATACAACGAGTATAAACATTACAGTGACAGTAATATAATATTTAATGAATAATTATATTAATGTTACCCGGTACTGCATGTTTAAACAACAGCGTACGGGAAGGAACTACTGCACAGGAACTTGTCAAGCTAGTAGTTACTTGGTGAATGGTATGTTAATTGTGTGGTCTGAATGTCCTAAGGATTATCCTAAGGTCCAGACGTTATGTGCTAATTGTTTAAGAGCGATATCTGTGATTTTATGTGAATGATATTGTATACTGCATTGCTCAACTTTGTTGCGTTTTATTTATACGCGAACGTCTTATGACTGGTAGTTTATACCTCTAAATTGGAAAAAAAGACTAATTGACCTTTAGGTATTAATTAACCTATCTGGTGGTCAACTGTTATAGTCTTAACTCAAGGATTGGTTATTGTGTCACTGACAAAAGGGCTACCTTATAAGAGAGGAATCCAGATTGTTTCGACTTTCTGGTTGCACATTGTGATCACTACGAGAGACTTCAATGGAGAGTCACTCGAAATCCATCAGCCACATTCGGGGATGGCGGAAGGCACTGCCGTTGGTGCACAGGTTCGACCGGATCGGTCAATTAACCAGGGCCATAGGGTCAGCTGGTAAACAGTTCCAATGGAACACAGGGGACATTCGTCCATTAATAAGTTACTAAGGTTTGACCTAACATGACACTTGCGGTGGAAATTAATTGGAAAAGGTTAATGATTGGTTTTAAGATAAGGGTCAGGTGGCTAACTAACAAAGTACAAGTTTAGTACGCGTATCTTGTTTGGTGATTGTCATGGATTATTAATGTGTGACTATTGGTTATTTCTATGAGTTATTGTTCTGTGGTTGTTGGTGTTGTGTGCAATCGTACACTGTTGTTTGCAGGGAAGTTGTTATGTGATTGTTAAATGTTTATAGTTATTATTGTTGTCATTGTAAACCGGTATTTTATGTAAAGAACCTAATATCAAGATGGCTAAAACGACTTAAGGAATCTTGATGATTTAAGACTACATTTAGCATACCAGCATTTCGATTGCTGAGCCCTTCATTGGGCCAAACATTCCAGGTTATTGAAGAAGACCCAAGCCGGAGTGCGGGACACGGGGGTAGCTGATGTGTTTGCAGCAAACACCTTTGGATTATTTTGTATTGTAATAAAGAGATTGTTGTATTCGGTTAGTTGCTCATTTAGTTGGATTTGGTTTGTAATAATTAGGAGTGCTCAGTATCTGTTCATCACAGTGTGAGGAGTTGTATTGTTGGAAGAGTGTGGTTGCCTTGTTGCTCACAAGGGTGAGTAACGGCGTGTAACACCAAGGTAGATAGTTTTATTTTTCCGCTGCGATTTGCTATTTATTATGCTACGAGTTATGACGTCATTACAGGTCTAGGATTAGGGGTGTTACACCGGTGATCAGACAGATTTTCTGGGACCTCTAGCCCACTGTTTTAGGTATCCATTCTAACCTGAATCGATATTTAATTCGCTTGATTAGTTAAACATTTTGATGGTTCCGGTCCAAAATGATTTGTTTATACCGAGGATACCTACAAATGCCATGTCGGAATTTTGCTTCTCATTAAATCTGAACGGGTTGTATACATTCCTTCACGACTGATGTGTTTAATCCCCTGTACATTTGATTCGATTAGGTCCACCGATGGACGTGTCCGACCATGTGTGATTTCGCTCGTGATTTACGGCATTAAATAAACATAACATTGATTCATTAATCATGGAAGGTCATAAACATCCGATTGATACAATTGACCTATGGTTTTACCTTGCACATTGAAGGTTTGATAGTTTTGAACTTCGGTTATATCAACCGGTAAAATAACACAAATGGGAATTCAACGCTTAGTCTACAGTTTTGTTTTTATATTCCTTCTCACTACTAATATAATTTTGATTAACTGTCATTAGCTTTAATAAATTGGAATAGTGTAATAACCTTTACTTTAGTCTTTGTAAAGTCTGATTGATCGGAACTCATCTATTCATTACAATTGTTTGCTCTCTTAATTCTTTCTTTAATGTACATATGCCATCGCACATTTATCTCTTTATTACTTGAGTTATTAACTAGGTTTTGTTTTCTCTGCTTAAGTTATAATTCCAGCTCTTCAATAAGAATGAAATTGATTTGGTTACTCGAGTTCAGTTTGTTTTTTTCTTTCTCAGTTTTGATATGTGGTTCGTTTATGTTAATTGCTCCGCGCTGTACTTGTACATGTTTTATATTTTAGCTTTGTTGCAGCATTTGATTTGTATCCTTGTACTTTTGTTTATTATCATTAAGCCCTAGTTATTATCCTTTAGGACCTAGCCACTAGGATAGTGGATGTCTATTGGCACTTAGTGGGTCATGTGTCCTTCTTGGTCAAGGTGACACCCTAAACCCTAAAACACACATCTAAAATTATGTATATGTGTATAAATAAAAATCATCAATGTAAAACCTCTTCCAAAATTTGTCCTCAGATTTTTGAATAAAAAGAAACCAACAAATGGCTCTAGAGTCCATCAAACAAAAATCGTCCAAGTCCAAAAACAACCCATTCTACAAAACTTGGCCCAATACCCTTCCTTGGCCCAACAACAATTCTCGACCTGGCCCAAGCCCATTGGCCTATCAGCCCAACCTCAAATAAGGCCCACTTTTAGCCCGATCTCAAATAAGGCCTAAAAACCCAACCAAGGCCCAATTTGGCCCGAAACACTAACCAAGGCCCAATTCGGCCCAAAACACCAAACAAGACCCAATTCAGCCCACATAAAAAAGGCCACTTTGACCTGACCCACTTCGACTTGGCCATTTTTACCTGGCCCAACTTCACAAAACCCGGCCCATCAAACCCATTTCAGACCCAAACCCAATTTGGGCCCAAACCCAATTCAGGCCCAAGCCCAATTTGAGCCCAAACCCATTTCGGACCCAAACTCTTTCTGGATCCATACCCATTTAGGCCCAAACCTTGTCCAAGGCCCAATTCAGCCCAAAAACCTTGACCAAGGTCCAATTTGGCCCAATTCAACCCAAAAACCTTGACCAAGGTCCAATTCGGCCCAAACCTTGACTGAGACCCAATCCGGTCCAACTTTGACCCGGTCCAATTATGACCAACCCGAACTTTGACTTGGTCCAACTTTGACCAATTTGTACTTTGACTTTGACCCAATTTTGACCCGGTCCAACTTTGACCTTGACCCAAACTTTGACCAACCAAACTTTGACCAAGCTAAATTTTTATCCAACTCGTTTTTCCAACCCCAATTCAATTCAAACCAAATTCCATTCAAATTCAATTCAATTCAAATCCAAATTCAATTCCAATTCAATTCAATTCCAAACTCATACCAATCCAAATTCATTTCAATTCAAATTCAAATCAAAATTCATTCAACTCCAATTCAACTTCGATTTCAATTCAATTCAATTTCATTCCAATTTCTTCTACACTCTAAATGTCTCATAGACCCGAGCGTCTCACAGACTTTGTCATTCCAATGATTTGAATGTCTCACAGACCCGAGCGTCTCACAGACCCGAGCATCTCATAGACCCAAGCGTCTCACAGACTTCAATATCTCAAGGTTTCAAACGTCTCATAGACCCGAGTGTCTCACAAACTAGCATCCAAAACCCAAAACTTCACGAAACTTCGAACCCTTCTAAATCTCAAACACCTCAAATATCTTCAAATCCCACAAACATCAAAACTTCCAAAACCCAAATACCGTGAACTACGTAAGGTCTGATCTCAACAGGGAGTTGAGTACGTAGGCAGCCCATCTAGGGTGCGACCCCATTCCAAACAAAAACCCTTTTCCCCTTTTAAGGTGGCTCTCATGTCTCTCAAAACACTCAAACCTTCTTCGGCTTCTATTGGGACATCAGAGTGTTGTAGAGATAGCCAATCACCTCTGAAATACCCCAAACCTTGATATGTGGTTTAAATATTAAACTATGGTATGTAAAGGCTAAAAAGTGCCTTAGAGACATCAGTGAACAATTTAAACCATAGTAAAATGCAATAAAGCACTAAGATACAGTTGAGCAAAAACATGCTCTAAGCTTGGAGTGAACTTGGTTAGGACCCAAAGAGCCTACCAAGACTTAATGATATTCAATTATGATTTAATAAGGCTAATTAAGTCCTTAGGAAACTTTGGTAGACAATAAACCAAACAAAACACAAGAAAATACCTTAAAGTCAATAAGAGCAAAAATGTGCTCTAAGCTTGGGATAAATTTGTATAAGACCTAATGGTCATATCTATACCTTATAAATATGTTAATTAACATATTAAATCAATTACCAAAGAAAACCAAGCTTGAAAACAAGTTAAAACACAAAATGTGCTTTAAGGAGTCTTAAAGCACATTTTGAAAAATTGTCTTGTAAATGAGTTTTGAGTGGCTAAATGTCCATCATTACTCTCTAATTAACATGTGTACTATATAGTATCACATTTGGAAGTCTATATCAATGGGAAATCAAAAATTTCACATCTATGTGCCTTGTTTTAGTGAATAGTAACTAAAATAAGCTAGTTTGTAACATATGTTGTTATAAGTAATTTAATTGGTCAACTAAGACCAAACTACCCCTAAGTAAATGATGGGGGCCGGTTTTTGTGAGGTGAGTCACCACCTTGCAAGTTAACAAATAAATAACAAATACTAAAGCAACTTACTATTTGCTTTATTACATAATATCTTCCAAAAGTAGAACCTATCTTCATTCTCTCATTTCCCTTCATTTCACACGTCTTCTTCCTCCCTTCTTGCTCTCTTCTACGGTTTGCTACAGCACCCATCAACCTCCATCTTCCATTGTCATATTTCCGGCTCACTTAACCAAATCAAAAACAAAACACCACCATTCTCTTTGTCTCATCAAGCTCTTCATTCCTATCCTTTCAAAATCCCAAGAGCTCCATTTCGGTGCCAAGAGGAATCACCATGGGAGGAGACGCGAACAGTTTTCTTCTTCGCGCCGACTGTCTGCAACTTGCTACCATATCCATTACCAGTCGGCGCCTTATTTTCCTCACGCGTGAGCTCTGTCCCCTGCAATAAATAAGCAATCAATGATCAATCTGCAAATCCTATCCAGCTCTTTCTGCCGCCCCAATCCTCTCCTAAATTTCCTCACGCGGTGTTCCTTGGTTCGCTTTGTCTGTTTCCTCTTCTTTTCTTCTATAAAACCCACGTCCTTCTGCTTCAATAATCGATCCCTTCCTCATAATCCAAAGCTCTCCATCAAACTACGATCCATTCCATCCTCTTATTTCCCACTTCTCCATTTTAGTTTTATTCTTCATTCCACCACACAGCAGAAGCACGATAAGAAGAACAGAAGAAAAGGGAGCTGGAGCAGAAGCGAATCGCAGTCCAGTCTCCGCCGGCAGTCTCCAAATTAATGGCTATCTCTGCTTTCTTTTTATTACTGTTAATGTCTGAGTGATTTTACTCGTATCCTAGGATGGGGTTTGACCCCAAATAATTCAGACTTATTATTAATACCAAGTTTGCTTATAAATATTTGTTTTGTCTCTCTAAATTATTAAATGCTTAACAACTGATCATTTTTATGCATTTACGGTTTCTCTTATTTCAATGATTTTGTAAATCTGAGAATAGACCACAAAGAAAGACAAACGTTAGATATTATTCTCCTTGATTAGCAGATAAAATCCATCGCTGTTATTAAAAGAATTCTTGCTTAAAGCTAATTAATGATTTTAGACTTCTGATTGTAAAAGTCTATTGAATTAATTAAGAGTTGTCCTTATCTATGATTTAGGAAGGCCACAAGATAAATTCTTAAACAGACAAATGAGAGCAAATTAGGATTATAATTATTGTCTGTACTTAAATAAAATTTATCACCTGTTTCACTTATTAAACTTGTTTTAATTCCTTTCAGCAAATATTGTTAAATGCTTTAGCGTGACAAACTACTGCATTTATTTGGTAACTATCAACATATGATTTTGAGATAGTCAAAGTACCACAAAGGAATTAACCTTGGTATTTACACTCCGGATTGAGCAAGAAAATACTGAGGCTATTAATAAGAGTTCGTAACTGACAATTATTAACTCTAATAGACAATAAATAATTAAGACAGGATTATAAAATTGTTTAAGTAATTTAGGAAATTCCCCCGCTATCCTAGGATACCTTTTTCCATCCATTTACTTTATTTTACTGTATTTATTATTTCTGTACTAATCCTAAAAATCAAGCTTGCCTCCGGCTAAACCCCCTATTTACATTTTATGCACTTTTATTTATCTTTTTGTACATTTACTAAACTGGATAATTAATTAAATAGTTACGAAGTCTCTGTGGATACGACCTTGTTGTACTACAAAGATTGGGTTCACTGCCCATAGTTAGCAATATAGTTTAACTACTATTTTGCCCAACAAGTTTTTGGCGCCGTTGCCGGGGACTTCGGTCCAACTATCTGGTTTATTATCTGTTTAGTTTTTCTTTTATTTCTGTTATTTGCCTTTTTTTGTATAAATTTTTATTTCTTTTTTTTAAGGTACTTAATTCTGATGGATGGTCACTACGATCAAGCAGGAAGTTGGTATGGTTACCACTATGGCGCAGAGGACTACAATCAATGGAGTGTCTGTCAAAGATGCGGAGAGTACCATGAAAGCCCCCAATGTTCAGACCCAAATGCTGAATTGAGAGCTCTCTTGGAGGATTACAAGTCATCTCTCAAGCCTATCCCCATCTTTGTGTGCCAAGAGTGTGGAGGAGACCATGAAAGTTCCCATTGTCCTATGGTTGCAATCGAGAGAGACAACGCCATTTTAAGGGAAATGATGCCAGATTTTACCTCAAAGTTTGAAAGGATCCATCAAAGAACGCTAGATCAGATCGAACGCATGGAACAACCGCTTCAACAACTGAATGAAGTGGTTCATGAGGAGGAACAACCTGCTGAGGACATAAGCTACTCTCCACCTCCTCCCCTATTCGAATTAGAGAATCCATCACCAAACAACCATCAGCTTGATTATGAAGACAACCCCTCAGAAGAGAGTTTCTCCTTGGACTTCATGGAGTTTCCTCCCTCTGAAGTCCACTACTTTTTCCCCTCCTTCTTCGTGCTCTACCCAGAAGATGAGGGTGGATACATCCTCAACCTTGAGAAGGAGGAGACACCGCCTCCCTCCGAGCCTTCAGAAGAGAGTGCTATAATCAATTTCAAGGAGCCACTTCCCTCTGACGTTGATTACCATAAGCCTCAACAACAAGAGGAGGATTTTTACATCTTCCAATTTGAGGAAGCAAAGCCAATCACACCTGGTCTCCTGTTAGAACTACGCTACCGGCAGTACCTCCTCAAACACCAGGTTTTGTGGGGTATTCATTTTCCTATTATATTTGCCGAAGTAACGTTTTGTTTTGATCCAGGTGGTTTGCTTTTAATTACTGCCAACTTTGTTTTCCTGGCAGAGCTGTTGTCTACTTATATTTTTGATCCAGGATAACGAAGCAGGCGTCTAGCCAAAGACGTTAAAGAAGGGCAGCTTCCCGGGAGGCAACCCGGATGAACTTTTCTTTTATATGCTTTTATGCTGTTTTAATTTTCAGGTTCCCTTTAAATTTTGTTTTTGCTAACTCTTAACCCCGTTTGTAGTATGGTTGCTTCTAGTGTCTTAAGCAGGTACAATTTCATGTCTACACCGCAACCAAGCTACGCTACTTGAGGCTGAAGCTCAAGTGTGGGGGAACTCCTATAACGCTAGCAAAAATAATCTCAGAGGAGTACCAGTTTCTATAATTATGCTTTTATTTAAATAAAATATGCAGAGGAGAGTTTATGTGCTTAAATGAATATTAGTGAGCTTCGTGTTCTCTCTATTTTATCTACTTACCGAAAAGGTCTCCTGAAGCTTTCCCTTGTTTTTCTGGTGAACAATGAGGACATTGTTCAAATTAAGTGTGGGGGAGTGTTCCCTTTTCGGTGACATTTTATACTTAAATGCTTAATCTCTCTGCTTATCTCGCGTTTGTTCAAATTCAATATCGTGGACCCTTTGCATGTGGGTTGTTCTCTTTAAGAATAAATACTGTTATGAATTGTGGGATAAATGGTACAAATTTTTAAAAAATTTTGATTACTTTTGAGGAGCATTTTTTTTATGCGGTGTGACCAATTGATCTGAAATGGATGGATTTTTATTACTCAGGGGTTCTTTCTGTCTTCTTTCTTAGGGATTGCTAAGGGGTGCTTCTCTGTCAAAAAAGAAAAGAAAAAAATAATAAATAAGGGACTTGCGAGACACCATTGGTAACCAACAAAGAGAGTTGAGTGTTCTTTAAAATACGAAGGCTTAATGCCTACATATTATCTTCTCATCTCTTATGCAAAAGTGAAACAAATGCATAATTCTATTTTTCCTTTGTTTTCTCCACAATGCCCATTCTTGAGAGAAGTTGGCCATGGTAAAAGTTCTCAAAGTCACCTTAAATCAAGAAGCATTGAAGTACTCCGGATCATACCCCGAAACTCTAATTTTTATTTTTGCCCTGAGTACACCTATGCCACCAGTAGGTGATGGATCACACTCCTCTAAAAAGTTTAAGATCATGTACTATTGACTTCTTTATCCTACCCTTCATAATAGTATTTGTTAATATTGAGCATTCCCTACTTGTTTGGGTACATGGTTTTGCTTGAGGACAAGCAAAAGGTAAGTGTGGGGGTGTGATAAGTGTCTAAATGAGCATGTTTTATAGGTGTATTTCATATATTATATTAACACTTTTCTTGCTCATTTCTCCACTTCGGTTAGTTTTCCTCTAGTTTATGTTTTATTGTTTATCTCACAAATTTATTGGTTTAACATGAGGAAAACCAGGCTGGAAATAAAGTAGACGAAGAGACGAACGCATAGACGCAAACGGCTCAGAAAACGGAGTCCAAACGAAGAATCTAGAGCCGGTGGAGGTGGAAGTTCGTAGAAGAAAATAAGTCACGACCACGTGTGTGTCCGCATGGCCTTAGGCGGACAACACACGTGGACAACACACGCGGACGTGAGAGGAGGTGTCCGCCCCGTAACCGCCCCATATAAGGCGGACGTGAGACAATGCCATGCAACCGCCTAAGAAAGGGCGGACGTGAGCCATGCGGACGTGAGGGAACGTGCAACCGCGCCTGTCAAGGCGGTACCATGGGCGGACGTCGGACCTCACATACAACCGCCTTGTTTGAGGCGGACAACACACAAACCACACAATGCAACCGCCTAGCTACATGCGGACATGAGGGCGGTCGTGACTAATAAGCAGATGCGAACAGTTTTCTTCTTCGCGCCGACTGTCTGCAACTTGCTACCATATCCATTACCAGTCGGCGCCTTATTTTCCTCACGCGTGAGCTCTGTCCCCTGCAATAAATAAGCAATCAATGATCAATCAATCTGCAAATCCTATCCAGCTCTTTCTGCCGCCCCAATCCTCTCCTAAATTTCCTCACGCGGTGTTCCTTGGTTCGCTTTGTCTGTTTCCTCTTCTTTTCTTCTATAAAGCCCACGTCCTTCTGCTTCAATAATCGATCCCTTCCTCATAATCCAAAGCTCTCCATCAAACTACGATCTATTCCATCCTCTTATCTCCCACTTCTCCATTTTAGTTTTATTCTTCATTCCACCACACAGCAGAAGCACGATAAGAAGAACAGAAGAAAAGGGAGCTGGAGCAGAAGCGAATCGCAGTCCAGTCTCCGCCGGCAGTCTCCAAATTAATGGCTATCTCTGCTTTCTTTTTATTACTGTTAATGTCTGAGTGATTTTACTCGTATCCTAGGATGGGGTTTGACCCCAAATAATTCAGACTTATTATTAATACCAAGTTTGCTTATAAATATTTGTTTTGTCTCTCTAAATTATTAAATGCTTAACAACTGATTTTTATGCATTTACGGTTTCTCTTATTTCAATGATTTTGTAAATCTGAGAATAGACCACAAAGAAAGACAAACGTTAGATATTATTCTCCTTGATTAGCAGATACAATCCATCGCTGTTATTAAAAGAATTCTTGCTTAAAGCTAATTAATGATTTTAGACTTTTTCTGATTGTAAAAAGTCTATTGAATTAATTAAGAGTTTTCCTTATCTATGATTTAGGAAGGCCACAAGATAAATTCTTAAACAGACAAATAAGAGCAAATTAGGATTATAATTATTGTCTGTACTTAAATAAATATTTATCACCTGTTCACTTATTAAACTTGTTTTAATTCCTTTCAGCAAATATTGTTAAATGCTTTAGCGTGACAAACTACTGCATTTATTTGGTAACTATCAACATATGATTTTGAGATAGTCAAAGTACCACAAAGGAATTAACCTTGGTATTTACACTCCGGATTGAGCAGGAAAATACTGAGGCTATTAATAAGAGTTCGTAACTGACAATTATTAACTCTAATAGACAATAAATAATTAAGACAGGATTATAAAATTGTTTAAGTAATTTAGGAAATTCCCCCGCTATCCTAGGATACCTTTTTCCATCCATTTACTTTATTTTACTGTATTTATTATTTCTGTACTTATCCTAAAAATCAAGCTTGCCTCCGGCTAAACCCCCAATTTACATTTAATGCACTTTTATTTATCTTTTTGTACATTTACTAAACTGGATAATTAATTAAATAGTTGCGAAGTCTCTGTGGATACGACCTTGTTGTACTACAAAGATTGGGTTCACTGCCCATAGTTAGCAAGATAGTTTAACTACTATTTTGCCCAACATCCTTCATGTTTTGTGTTGTCCGAAAATTCACCTCACAATGGTGTCTTTACCTTGCTTGTTTTAGTTTCATTTTAATCTTCCAAGGGCTAGGAGGAGTCCTCTCTTGATACTTATTCAAGCTCTCTTCCAATTCCAAGGTAAAACAATTACCTTAGTGTGTTAAGACAATATATGTGCCTAGGGTTACAATGAGATGGAGCATAATGCTTGAATACTCATTCTATTATTTGTACATTGTTTAGAAATTGACAAACAACCAAACATCCTTACCGGTTTTACAAGGAAACAAGAAAGAAGTTTGTGAGGAAAAAGAGGTAAACAAACTATCTCAATGTAGTTTAAATGCCTTAGGAAAATGAGCTTGATTTGCTTAATAAAATACCTAAGGAGCCAAAGGTGAATGACCTAGTAAAATGCTCTCAAGGAAACTATTAAAGGGCATATGTGTTGTTGTATGTAATTGCAGGTCAAAGGCATTATTTATGTGGGAAATTCAGTGTTTAAGGTTTATGCAATTTAAGGGCCTAAGTGCCAAGCAATTAAGTTTATGCACTATATTGTGATGTAGTGTAAATTTGGTGAAGTTATGTGTGTGAGGAAGTCCTTAATGGATCTTAGGTGTTCTTGAGTGAAATAAGGTAAAAACCTAAGGGTTGGATGTGAGAATATACAAAAGGAGCTATGGCAAAATTTGGAAAATGTATAAGAAGTTCTAAGTGATTTAAACAAGTTTTGGTGAACTAGGAAGTGTTAAAGGTGAACAAGTGTTTTACTAGGGAAGAAAACATGTATTAAGGTGATTTAGAGTGATGCAAGGATTTTGGTATTATCTTGGAAGTTCTAAGGATTCAATGAGTGTTTTTGTGGATGTATTAAAGTCTTGGAGAAGTTTGTTTAAGTTTTAGGAATGTTGATGTACAAGGAGGAAATGATGTTTAGGTAAGATGTGAAAAGGAGATTTAGTTACTGAGAAAAGAAGTTTGAGAGATGATGTTAAGGTGTAGAGGAAACACCTTGGTGTAGTGGTCATTATAGGTGAAATACCACTTAGAGATCTTAAGGAGAAAACATTCCAAGTGCTAGGAATTTTGTAAGAAATTTGTGAATGATAAGATGGTTTTGGTGGGTGATTTAAAGAGTTTAGTACATGGCTAAAGGTGTGTTTGATGTGCCAAATGATGTTATAACACATTAGGAGGCTTGAGGAAAAGTTTGGAGAAAATTTGACAAGTTTTTGACAATTTCTGATGTTGTCCGACCCAGTGGTCCGACCCAGGGTGGGTCGGACAGCCTTGTTAATTCAATCGTTGGAGTTTCTGGAATGGTCCGACCCAGAGGTCTTGGGTCGGACATGGGTTGGACATGTGTGTTCTAAGTCTCTGGAATGGTCCGACCCAGATGGTTGGGTCGGACATGGGTCGGACAGGTGTATTTAAAAGATGGGAAAAGTTTCTGGAACGGTCCGACCCAGTTGTGGGTCGGACGGTGGGTTGGACGGCCCAAAGTATGTAAAAAAAAAATTGTTAAAGGTTATAGAATGGTGGGGATTATTAAGTAATGATGTTATAAGGTTGTTAAGGACATGTTAAGTGAGTTATAATGACAATTTAGTGGGGGAAAAGTTGTGTTAAAAGTACATGTAATGTTATCAGTTATTCGAGAATTGCTCGAGGAACATAAGTGGACATGATAAAGTGGACTCCGGTGACAAGTATGGTTTTCTTGCAACCTGTGTCCTACCGGATTACACCGGCTTGTATGCCAATGTGTTTTTCTGTATGTTTGCCACGTTGTAAGATAAAACATGTAATGAGTTTATAGTAATTCATTTATGTGACGTGTTCAACTCCGATACCATTTAACCTCGGAAGTGTTAACCTTAGTTAACTGAGTCTAGGATCACATGAGAGTTCGGTATTCGGATTAAACGACCCAAACCATGGGACGTTCTAACCACGGCTATGCGTGTGTTAATTGTGTGATATGTGTATGTGAATGTAGGGATCTCCCTTGTATGTTTAACCCAGTGGTAATACTGTATGGTGTGTAGATATGATAGACTCCATAGTGGGGTTCTAACTAATATCTAAAAGTAAGTATGTACTAACAGTGGTGAGGAATCCGGTTAGGCCGGTCGTGCGCTGTTTGGGAGTGGGTATCCTTCTTAGCCTTACCCTTCTCTCTGTTATGGTTGTTTCCCTCACGGGTTATGATCTCCCATTAGCTTACTCCAAAGCTTAGCTATTCTGACTTATGATCGGTTTAGGGGGAACATGTGTTTGTGTGGTGTGTTCGGGTCACCAAACCCGAACCATCTTAACTTAAGTTACTCATCCGACTATTAGGACGGTAATGAGTGTTGTATAACGAGCTTACCATAAGGGTGACATCATCCTCTAGGCTCACCAGTGAATTAATAATGTTTGGGTCGGTTCCTAAGAGAACCGCTGCCGTTATGTTATGTGTTGTTGATGTAATGCAATCTCTATTGCGATGTTGTTATGTGCACGTTGAAATGTGGAAAGTGTTGTTATGTGTTGTTATGTGATGTATGTAATATGTTGTAAAATGTGGATCATGGATATGAATCCCAGTTTGTGATAAGAGGCGTTTAAGGATAGCCCGATTAATGGGTAAGTGTCGTCTATTAAGGAAGTAGCTCTATTAGAGGAGAAACACTCTAAGGGTAATGAATACCATGAGTGACCTATCAAGTTTGGATATATTATCTGTTTGTTGAGCCCATTGAGGCGGAATGATTCGTGTTGTGTGTTTTAAGTTACATGCATGATTTAAATATAATCAACCGCATGCTAAGATGACAATTAGTTGTGCGTGGCCCGGTAGCATGTGGGCTGCGGGATTACCATACCAGCAAAGGTGCTGAGCCCCTTGGGGGCCACCCTTTCTCTTCTTTTCCTATTTCAGGTACAAGGAGCTGGAAGCCGTTCGAGAGTAGGACGGGGTAGTCGTTGTACATGGGTAATCATTTAAGTTGTACATATACAGTAGGTGTAGTAAGACCGAAATTGTTATCGGCATTAGTTGTGAATACTCGGTACAGTTGGAAGGTGTATGTTGTTTCTATTGTTAATGGAGGGGTCAGTAATGTGTAGTCGCTCGGGAATCTAGTCCATCAGACCGGTACAGTGTTTATGTAATAGCCTTGTTAACCACGTGGGTGGTTAACGGCGTGTAACACCAACGAGTTAAGTGATGTGATGAAGTTGTTTTTCCGCTGCAGTTTAATTGTAAGTATGTTTAATATTGGATGGGGTGTTACAAAAAGTGGTATCAGAGCGAAGTATCGCTCTGATGACTGAATTACCGAGCTTAGGAAGTACCGAGTTAGGATTTTAGTACTTTGGGTTAAGGGTTGAGTGATAGCGTGAGAGATACGCTAGTTGGGAATTACCAGTGAACACTGAAAACTTACAATATCCTTCCCGCCCTCCACAATCCCTGTTATATAACTTGGGAAACAACGCCAGAGAGATGGAAGTCCTCTCTTACTCGGGAATACCCGATCTGGCTGTTATTAAACACCTCTAAAGGTACGAAGAACCTGTCATACGGTGGATCCCGAAATGTGGGAATCCCGGAGACGGTTCCCATTTGAACAATGTTAACCGCATCTAATTGCGAAGAATAAGGAATCTTGTGTATAGAAGAATGGAATTTCCGGCAACCTGGGTCGACATGCCGAGCAGTCGAGAATAACCAGCTTGCAACGCACCAACCGTGCAACAGACAAGAAGTGGATTAGTGAAACCCGAGACGAGTGTCTACGGAACCACAGTTGTTAAATAATACGCCAACGGTATACCAACCGACTAAGGAACTACAACGTAGTTCCCAAACAGAGACAAGTCTCAGTAACCACGACAAATGGGTGGAACGGGCTACGAAGAGGAAACAATACTAAGTAAAAGGGAACTCCAAGAATGGGAGACACCCCAGTTAATAATTATCATGTGAATACAGCGAGAAGTCACCTAGAGGAGTTATTATCAAGACAATAAGATCAGTGAGGGCCAACAAGGCCACTGATGACAGTGTGGGTAAGAACAATACCGCAACCGGTATGTGTGTTTAACCGATAGCCAGTTAGCATGGCGCACTTGCTATAGCAAGTGCTGCTATAACAGGGCTGTTCGGGGAAGTTTTAATAACTACAAGTACTCGGTAAAGTACCACGAAGTTAAGTGTGATCGTTATAACTGTGGAAGGGCTTAACAGCCTAACCTTTGTAATTAGAAGTACACCAGTCAGCAAGAAGCTAGATTTGGTTAAGGCAAGAAGGCGTTGTGAAACCATGAGAATTTTTCTTTCAACTCAGATTTATTTCAAACTCTTTTCGTCCAAAACCATGATTTCTTTCAAACACATACTCATTTTCTACCTTCTTTTAAAAACCAAACCAGAAAAACCAAGGACAGTGATAAAGATACAACAGTGGATAAACTTTCCCTCGATTAAGTTCGGGGAGCACGGAACGCATATTGTCATAGGACAATATAAGGGAGATGACAACAGAATACTTCACCTAGGCGTGTAACGGACATTACGAGTGTACCGACTGTAATGTGGGACGACCACACTCCGTGAGGAGCTTGTGGGCCTGACCGACCTATTTATGGGTTAGTTGGGTAAGTAGCAATGTGTCAGCATGGTACCCCACATATGTATACAAGTAGAGTCCGGAACACGGGAGGTAGTCGACTCCGTTCTACGGTCAGCAGTATAAGTCAAACAACAGCTAAGGATTACCACGAATGGTTGAAGTGAAGGAACTTAGTTAAGTTAACGAGACTAAAGGAATTAGTGAATTCCTTTTAAGGAAATGTTTAAGAGTTAGGAGGTGCGAAGTGCACTAACTGTAGTGTAAAGACATCGTATATGTCTTAAGGATCCTCAGGGATAAACATGATAGCTGGAACGGAGACCCAGCCTGTGCGTGGCAAGGCAGATGCCTAATGTGGACACATTAGTGTGCAATGAATGGGATGAAACTCCCAGAATGAGTACTACACTACCGGGAAATGTTGATCTTCCCAGAAGAAGATAATAAGCCAGTTAAGAACGCAAACGGCGTGGCTAACTGAATATACCAATAAGTATGAACCAGATGTAAAGGCATAACTTAGCAACACCCAGAAGCAATCCTTGAAGGGTGTTCGCATCAACAATTATGGCACGAAATAACGTGACAGAAACACAAGGGTTGAAACTAACACCCAGTCTAGACATAAGTTGTCAGGAGACGGACTGACAACCTAAAGGGCATCCCATGAAAGAAAACATAATGTAACGACCTTGTCATGGAGCTCAATATAATATCCAAACCATGTAATGTTGTACAGAGAAGTACATGTGTGTGGACAGCCTACAATGAGCGCAGCTCAAGGCAATAAGGCTTATAAGCCACAAATAAGGTGTGATATGTAAATTAGATTGATTGTAGAAGTTTATGTTGTATAAGTGAATAGAGTGGAGAACGAACCACTGTATCAAGAGTGGGGATACCTCTCAATATTGTGAGACCGCAGGAGCGGTAGTTATGTGTACCAAGCTCAAGAAATATGCTGTGGACAATATTATTGTTATTTGAGAGCAGTTAGTTTAGTAGTATGTGTGTATAAAGTGAAGCACCGAGCTGAATAACGCCGGTTTGTAACTCGAGTGATCAACGCTCAAGGAGTATTCAGTAGTCATCCAAATGAATGACAAGCCATAATACGAGTGATGTAAGTATATGTGTGAAAGTTAATGTGACAGTAAGTAGACCATGTAAGTTAGTGTTATGCAATGAGTAGGGGCCGGTGCGAACAACAGCGACCGTGTGTAAGTATTGTTAACCGATAAGTGATAGCAAATAAGTAGGCAGTAAGCCAGTAGCCAGTATTACGAGATCAGAATCTCAGTAAAACACAGTGTGAATTCCGTTGCGAATCGCATAAGGGATTTACTGTGAAGAGTTTACGCCTCTGCACTCTGTATGACGGAGTGTTTTGGTATTGCACTTGCGCAGTAATGATCGAGTGGGATAGCTAGGGAATTGGAAACATGTTAATTGTGGAGCAATAATGTTATAATGGCCGATGCATAGGAAATGCAAAGACATACCATGAAAGAATACATGTACAGAATCAAATGTGGAGGCATGATTAACAGTAAGTGACTACAGTAGTACTAACTGCCAAATATCAGTATGGAATATACCATAAATGTTGGAAATAACTGAGAGAGCACTACACGTTGGGTGGTGGCTCAATCTCAACCGACAGTAAGTCGGAAGAAATCAAGTCAATTGTTGTGAAATACGTAGCAGTTTACACAGTAAGTTATTAGAGAAGTGGATGAAAGTTTTGTCACTCACCGAGTTCGCTAGTGGTAAGAGATACCACGCATCGGTTGAGAAACCCTTGTTACCAAGATGAAGGTGATAATTGAGGATGTACAATACAGTAAGAATAACGAATGGGGCAAACTGAGCCCTACAGTTATTAGAGTTTCGCAGCAGAAACTAGTGAGCCAGTAATTCAAGTGTTGAATGTGCATGGTGAACATGAGTGAATGGCTAGTTATTAATGCCCAGAAGCCTCACAGGCCAGAATCAAAATCAGTTAAGAGTTAAAACAAACTCCATCGAGAATCCTTGGTTTAGGAACTAAACCGCTAATATGGTTAAGATCCTCTAACCAGAACACATTGTATAACAGACTACGTGGAAGTTAAAACACTTCACGACGGCAGAACATTTTAAACATATGTTAAGTGATTGATTACGTGGGCGTAATCCCTTTTAAGGGGGGGTAGAGCGCAAAACCACTTAGTGTGTATTACCGTACAAGTGTACGTAGTGTATGTGACTTATATTGTGCATAGCACAAAATAATTGTTTTGATGATTGGTGTGTATGTGTGTTACGTAAACATACACATTCATTCATGGTTTAATTGTGGTAATTGCGCACAGAAGATGCGAATACCATTGTGATAAGTGTGTGTAATTGTTAACAATTGTGTGTGATAGTACAAGTGTGGGGAGTAGAGAAACTCCCGGGGGAACAAAAACCCCGACAGTGTATAAATGTGAAACGGTGTGTTGTATTTTGATAAAATATATGTGTATATATATACTATATAGTGATTCATGAAAGGGTACGAAACCGACATAGAACCTAGTGGGAATAAGATTCCCTAGGCAACAGGATTAAAGTGAATGGAGGTAACTGATAGACGGAGTTCTATCCTTTGGAGATGTTATGATCATGATTATAATGATTAAAAAGATAGAAAATTGGAAATGAGTGATTTATTTGATGCTTGCAAATGAAGTGGGAGGTGGAACTTGATTTGCATGCTATCAAGGGAAGCCGAACACAAATTGGGGTGGAAGGATAGTTCAACACTGATGCTGATCACATCAGGGTTGGATGATTCTTGAAGCCCCCCTTAAGTGGTCACAAATAACCACGCTAAGAAAAGAACCAAAGAGCATAAGTTGGACTTCGAGTTGTGTGTGTTTTCAAAAAGGATTTTGAATTAGTATTTATAAAATGTCGATAGACACTTTACATAATTAAAGTTCTCTTACTTAACCTCACAAGGAAAAATTTTAAATTTAAGTGATTGTTTTGATCTCCCAAAGGAACGGGGACGGAAGGTGTCCATCGCGACCGGGTTCTGCGGGATCACAGTGTATATCAAAGATATTTTGATTGTTGTACATGCTATGACATGTTGTGTGGTATGTGTAATAAATATTATTTTGACCCTGATTCCCAAAGGTGTATGTCATTAAGACCTATGAGTCTAAATGTTGTTGTGTTACATAGACCTATGTGTCTAAAGGCTGTTATGTTATCAAGACCTATGTGTCTAAATGTTGTTATGTTACCCAGGACCAGAGAGTCTAAGGGTTGTTGCGTATGTGCAAATGTTGTTAAGATACCCGGACCATTGAGTTCGAGGTTATCATGTGAATATGTTATGTTATGCATGGATGTGAATGTGTTACCCGGACCATTAAGTCCGAGGGTGTGATGTAAAATATGTTTGGTTATGGAAGTTTATTTCTAAGTGATTCCTGCGTTCTAATTTAAATGATGTGTGGGAAGTGTGAACTTCGAGGACGAAGTTCTTTTAAGGGGGGTAGATTGAAATACCCCAAACCTTGATATGTGGTTTAAATATTAAACTATGGTATGTAAAGGCTAAAAAGTGCCTTAGAGACATCAGTGAACAATTTAAACCATAGTAAAATGCAATAAAGCACTAAGATACAGTTGAGCAAAAACATGCTCTAAGCTTGGAGTGAACTTGGTTAGGACCCAAAGAGCCTACCAAGACTTAATGATATTCAATTATGATTTAATAAGGCTAATTAAGTCCTTAGGAAACTTTGGTAGACAGTAAACCAAACAAAACACAAGAAAATACCTTAAAGTCAATAAGAGCAAAAATGTGCTCTAAGCTTGGGATAAATTTGTATAAGACCTAATGGTCATATCTATACCTTATAAATATGTTAATGAACATATTAAATCAATTACCAAAGAAAACCAAGCTTGAAAACAAGTTAAAACACAAAATGTGCTTTAAGGAGTCTTAAAGCACATTTTTGAAAAATTGTCTTGTAAATGAGTTTTGAGTGGCTAAATGTCCATCATTACTCTCTAATTAACATGTGTACTATATAGTATCACATTTGGAAGTCTATATCAATGGGAAATCAAAAATTTCACATCTATGTGCCTTGTTTTAGTGAATAGTAACTAAAATAAGCTAGTTTGTAACATATGTTGTTATAAGTAATTTAATTGGTCAACAAAGACCAAACTACCCCTAAGTAAATGATGGGGGCCAGTTTTTGTGAGGTGAGTCACCACCTTGCAAGTTAACAAATAAATAACAAATACTAAAGCAACTTACTATTTGCTTTATTACATAATATCTTCCAAAAGTAGAACCTATCTTCATTCTCTCATTTCCCTTCATTTCACACGTCTTCTTCCTCCCTTCTTGCTCTCTTCTACGGTTTGCTACAGCACCACCATCAACCTCCATCTTCCATTGTCAATATTTCCTAGCTCACTGAACCAAATCAAAACCAAACACCACCATTCTCTTTGTCTCATCAAGCTCTTCATTTCTATCCTTTCAAAATCCCAAGAGCTCAATTTCGGTGCCATGAGGAATCACCATGGGAGGAGCTTGAGCTCACCTTTTCACATATTATTGTTCTCCTTTGCTTCAAGGTAAGGAAACTCAAAGAAAAATGATGTTTCCTTAATGTTTTGTGTTGTCCAAAAATTCACCTCACAATGGTGCCTTTACCTTGCTTGTTTTAGCTTCATTTGAATCTTCCAAGGGCTAGGAGGAGTCCTCTCTTGATACTTATTCAAGCTCTCTTCCAATTCCAAGGTAAAACAATTACCTTAGTGTGTTAAGACAATATATGTGCCTAGGGTTACAATGAGATGGAGCATAATGCTTGAATACTCATTCTATTATTTGTACATTGTTTAGAAATTGACAAACAACCAAACATCCTTACCGGTTTTACAAGGAAACAAGAAAGAAGTTTGTGAGGAAAAAGAGGTAAACAAACTATCTCAATGTAGTTTAAATGCCTTAGGAAAATGAGCTTGATTTGCTTAATAAAATACCTAAGGAGCCAAAGGTGAATGACCTAGTAAAATGCTCTCAAGGAAACTATTAAAGGGCATATGTGTTGTTGTATGTAATTGCAGGTCAAAGGCATTATTTATGTGGGAAATTCAGTGTTTAAGGTTTATGCAATTTAAGGGCCTAAGTGCCAAGCAATTAAGTTTATGCACTATATGTGATAGTGTAAATTTGGTGAAGTTATGTGTGTGAGGAAGTCCTTAATGGATCTTAGGTGTTCTTGAGTGAAATAAGGTAAAAACCTAAGGGTTGGATGTGAGAATATACAAAAGGAGCTATGGCAAAATTTGGAAAATGTATAAGAAGTTCTAAGTGATTTAAACAAGTTTTGGTGAACTAGGAAGTGTTAAAGGTGAACAAGTGTTTTACTACTAGGGAAGAAAACATGTATTAAGGTGATTTAAGTGATGCAAGGATTTTGGTATTATCTTGGAAGTTCTAAGGATTCAATGAGTGTTTTTGTGGATGTATTAAAGTCTTGGAGAAGTTTGTTTAAGTTTTAGGAATGTTGATGTACAAGGAGGAAATGATGTTTAGGTAAGATGTGAAAAGGAGATTTAGTTAGTGAGAAAAGAAGTTTGAGAGATGATGTTAAGGTGTAGAGGAAACACCTTGGTGTAGTGGTCATTATAGGTGAAATACCACTTAGAGATCTTAAGAGAAAACATTCCAAGTGCTAGGAATTTTGTAAGAAATTTGTGAATGATAAGATGGTTTTGGTGGGTGATTTAAAGAGTTTAGTACATGGCTAAAGGTGTGTTTGATGTGCCAAATGATGTTAAAACACATTAGGAGGCTTGAGGAAAAGTTTGGAGAAAATTTGACAAGTTTTTGACAATTTCTGATGTTGTCCGACCCAGTGGTCCGACCCAGGGTGGGTCGACAGCCTTGTTAATTCAATTGTTGGAGTTTCTGGAATGGTCCGACCCAGAGGTCTTGGGTCGGACATGGGTCGGACATGTGTGCTCTAAGTCTCTGGAATGGTCCGACCCAGATGGTTGGGTCGGACATGGGTCGGACAGGTGTATTTAAAAGATGGGAAAAGTTTCTGGAACGGTCCGACCCAGTTGTGGGTCGGACGGTGGGTCGGACGGCCCAAAGTATGTAAAAAAAAATTGTTAAAGGTTATAGAATGGTGGGGATTATTAAGTAATGATGTTATAAGGTTGTTAAGGACATGTTAAGTGAGTTATAATGACAATTTAGTGGGGGAAAAGTTGTGTTAAAATGTAAAAGTAAAACAAGTTAAAATGTGAAGTTATATAACTAAGTTAACAGGGAAAAGTTATAAGCATTAGACTTTAAACAATCATGTTACCCCGATGTTAATAAAAGTACATGTAATGTTATCAGTTGTTCGAGAATTGCTCGAGGAACATAAGTGGACATGATAAAGTGGACTCTGGTGACAGGTATGGTTTTCTTGCAACCTGTGTCCTACCGGATTACACCGGCTTGTATGCCAATGTGTTTTTCTGTATGTTTGCCACGTTGTAAGATAAAACATGTAATGAGTTTACAGTAATTCATTTATATGACGTGTTCAACTCCGATACCATTTAAACTCAGAAGTGTTAACCTTAGTTAACTGAGTCTAGGATCACATGAGAGTTCGGTATTCGGATTAAACGACCCGAACCAAGGGACGTTCTAACCACGGCTATGTGTGTTAATTGTGTGATATGTGTATGTGAATGTAGGGATCTCCCTTGTATGTTTAACCCAGTGGTAATACTGTATGGTGTGTAGATATGATAGACTCCATAGTGGGGTTCTAACTAATATCTAAAAGTAAGTATGTACTAACAGTGGTGAGGAATCCGGTTAGGCCGGTCACGCGTTGTTTGGGAGTGGGTATCCTTCTTAGCCTTACCCTTCTCTCTGTTATGGTTGTTTCCCTCACGGGTTATGATGTCCCATTAGCTTACTCCAAAGCTTAGCTATTTTGACTTATGATCGGTTTAGGGGTAACATGTGTTTGTGTGGTGTGTTCGGGTCACCAAACCCGAACCATCTAACTTAAGTTACTCGTCCGACTATTAGGACGGTAATGAGTGTTGTATAACGAGCTTACCATGAGGGTGACATCATCCTCTAGGCTCACCAGTGAATTAATAATGTTTGGGTCGGTTCCTAAGAGAACCGCTCCCGTTATGTTATGTGTTGTTGATGTAATGCAATCTCTATTGCGATGTTGTTATGTGCATGTTGAAACGTGGAAAGTGTTGTTATGTGTTGTTATGTGATGTATGTAATATGTTGTAAAATGTGGAATATGTGGATCATGGATATGAATCCCAGTTTGTGATAAGAGGCGTTTAAGGATAGCCCGATTAATGGGTAAGTGTCGTCTATTAAGGAAGTAGCTCTATTAGAGGAGAAACACTCTAGGGGTAATGAATACCATGAGTGACCTATCAAGTTTGGATATATTATCTGTTTGTTGAGCCCATTGAGGCGGAATGATTCGTGTTGTGTATTTTAAGTTACATGCATGATTTAAATATAATCAACCGCATGCTAAGACGACAATTAGTTGTGCGTGGCCCGGTAGCATGTGGGCTGCGGGATTACCATACCAGCAAAGGTGCTGAGCCCCTTGGGGGCCACCCTTTCTCTTCTTTTCCTATTTCAGGTACAAGGAGCTTGAAGCCGTTCGAGAGTAGGACGGGGTAGTCGTTGTACATGGGTAATCATTTAAGTTGTACATATACAGTAGGTGTAGTAAGACCGAAATTGTTATCGGCATTAGTTGTGAATACTCGGTACAGTTGGAAGGTGTATGTTGTTTCTATTGTTAATGGAGGGGTCAGTAATGTGTATTTGCTCGGGAATCTAGTCCATCAGACCGGTACAGTGTTTATGTAATAGCCTTGTTAACCACGTGGGTGGTTAACGGCGTGTAACACCAACGAGTTAAGTGATGTGATGAAGTTGTTTTTCCGCTGCAGTTTAATTGTAAGTATGTTTAATGTTGGATGGGGTGTTACAACCTCAACAGAGTCAATCATCCCTAGTCAGACACAAAGAGTGAGCCACTTCAATGGAGCCCACGCAACTATGGAGACTTCAAAGACCCTCCCGAGTTGTTGCGAATAATAAGGAGTCAACTCGAGAATGCCTCAACGGTCATAAAGTCCTCGCTTAACACCCGAAGTTCGCGGCTCAAGTAAGAAGACCACTCAAAGACGTTGGAAGTTGCCCACTAAGTTAGTTTCGGTATTTTCAGAACTAACTCCCTCGACCTACCGGTTGTAATGCTAGTATAAATAGGTTGGGTTATTGCTAGTTTCAAGTGCGCTTTCATTGAGGAATATTTCAGAGCTTAGAGAGAGGGAGAAAGAATTGCTTTGTAAGCCAGAGAGAGAAAGGGAATACGTACCAAGTTAGTTAGTTCATTTAGATAGACTCTGCCTAGGAAGATCCTAGTTTCGCTACGCTTACCATTGATCTGATCAGAAAGTGTATTAGGTGAGTGAGTGAAAAACCGCTAAGTAGATCCCTTCTACTTAGTGGACATTTGTAAGTTGTTTTATTTGACCAAGAAATGAAATAGCTTATTTGTGTATCTTGCTGAGTTCCACAGAGTCCTTCTTTCTTTTCGGCATCGTTTCGTTTCAATTACCGCAAAGTCTTCCGCACCCTTAGTTTAATCAATTCGATTGAGTGCCTTTACATCACAAAGTGTTTCTCACTTACAAAGGCTGATTGAGTCAAACCAACTCTTAGACTCACACCTTTGGTTGGTTTGAGTTAGCCACCCGATCCTACACGTGGTATCAGAGCCTTGCTTAGGCTAACGGTCAATCAACGAAGCAATGGCAGACCTCTTCGCCAATCAAAACAACAAAATGCACTTCGAGCACCCCAGACTCACCTCCACCAACTACGACCATTGGAAAAACGAGATAGAGCAACACATTGAGTCAGTCAACTCTGAGCTTTGGGAGATAGTCACTGGAGGAGATCTTGCAGTCAATCCAGATCGATCAACATGGACTGCTGCAGATCGCAAAAGGTACGAGCTGAATCGACAAGCATCACGTGCAATATACACTTGCCTATCCATCCCAGAACAAAGGAGATTCAATCACTATAAGTCCGCAAATGAGATATGGACACTCCTTCAAGCTACCCACGAAGGAGTCACTGAACTCAAGAAATGCAAAGCTCAAGAACTTCGAATGGACTATGAAAATTTTCTGCAAAAGCCTGGTGAGTCTCTGGAAGAAGTGCTTGATCGTCTCTATTTACTAACTACTACTATGCAGGAAGTTAACATCTTACCGGATAGAGAGAGTGTCTTGCACAAGCTGCTGGACAGTCTCCGAGAAGAATGGGCATAAACAGTAATCTCCACCAAAGCATGCAAGGATTTATCCAAATGGAGTTGTCAAGACCTAGGTTCCTATCTACAATCCGTAGATAAATACAAGAAGAATGTTCGAAAGAAATGTGGTAATACATCTTCTCCTTCTTCTAGTAAGATTACTACTTTGAATGACCAAGCCTTGCAGGTCAATTCGACTCAGTACACTCAAGAAGGAGCCTATGTCGCTGATACTCAAATCAGACAAGCTAAGGCCGAGCTGGTGGATATTATTGTTGAAGAAAGTGAGGCTGAGACTATGGAAGACTTTGTCTTCATAGTCAAGAACTTCCGAAAATTCATGCGTAACCAACCAAATCGACAAAGTCGGTCGTTCTTAAACGCCTCCAAACAAGTCTTCAATTCCGTCACTTGTTTCAACTGCAACAAACCCGGTCACTTCAAGAAGGACTGTCCCTTACTCAAGAACCAGTATGGAAAATCTCAAGGGAGATCGCTGATGGCAGCTGTTGGTTGGGGTGATTCAGACTCCGACGATCCAGACACAGAGTCCAGCGGCTTGGTAAGTCTCATGGCACACGATACGACGGAGTCCATGATCCTCGACAATGAGGTAACTCGTTCTCACCTTGAAACAGATCTTTACCGTATTTCTCCTATGGGATTTAAGATCTTAATTGCTAAAATTGTCTCCGAGAATAACTCCCTCAAAGCAAGTCTCACCAGCAAAATAACCAAGCTATCAGAGGAACTCGAAATCTCAAAAGGTCTTATGTATGCCCTAAGAGATGAAGTTGAGGAACACAAGACCATCTCTTACTCTCTTAGATTAGATCTACAAGAATCAAGGCGTCATGTTGATTCCCTTCAAAAGGAACTTCATGATACCTTAGAGCGAACTCAATCTAGCCAGGGCGACCAGAAAGAGTCTCTCACCCTAATCGACTCTCTCAAACAAGACCTCACCATCTTTACTGATAAGTGTTGTTCTCTTCAAAATGATCTAAATGCTTCTGAATCCAAAAACATATCCCTGAACACCACTATCAAAAACCTCACTCAAAAACTGAAAAAAAGGAGCATGCTCTCTCTCTCTCTCAAGCCAGTCAAATTTATCAAACAAGTCACCTCCTCCGAACTACCTGAGTGGGCCAACTCCAAGATTAAAGAAATTAACCAAGATCGAGATGATCTTCGCTCCAAAGTAGAACAACTCTCTCAAGAGATTGTAAATCTACAATCCAGAGTTCGATCCACTAAATCCAAGCCCAAGTGGCACAAAGGTAAGTTCGATATCCCAAAGAATATGTCCAAGTCCGACAACAGAGCCAAACGATATTAAGAAAAGGAGAAGTTTGACTCCTGATGGAAAGGACAACAGAAATACGTCAATCTTTCTCCAACCAAAATTTATGGCTACTGCGGGAGTCTTGGACATAGAGACAGTGCATGTGATAAATTGAATAAAGATCTTTCATTTAACGTAAAACATGTTAAATTGATACTTGAAGCACAAGAAGAATTGAAAAGATCTGGCTCGAAAAGGGAACCCAAGTACATCTGGGTTCCCAAATCTAACAAATGATCTGTTATTTTGTAGGTGAAGGCGAATGGAGACAGCTGGTACCTGGACAGTGGATGCTCTCGTCACATGACTGGAGATCCAAATCAATTCAATTCGCTTTCATCCTACCAAGGAGGTAAGGTTACTTTTGGAAACAACAACCAGGTGAAATCGTGGGAGTTGGATCCGTAGGTAACCCCTCAAAATTTTAAATTGATGGAGTCCATCTGGTCACTAGACTTCAACATAGTTTACTAAGTATTTCTCACATTTGTGATAGATTCAGTTTGGTACTTTTCTCCTCTTCGGATTGTAAAGTTTATGATGAGCGTACAGGTTCCTTAAAAGTTGTGGGACGTAGAGAAGGAAATCTCTACAAAATGTGCTTAAACTCCATTAATCCAGATGATCAAGTCTGTCTCAACGTGCATTCCAAAAACTCATTGCTGTGGCACTCCAGACTTGGTCACGCAAATCACAGGCTGTTGAACAAACTCAAAAGCAAGGACTTGGTGATTGGTTTACCCGACCCAAACTTTGACACAGACTCTGTCTGTGAAGCATGCATAAAAGGTAAACACACCTGGTCCTCCTTCAAAAGTAAGTCGACTCTCTCTACTAGCTCTCCGTTAGAATTGCTCCACATGGATCTTGTCGGTCCCATGCATACACAAAGCAGAAGTGGTAAGAGGTACATTCTGGTCATAGTCGATGACTATTCTAGGTGGACTTGGGTCATTTTTCTATCTACTAAGGATGAAACTTTTACGGAGTTCGTCAAACTCCATAAAATGCTTATCAACAAATTTTCATTTACTTTGAAAACCCTGAGAACGGACCAGGGTACTGAATTTTGCAACAAGTCGTTTGATGAGTTTTGCAGGGACAACGAAGTTGATCACCAAATCTCATCCGCACGCACTCCGGAACAAAATGGAGTGGTTGAACGAAAGAATAGAACTTTGGTAGAAATGGCACGCACCATGCTCATTGGCAGTCAACTCACTCCATCATACTGGGCAGAAGCTGTTAACACAGCATTCTATGTGTTAAATCGTGCGCTGATCCATCCATTCCTTCACAAGACACCCTATGAACTACTCCGTCAACGTAAACCAAGTCTCATTCATCTCAGGCGTTTCGGATGTAAGTGCTTTATCCACAATCATGGTAAGGACAACTAGGGTAAGTTCTCTCCTAAAAGTGATGAAGGTAATTTTCTCGGCTACTCCTCTAAAAGTAAAGCTTATCGTGTTATCAATCTGAGAACTCAATGTTTAGAAGAGAGTCCCCATGTCAAGTTCGATGAGTCCCACAATGTTGGCTCATCTTCTGATCAACTTGACTTTGCTCCCGACGATTTCCTCACTAATCCACACTTCATCACTGTACCCATAGGAAGACTCCCCGATTCCCAATCCATCACTCCTAATGATTCTCCGGAAAACAAAAACAATACATCAGACTCTACTGACTCTGACAATCACCCGAGACACCCTTACCACAAAACTTGAACTTTGACTCCTCTGACAAAGACACACCCCCTCCTGCTTCACGTCGACAATTCCAACAAAAATCAGCCCACCCTCCTGAAAACATCATTACAGACCCAAACTCCGGTGTTCAAACACGCCTCCAAGCTATGCAAAACCTCTGTGCCTTTGGTGCTTTTCTTTCCAGCACCAAACCAAGTAATGTCAAAGAAGCACTCCTTGATAGTGATTGGGTTACTGCAATACAGGAGGAACTAAATTCTCTCCAGAGACATGCTGTCTGGGAGTTAGTTCCTCGACCCACTCATCAACAAACCATTGGTACTCGTTGGGTCTTTCGTAATAAACTAGATGATGCAGGACAAGTTTTCAGGAATAAAGCACGATTGGTCGTTCAGGGCTACAATCAAGAAGAAGGGATTGACTATGATGAAACCTTCGCACCCGTAGCTCGTCTTGAAGCAATTCGCATGTTAATTGTGTTTGCTGCATTCAAAGGTTTCACATTATATCAAATGGATGTCAAGATAGCCTTCCTCCATGGCTATATTGATAGAGAAGTCTACGTCGAGCAACCCCCAGGGTTCATAGACTCCGTCCATCCCGACTACGTCTACAAACTGTGTAAGGCCCTTTACGAACTGAAACAGGCTCTGCGCGCCTGGTATGAAAGACTGTCTACATATCTGTTGCAAAATGGCTTCTCTCGAGGTAACGTAGATAAAACACTATTCATTCTTCACTCATCGCATGACTTACTTCTAGTACAGATTTATGTTGATGATATCATTTATGGCTCTACAAGTAACAGCCTCTGTGACCATTTTGCTAACCTCATGAAGCAAGAGTTTTCCATGAATGAGTTAGGTGAGCTCAAGTTTTTCCTAGGATTACAAATTCAACAGGAGACGGAAGGGATTAAGATCCACCAACAAAAGTACATCAAGGAACTCCTTGACAAGTACAACCTCACCAATGCCAAGAGTATGTCCACACCAAGCTGTACATCTGCCAAACTTCATCTTGATGATGACGGAGTCGGTGTCAATGCCATAGAATATAGAGGAATGATAGGGTCCCTCCTGTACCTGACTGCCAGTCGCCCCGACATTCTTCACACAGTCTGCCTCTGTGCTCGCTTCCAAGCAGCACCAAAGCAGTCTCACCTCAAAGCAGTCAAGCGTATCTTCAGATATCTAAAAGGTAAAAGTACACTCTATCTATGGTACCCACGATCTCCTACTTTCACTTTATCTCGATATAGTGACTCTGATTGGGCTGGCTCCCTCCAAGATCGAAAGAGTACTTCAGGTGATGCACAGTTCTTGGGTCTTTGCCTTGTTTCTTAGTCCTCCAAAAAACAGAACTCTGTAGCACTCTCTACAGCGGAGGCAGAGTACGTCTCTGCTGCAGCCTGTTGCTCCCAACTCCTTTGGATGAAACAACAACTTCAAGACTATCATGTCACCCAATAACAAATCCCAATCTTTTGTGACAACAAAAGCACAATCAAAATATCAGAAAACCCAGTCCAACACTCAAGAACCAAACATATTGAAATTCGTTTTCACTTCTTGAAAGACTGTGTCAAGAAAAAGCTCATCCAACTTGACTTTGTGCCCACAGAAGATCAACTTGCAGATATCTTTACTAAACCTAGGCCTGTCAAACGGGTTATTCGTTCGGGTTTTGGGTCATATCTTTTTGGGTCAATATCCGTTCGGGTCATTTCGGGTTCAGGTCATTCGGGTTCGGGTCATTTCGGGTTCGGGTTGTAATAGTGTTAGATAGAATCGGGTTTCGGTTATTTCAGGTCATTTTTAATATTTTTTGAAAATATAATAATATGAATAAATACCTAATTTCTATAAGAATATACAACATATAGAATACAAAACTTTCAATACAATGGGTCATTCAGGTTCGGAAGAATTTGTGGTCACTCTAATTTCATGTTATTCGAGTTTGGTTAATTTTTAATTATTATTATTTCGGGTCATTTCGGTTTCGGGTTTTACTCAATCGGGTTTCGGGTTTATTATATTTAAATATTTTCGGGTTCAATCGGGTTTCGGGTTCGGATAAAACGGACGGGTTTTCGGGTTGGGTCAAATTTTGACAGCTCTGACTAAACCCCTGTCTATAGCACGATTTGAAGCACTGCGATCAGCAATCGGGTTGACTTCGTCTACCTAGACGGTCGCATCTCCTTGCCCCTACCGCAATCTTCAGCAGGTACTCCCTCATGTCTCATCGAGTCTGTCTTTGTTTGCACTTGAATCTGTGAAATGTGTTTTATTGCTTAGAACGTCTATAATTCTGGCGCTGCCACCCACGTCATCTATCCAAACCAACCCCGCCTAAATCCTCACCGTTAATCTCGCTAACCACTGACATCCCCTTATTTTTCTCGCCTGACACAAGCAATCTCTACAACTTCCGCAGACTTTTACCTTTATATCCATCACCCGTCCACTCCATCTCTCTCACTTCCATCCCCTTTACACCCAAGTATCCTACAATCTCCAAATGGCAAACATTAATCTCAACGGTATCAATATCCCGGCCGATATTTTCCAAGATCCCATCCGCCTTCAGGCGTACCTCCAATCAATGGCCAACCCGAATCCATCCCCACTCACCACCACCACCACTCACTCTCCCACTAAAACTACTGCTACCTCGTCCCCCACACACTCCGCCACACCACCACCACCTACCCGCGATACATCCCCTCATCAAACACCACCCTCTGCCGCAAAAACCGACATTCTTGAAACGGATGTTGAAGAAGTCACCCCACTACAAACCCTGCCACCACCACCACAAGACCAAAACCCTACTACCGACACCCAAACTACTGATCAACCGCAAGCCCCCACCAAAAAATCTCCTACACCAACCCCACCCGCATCTCCCAAAAAATCTGCAACACCTCCAAAATCTCCTAAACCCAAAACCCGAAAAAGAAAAGCTCAAACCTCCAGCCGACCCACCGCCAAAAGAGTTCTCCGTTCTTCTATTAAGGCCCAACCAGTCTCCTCTGGTTTCGGTGAATCGTCACCGGTACAAGAATTGCCCACGGCCGGTCACGATACTTCTACTGGCGCCACCTCCACCAGGGACCAGAAACCTCCCATGCCACACCGACGTTGTGCGAAGATAGACCCCTTCAACCAGCGCTACATGCTCAGTGACTCCGCTGTGGAAAGAAACATCGTTAGGGGTAAGTTTCTGGACTTTCCATGGGCTCTGTCTTCGAACCTAGGAGAGTTAGTGACAATGCTAGAAGTACAGGGGTGGAAACTCCTTTTCTCTGAGATAGACGAATGGTACCCTCAAGAGTCTGTTGCATTTTATCAAAATCTTGTCATCAGAAATGGTGCCGCACAATCTTTTGTCAATTTCACCCTCATCTTCTTTAATCTTGAAATATTGTCCCAAATCCTTGGAGTCCCTGCTACTGGCCTGTCCTTCTATGAGAAAGGAGTCCTTCCAGAAATCCCCGGGGTCCCACAAAATAAAATCTACTGCTTTTTCTCCTCAAAGAAAAAAGTTGGCTCCCCAATACCCCGAGGCGATCTCTCAATTCTATACCAACTCTTGCACATACTTGTCATCAAAACATTGCCCCCGAAAAGAAGGAAACCTCATGGTCAACTGCTTGGATCTAACAATAATGTACAGCATAATCAACCGTCATTCCCTCAATCTGGCCCACATCATTCTCCACCACTTAGCCCAGTCTGTAGACACCCCGAAACACTCCCTAGGGTATGTGTTTTGGCTGCCTCGTGTTCTAAAATTCTTTCAGGTACCCCTGGTGCAATCAACGCCGGAGTCCATCGAAGAGGCACACACCATCAACCTCCGCTATCTGAATCGGCTGACATCTATCAACAAATCCAAGCTGCTACCCCCACCATCAACTCCAACGACGGCGGGCACTTCCACTTCTCAAGAGGCAGGCCCTCAAGATTCTCTCCTACCCCTACTGGAGAAAGTGGAGCGACTCCTCGCGCAGGCAGCAGAGTTGATTCAGGGCCAAACACGGATGATGGACAGACTCGCTGGGATCGAGACGACTGTGAGTGCCTTGCAAGAACAACTCCTTGATATCCAAGCCTCCTTGACCCCAACCCCTTAGCCATGACGTGTGTGTGTGTGTAGTGTTAGGACTTAGGCTGTTTTTAAGTTCTAAACACTTTTTGCTGGTTTGTGTGTGAATTTTTTGACTAACTCTTTGTGATGGGCTTCCCTCTGATGAAAGCAAAAGAGGGAAGTGGTGAATCCCGTTTGGTGTACGGGTGACTCTGTTGTTGCTTTAAACTGCTTTCGGATTTCTACTGCTGGACCGTGTGGTCTAGTACTATAACTGCTTTTATAATATGCCTTATCATGCCTGTTACACTGCCTATTCATTATTCGCTTGCCTGGAGTCCCTCTACGACTAAGGGGGAACCTAAATGGAGTCCTTGAACTCAATTACTACTGCTGCTATTAAGGGGGACCTTTGACAGGGTCGGTTCCCCTAGTTCTTTGTGTTTCTGTTTCAAGATTGACTCCATCGGGATTCACGGAGGTTTGCTATCATCAGCAACAAGGGGGAAACTGTTGGAACATCAGAGTGTTGCAGAGATAGCCAATCACCTCGACAAAGTCAATCATCCCTAGTCAGACACAAAGAGTCAGCCACTTCAATGGAGTCCACGCAACTAAGGAGACTTCAATGACCCTCCCGTGTTGTTGCAAATAATAAGGAGTCAACTCGGGAATGCCTCAACGCCAAAATGGTCATAAAGTCCTCCGTTAACACCCGAAGTTCGCAGCTCAAGTAAGAAGACCACTCAAAGACGTTGGAAGTTGCCCACTAAGTTAGTTTTGGTATTTTCGGAACTAACTCCCTCGACCTACCGGTTGTAATGCTAGTATAAATAGGTTGTGTAATAGCTAGTTTCAAGTGCACTTTCATTGAGGAATATTTCAGAGCTTAGAGAGAGAGAAAGAATTGCTTTGTAAGTGAGAGAGAGAAAGAGAATATGTACCAAGTTAGTTAGTGCATTTAGATAGACTCTACCTAGGAAGATCCTAGTTTCGCTACGCTTACCATTGATCTGATTAGAAAGTGTATTGGGTGAGTGAGTGAAAAACCGCTAAGTAGATCCCTTCTACTTAGTGGACATTTGTAAGTTGTTTTATTTGACCAGGAAATGAAATAGCTTATTTGTGTATCTTGCTGAGTTCCACAGAGTCCTTCTTTTTTCGGCATCGATTCGTTTCAATTACCGCAAAGTCTTTCGCACCCTTAGTTTAATCAATTCGATTGAGTGTCTTTACATCACAGAGTGTTTCTCACTTACAAAGGCTGATTGAGTCAAACCAACTCTTAGACTCACACCTTTGGTTGGTTTGAGTTAGCCACCCGATCCTATAGCTTCCACAAACTTCAAACCATTAGACTCCAAGTCTTGTTTATCCACTCAACCCCCGGTTTTCCCAAACCTTAATTCTATACTCATTCAAATTCATCAATTTTTTTTCTTGGCGCTAGCTTGGCAGAAAAGCTCGTCTCACCCACTCGTTTTCTCTCCTCCTATCCTAATCCTATCCTTGGCTTCGAAATGAATTTCTTTAAGAAGGTTTTGAAAGAAGACAATCCTGACAATTGGAGACCGAGGTTTCCTCGGGCACCAATCCGAAGTTGTGGTCATTGCCACTTCCGAGGGGTGTAACCCAGTGCAAACCCACATAGAACCTCTGGTATGATCAGATAAGTCCTATCCATAGGCAGCAAAATAAGAGTCAATTAACGGTTCTTAGAACCCGATCTTCCTTCCTAGTTATCATAGGTCAAACTAGGTGGCGAATCTAGTCAATTCCGCCTTATAGAGGCATAAGTCCGCGTGGAGCCCATCGAGAGCGGGTGTATTGCACACTTGCATTCCCCTTTATGCTTTCTGGGAAAGACGGACGATTTAGTAGGTATTTGAGGGCTACCATGAATAACGGGTTTTCAC
This sequence comes from Limonium bicolor, assembly GCA_023374045.1. Classification (NCBI taxonomy): domain Eukaryota; kingdom Viridiplantae; phylum Streptophyta; class Magnoliopsida; order Caryophyllales; family Plumbaginaceae; genus Limonium; species Limonium bicolor. The sequence continues at coordinate 202,988,089 of CM041777.1, read as the reverse complement.
CCTCAACAGAATGGTATTTTCTAGGATCTTGACCTTTCAGCCAGACCACATTTAGATAGACCCCCCCCCCCCTCATTCCGAAAAATCACCCTCCACAGAATGGCGACTCTGCTGGGGAAAACTTGAGTAAGTTTTTCTCATAAACTTGGTCAAGGAAGACTGAATTCCATTCAAGATTGCCAGGAGTTCCTAACTTCTTTCAAAACCTTCAAGAGATTCATTCCAAGCCTCTAGGATTATTTTACTCCACACTTAGAGTGTGTATCTGATGAGGATGGATAGGACTTGATAGATCCTCAACAAACATTGCAACAATTGGGTTAATGATTAGCTCACGATTAGAAAGAGACACTTAGGATTGAATGAAGCTAACTTCCCTTTAGGTTAATAAACAACCAAATTGGAATTATCACCCTCAAGACAAACATTTAGTAATGAGGTTGATGCTAATTTCATCGCTTTATTTACTGCTTTCATATTATTGCGGGTTGTGGGGTGCATTGGGTATCTTAAGACATGCATTCCTCTATGTCACCCCTTATATTCACGAGTCACGGGATGCCAATCGGTCCACGATTGATTCCCCATGAGTCGGGTCATTCATTTGAATGGTTATACCCACGGGGCGAGATGGTCATCGACCTACGCCTTGATACTCATGGATCCACTATTCCTCATTATCTGAGTCAAAAAGCCAGCATATAGTAAGCTCTGAGCCTTCAGTGTCCAGCAGCCTAATGCGGTGTCTAAGACGGGTTATGGGTAGTCACCCCCTTGTATGACGTATGTCTGACCACCTTTTTCCTTACCCTGAAGATTGCATGGGCTCAGTTCTCCAAGAGTCCTCTGCACCACGGGTGTCTTTAAAAGCCCAATGTCACGCTACACAATTCATAGAGGATCTCGTATTACAGATACCCATAACAACACAGCGTAGTCAGTGAATAATTTGGACTTTAGACACACCCTATCGTGCAGACGACGGGAGGCCTGACCCCATGCAGTACTTCCCCGAGTTTCCTGAAAAGTGAGTATGTTGTGATAATCCCCGGTCGTGGCTCGTGTGACTGTATCACTTCGGGTATCCTAACCTTCGAAACTTAAGCACTCCGGACTTTCTTGATGACATGCCCCACAAGGCATAACAGAGATAAATCCGAGAGATGAACAGTGAAGGGACGACGGTTCCCCCGGTGGTATGGAAGCATTGATTGACCTGGAAGGTGATATGAATACCCCGAATTAAAAATAGTGATTAATTAGGCTAATAAGTAATTTATAAGCTTAATTATGTCTAAATAACCATGAGGGAACAAATCCCGAAGAAAACGGATCCTTAAAACGGATTAAAAACACTGACGAACCTTAAAGCGCTGTTTTTCGAGGAAACCGGGAGAACGTGACTTTAAGCGGGTCAAATAGACTCGTAACAATATTGGTCAACCAAATAGTCATTAATAAACATTAGTGAAGGTCTAGAACCAATCAAATCAATAAAACGAGAAAATAGTAAAAACTGTCAAAAACGGGAAGTTGTGGGGTAAAAACATAAATAACTCAAAGTAGTGTGTCCACTATTGAAATAAAAAGGTAAAGTTTGTGTGGGTTTGCTTTAGCAGCCGATTTCTTCCCTCTCTCACACACTCCCTTAATTCTCCTTATTTACAAACGACAAATAAATTAAAAGGCAAAAAGTAACCCCCTTTACTTTACCACTCTCTCTCCTACTCCCTCATTTTCTTCACTCACGTACAGCCCCCTCACTCACTCTCTCAATTCCCTTCTTCTTCCCTAGGCGACAACAATGGAGAAATGAAGAACCCACACCAACACCAACTTCTCTCCTCTTGTTAACCCATCAAACTCCAAAAATTACAAAAACTATACCATTGTGTTCCTCTCACCAAGGAGAACACTATTTTCTTTTCCGAATTCGAAAATGAGCGTTTTCATCTCCATGGGTATTCTTGCTTCGGAGCTTGAAGACCACCATTAGAAGGCCCTTCTTCACCTCTTTGGTTTAAGGTAAAAAGAAATCCAAAAACACTTCCTTTTCGTGCTTTCATTTGCAAAATAAGATTTCAAGTTTTGAACAACTTGTTCCTTTTGTTCCCAGCCGATTTTGGCATCTTTGAAGTAGTAGAAATATTGTTCTTGAGCTACTCTAAGCTTCATCTACTCCCTTGCAAGGTAATATATCCCTAAACCCTAAAATGTGCCTTAAGCTTTTAAGAATGATTTAGGGTTGGTTTTTGGTATTGAAATGGTGGTATGTATCGATGGGTTGTAGTGTTAGAGAATTTGATTTACAAAACCTGTGGGAAGGAAAAAGAAAGAAGGAGAAAAAGAAAGAAAAGAAGAAGAGAGAAAACTAGAAGAAGACAAGTAATTATACTATCTTGTGTAGTCTTGTAAATATTTTATGTAACAGATTTTAGTAGCTTTTGAATGTACATTGAAAATGGTAATGAGTAGTAGTGTAATGTGGAAGAAGAACCAAATTATTTTGAAGCTTAAAAGACATTTAAAAACTGTCACAAACAAAATGGGAATTAGATGTGTGTGCAGGAATTCTAGGAGTGTTTAATGCTTAGTAATTGTGTTGGAGAGCTATATATATTGATGTGGTTTATAAACAGGTGGTATGGATCATAGATGTGAGTGGAAACAATGTGGTGAGAATGTAAGAATTTAGGGGAGGTTATGTCAAAATTTACCTAGAACTAGAACACTTAAGAAACTAGAAACTAGGTTAAAACATATGCTTGAAATAGATTTTAATTTGAGCTACTAGTGGGAAAGTTAGGAGAGGTGGTCAAATGCATTAGAAGCTTTAGAAATGACATTAGAAGAGGGAGCTATAGATGGAGAAGGTGAGAAACAAAATCTGTAGCAAAATGCAACTTAGAAAAATAGTGTAAGTGTTGAAATGAGAACTTAAGAAAATGGGTGAGTGAATTAATATAAAAGGGTGTAATAGGTTAGTAATGGATTTTAACATGTTTAGGTGACTAATTAGGTGCAAAAAAATGTGGGATTAAGTGTAGGAACAATGGGGAATTAATTAGGAAAAATTTGGTTTGTAACAGATAAAGAAAATGTCAAAATCTGCAATGTACAGCAGCTGGTCCGGGACTTAGTCCATGGACAAGGACCCGGACCATGCTGAATTTTGTAACCGAGAGTAGAACAAAGGAGTGGTCCGGGACTTAAGTCCCGTGCAAGGACCCGACCACCCCCATAAAACAACCCGAAGTAGCATTAAACAAGGGTCCAGGACTTACCTTAAGCATGAAGACCCGGACCACTTGGAAATTCCATTCGAGAGTAATGCTTGTTCCTGGTCCGGGACTTGACATAAGTACAAGGACCCGGACCATGCGATTAAATCACCCGAGAGTTTGGATCACATGTTGGTCCGGGACTTAAGACCCGGACAAGGTCCCGGACCAACACAAAATTGTAAAATTTAGTTTATTAAATGGGGTTTAAGGTAAGGAAGTGAATGGTAATGATGGTATAAGATAATTAGGACTTAATGAAGGACGTTCAAAGGTCATTAAGAGTATAAACAAGTTTTAAAAGTAATAAAGAGTAAGTAAACAATGTGTAAGTGTAAGAATTGTAAAGATATAGTAAGTATGAGTTAGGAAACGTAGGAGTAACCGAGTTTAGTTAATGATAGTTAGATTAATCGCTCGATTGTATGTATGTCATAGGACTTGGATTGTGAACACCGGAGGAAAGTTGGATACAAGTACAACGGTGAACGGTATGAACTTCTCATACCCCGTATGCTACCTTGGTTACTCTGATTTGTGTGTTGTGTGCTAATTGATCACCACATAAGATAAATGCACGAATCGGAGTATTATGCTTACTTGTGAATATGTAGTGTTGTATCTTGTTGAATATTGTCTTTAAATCATAGTTTGTATAATTCATGAAATGTATGGATGATAATGATTGTGTGTATGCTTGATGTATTATGTTGTGACCGAATATTATTGTGATTGGACTTCTAACTGATTCCTAACAAGCTAACCAATCTAACTTAATAAATTGGTAGTTAAATTGGAATGAGTAGAAGTCCGATATAGTTTCGGCCACGCGTGAGGATGCGAGACACAAGAGGTTGGATCCAATTCCTGGCTCTTAAACTGGTCCACGGCCCAAACCCCTTAAATGGGTAGCATCCTAGATTAGTGAGCCAAGTAAAACCCGGTGGTGGGACGGTGTAGTCCCTGCCCGGAGGTCATACCGACTTAACATGAGTAAAAGTAAGTAAGTAAGAATGAGTAAACAAGTATGGAAAAGTAAGTAAGCAAAGTAAGAGAAATTGTATGTAAGTGTTGTGTAATGAGTAAAGAGTAATAAGCATCCGATTAACCCGAATGCGTAATTTGGCTAACCCTTGTGAAGGTAAGGATTGTGTGTGCTATTGTATTGTTGTTTCAGCTTGCGTATTGTATGATGTATGATTGTATGATGAATGTAAAGCATGTATGTATGTTAAAAATGAACCGCATGTCTAGTCGACCTTAAATAGTCGGCGTGCCCTTGTTAGCACCCGGTATATGCGAAGTTTATATGCAGCTTTTTGCTGAGCCCCTTGGGGCACCGTTTTTAACATAATGCAGGTCATCGTGAAGGGTGAAGACTTGTGAACTCAAGATGATTCCCTTTTGTCTGTATTTAATGAATTGTGAATGGTGTACTAAGTTGTACACGGCTAGGAGCCTTTTTTGTTTAGCCGGTGTACCATGGGGTACACCCTTTTGGATAATGGAAGAATGGTGAATTGGTATAGATGAGTAGCTTGTAGAAACTCATTACTTTTGGTAGACTTGGAAAGGGATGTAATTAACTTTACTTTTAAATACTCGGTAATCCAGTAATGTAAGCATAAGGTATTTTGTATTTAGTAAGCAATGTTTTAGTAGCTCGGTATATTTAGACATCAGACCGTGACTGTAGGTAGTGTAAGCCCAGCTAGCCGTATGGGTGGTTAGCGGCGTTGTATCACCCGCCGTAGTAGTAGTATTTCCGATGTGAGTAGTTAGGATTATTGGGATGATTGGACAGTAAGCATAGGATTAGCGGTAGGGGTGTTACAATTATCCCAACATTAACACTTACAGATCCACATAAAATCAGCCACGATTTTCATTTGCGCTTACGTCTATGTGTGATCACGTTTTGAAAATTAGCAAAAATCAGAAAATTGAATCATGTCGAACGCTCTAATGAATTATCTTCAAAGCCGTCAATCTCGAATGATTTCAAAAAATAATGATTTCAAGATAGTTATTTCTAAAGCAGTTTTCAAAACTAGTTTCAAAAATCTATTACTAACAGATGATTTTCAATCAATATTCTCACATATGTTATTTCAAAAACTATTTTCAAAAACAGGTTTCAAAAACCTACTTTTTACAAACAAATTTCAAACAACTTTTTTCACAGATATTATCTTACACTCGTTCTTCAAAACAATTTTCAAGTTGATTTTCACAAACGTATTTCAAAATAAATGTTTTAGTCCCCATGTTGTGTCCCGCTATTTTTGAAGTTCAACCCACCTTCAAAAGCAGTGGTCATTACCGTGGAGTGTACTACTCATTTCGTGTTTTCACATAAGTGGTGGATTTTCACAATGATTTTATACTCGATCATTCACCTTTTCTTTCTAAAAAAAAGGCCCCTCATTTTCCTCGTCGGAGCAAGTGGAGCACATGAAAATCAACAACAGTAGTCTGAACCAAAAATCAGAGCTGCACCAACCCGAGTCGAGCGACATGAAGACCAGAAACAACCGTTCAAGTTTGAAGCTGCTGAGGGTTAGAAGAGCACCAAGCAGTTTCTCTTGATCATAATGTCACCCTGTTGCCCGAACCCGAAGACGAGCGAACGGCCAATCAGGAGCCCACACATGAATAAGCAGTCAGTCAGAAGCTCGAAGACGAAGTAGAAGAATTCGGGAGAAGTTTTTGAGCTCAAACACCCCCATTTAATGACTTTTAGAATTGATGTATAGGCTTTCCCCTAGCATTCTTCTCTCTCTTGTCAATTTCTGAATAGACTTTGTGTATAGGTGTAACACCCCATCCAAAGCCTATCGTGGTTATCGCAATCTGAACACTCAATCGAATACGTCGCAGCGGAGATAATAAGCACCTGGACCTTGCCACGGTCTGATCGTTAGAATATACCGGCTTAACATTTACAATACTTAACCAAAATATTTATCCAACTCAAAACATCACCATCCATAATGCCACAACCAACCGAGTACAGTATCTTAAACATAATCCCAAACTTACATCAGTTTAATATAAACAGTCGGGTGCACAGGCGCAACCCGAACTCAAAATAAATGTCCCACCCTAAGTCTAACCGCTCCTACTCTCGTAGTGCGTCCTCATGGGCCTCTTACCTGCAAGTGTAAAAATAGCCCCCGAGGGGGTCAGCACGAATGCTGGTACACCCTCTCATGGCCCCCAAGCTAACGGGGCTACGACGACTAATTGTCGATAGCATGGAAATTGATTACATACACAAGCATAATATGAAGTGCAATAACAATAACCACAGATGAACATATATAGTTCACAACAATGAACGACTCAAGCGTTCCCTTATCAAGTGGGTTAGTAACCCCCTCCTTAGTCCTCATTTCCTTAATCTCAGTTCCTTACCTTACCTTAATCTTAATCTCAATCTTAATCTTAATCTCAGTATACAAACCTTTCCTGGAAGGGATTGGTTGTAGCTTAATTCGAACCTGGGATTTAGGTGATCCCACCGCACCATCTTAATGCCACCTACTCTGGACGGGAGTCCAGCGTAGCTGAGCCGGCAACCGGCCCTAGGCTACAAGTCCGAAGACAAGTCCTTAAGCGGAGGGCGGATCTGATTCAGATACCGTCCCCCTTTTTCCTTAGCATGCATGACCGGAGATCGGTCCCGGGTTTCCTCACTCAAGTTCCAGTTAGTAGAAATCTTAATCACCATGTGCTAGCTAAGCCTTAACGGGCATTAACCAACAACCACCAAACTTAACTCTTATTCTTAACTCAGTAAGTACTAAACTTGGTTAGTAACAATCTCAAGTCTCGCGGGTTAGTGTAAATATAACACAATCACAACGAGAACAATATAACCGGTTGCATGCTTTATCTTGTTTTAGTCATAGCAATTAAACAGATAGCACACAAGCCGAGGGACACCTCGTTAGCAAGCAGGTCACAAGAAGGATTGTACCGTTCACCGTCGATCGTTGTTTGTTTAACCTTCTTCGGGGTCCCAATTCACAAACCTAAAACATTCATTCATTTTTAGGTCATTAGTTATTTGCACCTTACTTAACTCACTTAGTCCCTAGGGATTCCCATTCAATAACCTCTCAAGTCTTTGCCACTTAGCTTACCACTTAATTTTTAAACATTAAAACTTATACTTAATCTTAACTTAATTCCTTAAGTTCTTAGGGTCCTAATCATTACCACCCTACCAAAGGTATACCTCATTACCTATTACCATTCTTAGAATTCAAAATTTCTTTTTTTTTTTAAGTGTTAAGGGTCGACCGACCCACCGACCGACCCAACCCCTGGGTCGGTCCATTACAGAAACTCTTCCGTCTTTTGAAACCCATCCGACCGACCCAGAGCTAGACCGACCGACCCAAACCCTCTGGGTCGGTCCCTTACAGAACCCATTTTCCTACGTTAAACCTTTGCCCGACCGACCCAAACCCCCTGGGTCGGTCCAGTCCAGAGGCATTCCGGCTGGCAACATGGCCCGACCGACCCAAAACTGGGTCGGACCCTGGGTCGGTCCTCTACAGATCTCTTAAATTGCCTCCTTCAACTCCAAACTCTTCCACAAGTGTTCTAATAGGTCCAACACCATCTTGGCACCTTAAACCCACCTTATAACCTCCACCAAACTCATTAAAACAACTTCCAAAGATCTTCTCAAACATTTACTCAATTCTTACAAAGCTCCCAACACTTAGCACTTATTTTCTTACATTTCTCACATGCATTCCTCCAAGAATTTCAATTAACCAAATGCTCCCTCCTTAAGAACTTGACCACACCATGTACACCACTTCCCAGCCTTATTGCATTTATCAAACCTTCCTTAGATTCTATACTCTAGTTCTCACCTAACCATTTCAAAGTTTCACCCTCACTTACATCTAACTTACCCAAGTTTTCTAGCTTCTTTTATCAACATTTACCTAAGTCCTAAATACCCAAGTACACTCTTTTGTTTCCTAAATCCTTCACAGTGACGCCTAAGTCATTACAAGTCATTTAAACACCCTAATCTCACCCTCTTTCATCAAGACACCTCTAGAACTTCCTAGTACTTCCTTAGTCATGAAATCTCCTTAATATCTTAAACACTTAGTTCTCCCTAAATTTTGCCATAGGTTCTCTAGTATAGTTGCATCCAAAACACTTGGTTTTTCTCCATCAAACAACCAATATCACTCAATTCTCATCACAACACCTTAACACACAATTTACACCAAAACCACACCACATCATCATATAGTGCTTAAACTTAAAATGCTTGGCACTTAGGCCCTTAAATGACAATAATCTTAACCACTGAATTTCCACATATATTGCCTTCAACCTGCGAATACACACAACAAGCTCCCATTGAAATAAAATGCTTCTTGTAATTCACCTTGATGTTCTTAAACTATCTCTTTTTCTCATTTGCTCCTTAGTCACAAGTTCACAAGTATAGTCATTGTTTCTCCTAGGTTTTATAGCACCTTCCCAATATAAGCTCTACACTAAACTCATCATATATCTAAATCCCATTCCCTTAAACAACAAGACATCTTAAGGTAAGTATTTTACCTTGTTCTCTCACAAGCTTAAAAGCTTTTCTCCTTAGGTTTTTCTTTGTTCAATCTCGGTCACCAATGTGTATCTCCTTGCCAATGTTCTAAACAATGTCCAACAACTCTAATGAGCACTAAGCAACACATTTACCTTAAGGAATAAAACCTAGGTTAAAATGTGTTTTAAGGTTTTGAATTGATTGTTTTACCTTAGTTCCTCAAGACAAGCTTGGATATGAAGCAAGAAGGACCTCCTCTCTCCTTTGAAGAGTAGAACAAGCTAGAACAAGGCATAAACATGGAGTTCCATGAGTATATATTTTCGGACATGTGAAGAAAATGGTGGAAACCTAGATTTTCTTACACTTTCTTTACCTTAAGAGAATGGAGATGCCAATGGAGTCTCCAAACTTGAATTTCCTCCTTTAATGGTGGTTTGACTTGGCACCAAAATGAAGCTCTTGAAGTTTTGAAAAGATAGAAAGAAGGAGCTTGAGCTAACTAAGAAGAATATGTATTTGTTTTGGATTTGGAGCTAAAATGAGTGAGTTGTGTGCAAGAGATGGAGCTAGCATGGAGTTGCTTCACGTTAATGGAGAAGGAGAGAGAGCAAGAAACCGTGAAACAAGGAGAATGAAGAAGTGAGGAGAGAGAGAACTAATAAAGTGATATTTATGTAAAAGGTGAATAGTGCTTTTACTTTATAACTCTCATTTGCTCTCTTATTTGCTTAATGACTCATGAAGGTGATGACTCACCTCCTAAGAAACCGGCCCCCTTTTATTAATGAGGGTAATTAAGTCTTTGTTGACCAAATGTCTCACTTATATAGACTTATGTTATAAACTAGCTTAATTAATTCACTATTCACCAAAACAAGGCACATTGTTGTGAAATTTTTGATTTCCCATTGATATAGACTTCCAAATGTGATACTATATAGTACACATGTTAATTAAAGAGTAATGATGGACATTTAGCCATTCAAAACTCATTTACAAGACAATTTTTCAAAAACGTGCTTTAAGACTCCTTAAAGCACATTTTGTGTTTTAACTTGTTTTCAAGCTTGGTTTTCTTTGGTAATTGATTTAAAATGACCATTAGGATATTACTAAGGTCTTAGAACAATATTTGGGTACTCTCCCAAGTCTCTCCAAGCTTAGAGCACGTTTTTGTTAAAACTGCTCTTTTGGTGTTTCCTTATATTTTCTTTGATTAGAAATGTTTCTTAATGTTTCTAAGGCATTATTTAGCCTCCTTATATCTTAGTTTATCATTTAAACACCATATCTAAGTTTGGGGTATTTCAATCTACCCCCCTTAAAAGAACTTTGTCCTCAAAGTTCACACATGTGCTTAACCATTCACGGTACACAGTTCTCTTAATCTTAATACCACATCTTATATTCACATTCATACATCTCAAGACTCAAAGGTCAATCTCAAATACAATACATAAGTATATACATAACTCAAACTTACACCGAAGTGTAGCAACTTACACAAATTCACATCTTAAACAACCAACAAACGACAAACATGATCGTTTCCTAACTCAAAAGCGAGGAAGCTCTACCCCCCTTAAAAAGGGGTACGCCCCGTACCCTATACAGACAATCTAGTCAGTAAATAAAGAAGGGTACTTCGCCCTCATCTTATCCTCTAACTCCCACGTGGCCTCTTCGACATCCTGGTTAGACCAGAGAACCTTCACCAGTCGCACTGACTTGTGGCGAGTGTCCCTAGTCTTACTGTCCAAGATTCTCTGAGGAGTCTCCACGGATCTCATATTTGGTTCTAAAGTCAACCTCTCAGGTTCTAACACATGGGAGGGGTGGTGCATGTATTTCTTTAGCTGTGAAACATGAAAAACATCATGCACTTTACCCAGCTCAGCAGGTAAATTTAACCTGTAAGCAACCGGGCCCACCCGCTCCGTAATCTCATAAGGACCAACAAATTTCGGGCTTAACTTGCCCTTCTGCCCAAACCTGAATACACCCTTCATCGGTGATACTCGCAGAAATACCTGGTCGCCCACTGCGAACTCCAGGTCCCGTCGTCGAACATCAGCATACGACTTCTGCCTATCTTGAGCAGCTCTCATGTTCTCCCTGATTTGCTGAACTTCAGCCTTAACTTGTTCTAAGTACTCTGGTCCTATAATGACCGTCTCACTCGACTCATCCCAGCAGAGCGGTGTACGACATGGTCTACCGTACAACGCTTGAAAAGGTGCCATCTTGATCGAAGCGTGATAGCTGTTGTTGTATGAAAACTCGATCAGATGCAATATGTCAATCCAACTGCCCTGGAAGTCTAAGGCACATGCTCTCAGCATGTCCTCGAGTGTCTGAATAGTACGCTCAGTCTGACCATCTGTCTGAGGATGGAACGCGGTACTCAGCTTGAGTTCTGTACCCAACGCTTCTCTGGTAGCTCTCCAGTACCTCGAAAGGAATCTGGTATCTCTATCTGACACTATGGTCTTTGGTATGCCGTGATGTCTCATGATTTCTTTCTCAAATAACTCAGCTAATTTGGTCACCTTCCAAGTATCCTTCATCGGTATGAATCGGGCTACTTTGGTAAGGCGATCCACCACCACCCATATCATGTTGAGACCTCCCCTAGCAGGTGGAAGCCCAACTACGAAGTCCATGGAGATATCATGGAACTTCCACTCCGGAACTGGCATCGACTGTACCATTCCGCCCGGTCGTCGGTGCTCGAATTTCACCTTCTGGCATGTGAGACACCTCAAGACGAACTCGGTAACATCTGTCTTCATCCCCGACCACCAGAAGTATCTCTTCATGTCTTTATACATTTTAGAGGCTCCCGGATGGATGGAAACTGAAGAACAGTGTGATTCTCTAAGTATACGGTCTTTCAGATCCGTGTTGCCTCGTGGTATGCATAATCGGCCCTTAAGTCTGATCAGATCATCATCATGAAGTCTGAAGTCGTATTTCTGACTCTCAAAGGTACCATCTGTCAGCTTCTGTCTGACCTCTCTCATATACTCATCTGTCCTCTGAGCCTCTCGCACCTCATCAACCAAGCTGGAGAAAGAAACTAGCGAATGGAGTGAGTGTGCTCGACGGCTCAGGGCATCTGCTACAACATTGGCCTTCCCCTCTTTGTATTGGAGGTCAATGTCATAGTCTTTCAGAAACTCTAACCATCTCCTCTGTCGAAGATTTAACTCTTCTGAGTGAATATGTATTTCAAACTTTGTGATCGGTGTAGATCGTGACACTAACCCCATATAAGTAGTGGCGCCATATCTTCAAAGCGAAGACTACAGCTCCCAGCTCTAAATCATGTGTGGGGTAGTTCTCCTCATGTTTCTTCAACTGGCGTGAGGCATATGCCACCACCTTGCCATGTTGCATGAGCACGCAACCCAGCCCTCTGCCGGATGCATCACAATAAACCTCAAAGCCCTCTGTACCGTCTGGAATGGTCAGTACCGGTGCAGTGGTCAGTGAGTCCTTCAAGCGCTGAAATGATCTCTCACAGTCATCGGTCCACAGAAATGGTGCATCTTCTTCATCAGACTGGTCATCGGCTTCGCGACCTTGCTGAAATCTCTAACAAACCTCCTGTAGTAACCTGCCAGACCGAGAAAGCTCCGGATGTCGGTAACAGTCTTCGGCCTTGGCCAGGTACGTACGGCATCAATCTTTGCTGGATCCACTGCGATCCCAGCATCTGAGATGACATGACCTAGGAAAGAGACCTGGTCAAGCCAAAACTCACACTTGGAGAACTTAGCATACAGCTGGTTCTCCCTCAATATTTCCAATACCTTCCTCAGATGTTCCTCATGTTCAGCTTTAGACTTTGAATATATCAGAATGTCATCAATAAAAACCACAACCGACTTGTCCAGCTGCTCCCGGAACAAGCGGTTCATCAGATCCATAAACTTCGCTGGTGCGTTCGACAAACCGAACGGCATCACTGTAAACTCATAGTGGCCGTATCGTGTCCGGAATGCCGTCTTCTCAATGTCTCCCTCCTTAATGGCTATCTGATGATACCCCGATCTGAGATCAATCTTGGAAAACACAGATGCTCCCTTCAACTGATCGAACAGATCGTCAATGCGGGGTAGTGGGTACTTATTCTTCACTGTCACTGCATTCAGCTCTCTGTAGTCGATGCAGAGGCGGAGACTACCATCCTTCTTCTTCACGAAGAGGACTGGCGCTCCCCATGGTGACACACTTGGTCTAACGAATCCTTTATCCAACAAATCTTTCAATTGTTCTTTTAACTCAGTCATTTCTGCCGGAGCCATACGGTATGGTGCTTTGGCTATCGGTCCGGTACCAGGTAGCAGCTCAATGGTGAACTCTACCTCCCGGGTGGGTGGCATGCCGGGCAGTTCCCGTGGAAATAAGTCGGGGAACTCCGACACTACCGGTAAGTCGGGGTCGAACTCAGGGTCTCTCTCTATGTCCTGTACATAGCAGAGGTATACTTCTTCCTTTCTCCTTAGTTCTCTATGCATTGCCATGGCGGTGATGATCTTAGTCGAAGGCTCTCTGGGCCTCTGGCGGTATGATATTGTTACCCCAGACGGACTCCTGAGCAGCAATCTATGCTCGGCGCAGAGGATACGTCCCTTGTGCCGCTCCAACCAGTTCATCCCGAAGATAACATCAAATCCTAGCTTACTGAACTCAATGAAACTGACTGGAAAGTCTTCTCCCTTAATTCTGATGGTGGCTCCTCGGTAGTAACGAGTGCAACGAACCTTCTCCTTAGACGGGAGCGTAACCGTGAAGTCGGGTAGCTCATCAGCGTCTAGCCCCAACCTGCTCGCAAATGATGCAGAGACAAAGGTATGCGAGGCCCCTGAGTCGAAGAGAACTGATGCCTCAATCCCATTGATCGGAAAGGTGCCGGTGAGGATAGTACCGCTGGCGTCGGCCTGTGCCTCTGTAAGTATGCTTAGTGCACCTTCCGTACCGAGTCCATAACCTAATTGTGTTCACAAGCTCCATGAGTATTGATGGTATAACAAGAGTCGTAATCAATTTGTATGAACAACACTGTTATTTTATTCATGACCATCCTGTTTACAACATGTGCTTCAATCTTATCTCATTTCTCATCTCATTCTAACATTACATGGCTAATATTGTCTAAAGGTTAGGTTTTCTTCCTGGTCTCATATGCGTCGCATTGATTACTGCTGACGGTGCTGTATTCAGCTTGATTCTCTTAATCCCATGTATAACATCCTTGATTCTCCTCCCAAAATTAATACATCACCTGACTTAAGTACTATCTTATCTGCACGGTCCGCACGCTTCTGCTCGCCGTATAAAAACTCCGCATCATCTCCAATGGACCAAGATACTACGGGTATCCCTCTTTCGAGAGACTCCGTTGTCTCGTCCTTATCCTGGTGTAGTCCCAATTTCCCATCCTTCTCGTAGAAGTTTACAATGCAAATGTCGGCTTGGATGTCTGGAATCGGTTCAGCCTCCATCTGCTGAGCGATTTCCACGACTTGTGTAATAACTGGATGGAACTCTTCGGGTATTCCCGGTGGTGAGACTCCATCTTGCTCCCTCATGGTTTGGTAATTCTTGGCATACGGATTCCAATCCTTGCCCAAGCTCATCATCTTTAATTTCATCCTTGCTCCCCCTGGGTACTCCGGTGTGTAAAAACCTCCCGGTCCCATTCCTAGTTGATTGCATCTCCTGATGATGGCTATTTGTGCTTCGGGTGTCAGGTATCCCCTTAATAAAATCATACCTGGGCGGATAACCTGACATTGTTCGGTTGGAAAGTCTATGATTTCGATGTCGGTGTGCTCCGGGTTAGGTGTAGATGGTATTGGGTAGCAGATGTTGAATCTTCCTAGAGTGGTAGTAGGTTATATCTCACTTAAGTTCTAATCTCATCTTATTCTTACTTAACTCATTATTTCACCAAACATGCATGATAATGCGGTAAGCAGGTAGTTTTATTACTAAATGGTTATAGTGGTACCTGGCCTCGATGAGGGCTCAGGCTCATCGTCCCGGTCCACCATGTGTAAGTGGGCCCCGTCTTCTGGGTCACCCGTGGGTTCTTGTCCGCCGGCTGCTGCACTTCCTCTGACCGTCAGATCCAGCTCCCTGATCGGTCTTGCCCTTGCCCCTGGTATCGGGCCTATAGGCTCTGCTAGCAGGGTTCCGGTAACACTCGTATGCCCGGTGTCCATACACTCCACAGAAGTTGCACTCCACCTTATTTCCCTTACAGTCGAGCCCGGGGTGGTCCTTGTGACACCACCTACAAATGAAGCGTCGCTGGTAGCCACCACCGGCTCCCCTCTCAGTCTCAGATCCTGATAATTCATATTGTCAATTCTCATATCTCAAACGGTTACTAATTTATTTCTTAACTCATTCAATATCAATTTCCTCACCCTTTGGCGCCTTAGAGCGCAGGGGTGTAGCTGCAATAGCATATGTCAGCTTCAATGGCTCTTCCGAAGCCTTCTCCTTTTCCTCCTTCCCCTTCGGGTTCTGATTTTTCTGGGCCTGAGGCTGGTACTTTTGTTTCTTGTACCCTCCTTGCCCCTGACTTTCTGAACTCTTACCAGCACTTTTCCTCTTTGCATTCTCCTCGTCCCTCAGCTGGACGGTAATCTCAACCTTAGCAGCGGCATGATAGCACTCCTGCTTTTCCATAGTATTAGTCTCACTTATTTCTCATAATCTAAATCTTACTCATTACTTACTCAAATCTCAATCATTCTTATTACCTGCAAGGTAGTGTAACTCGTCGGCCCCATGCCGTAGCGGAGTCGATGGCTAAGCCCGCCATAGAAGCGGTCCACCAGATCTGGTCAGAATACCCTAGACCCGGCAGAAGACGGAGCAAGGCAGTGAACTCTGAGTAATACTCGTCCACTGTCATCTTGTCCGACTGCTTAAGCGCATCCAACTGCAAGCGCTTCTTCGTCTGGACATGGGCGGGGTAGTACTTTGCTCGTAGCAAGGCGGTGTACTGCTCCCAGCCGAACTCTGGATTGGCCACATGCTCGGCCCTCACCAGCTTCCACCAATCACCTGCCGCCCCCTTCAGATAGAAAGCAGCTAGGCGCACCTTGATCCCAGCAGGGACATCAAGGGTCTCGAAGGCGGTCTCCAGCTCGGAGATGTACGCCTCAAGCTTGGCGGGATCGGTCTCCCCCTTAAAATGCGCGGGTCGAAGATCTGCTAGACTCTTCACCCAGTTTGGTTCCCTAGGTTGTGGCGGTGGAGGTGGTGCACCCACACCAGGCTGATAGCCCATATGCCCTAAAGCGGCAGCTACGATCTCTGCGATCGTCTGCCCTCCAGGTATC
This sequence comes from Limonium bicolor, assembly GCA_023374045.1. NCBI lineage: Eukaryota > Viridiplantae > Streptophyta > Magnoliopsida > Caryophyllales > Plumbaginaceae > Limonium > Limonium bicolor. The sequence continues at coordinate 202,971,854 of CM041777.1, read as the reverse complement.
CCTGAAGTATCCTCACCCCGGCCGCGACCTCGGCCTCCCCTAGGGCGTCCTGCCATCTGAACAAGCACATGTCACATTAGTTTGTATTCACCACTGTCTTGGTTGGTAAATTTATAACGCCCGTAGACGATAAAGATGATCCACACTTATTAGTGGTCATCTGACTCTACTCACTCTAACTTCTCACACCCTTAACCCATCACTTATTCCTTAACTTATATCATAACTCGGTGGTTACTCATGTCCGGTATTTCTTGATCAGAGCGTAACTACGCTCTGATACCACTTTTTGTAACACCCCATCCAAAGCCTATCGTGGTTATCGCAATCTGAACACTCAATCGAATACGTCGCAGCGGAGATAATAAGCACCTGGACCTTGCCACGGTCTGATCGTTAGAATATACCGGCTTAACATTTACAATACTTAACCAAAATATTTATCCAACTCAAAACATCACCATCCATAATGCCACAACCAACCGAGTAAGTATTTTAAACATAATCCCAAACTTACATCAGTTTAATATAAACAGTCGGGTGCACAGGCGCAACCCGAACTCAAAATAAATGTCCCACCCTAAGTCTAACCGCTCCTACTCTCGTAGTGCGTCCTCATGGGCCTCTTACCTGCAAGTGTAAAAATAGCCCCCGAGGGGGTCAGCACGAATGCTGGTACACCCTCTCATGGCCCCCAAGCTAACGGGGCTACGACGACCAATTGTCGATAGCATGGAAATTGATTACATACACAAGCATAATATGAAGTGCAATAACAATAACCATAGATGAACATATATAGTTCACAAACAATGAACGACTCAAGCGTTCCCTTATCAAGTGGGTTAGTAACCCCCTCCTTAGTCCTCATTTCCTTAATCTCAGTTCCTTACCTTACCTTAATCTTAATCTCAATCTTAATCTTAATCTCAGTATACAAACCTTTCCTGGAAGGGATTGGTTGTAGCTTAATTCGAACCTGGGATTTAGGTGATCCCACCGCACCATCTTAATGCCACCTACTCTGGACGGGAGTCCAGCGTAGCTGAGCCGGCAACCGGCCCTAGGCTAAAAGTCCGAAGACAAGTCCTTAAGCGGAGGGCGGATCTGATTCAGATACCGTCCCCCTTTTTCCTTAGCATGCATGACCGGAGATCGGTCCCGGGTTTCCTCACTCAAGTTCCAGTTAGTAGAAATCTTAATCACCATGTGCTAGCTAAGCCTTAACGGGCATTAACCAACAACCACCAAACTTAACTCTTATTCTTAACTCAGTAAGTACTAAACTTGGTTAGTAACAATCTCAAGTCTCGCGGGTTAGTGTAAATATAACACAATCACAACGAGAACAATATAACCGGTTGCATGCTTTATCTTGTTTTAGTCATAGCAATTAAACAGATAGCACACAAGCCGAGGGACACCTCGTTAGCAAGCAGGTCACAAGAAGGATTGTACCGTTCACCGTCGATCGTTGTTTGTTTAACCTTCTTCGGGGTCCCAATTCACAAACCTAAAACATTCATTCATTTTTAGGTCATTAGTTATTTGCACCTTACTTAACTCACTTAGTCCCTAGGGATTCCCATTCAATAACCTTTCAAGTCTTTGCCACTTAGCTTACCACTTAATTTTTAAACGTTAAAACTTATACTTAATCTTAACTTAATTCCTTAAGTTCTTAGGGTCCTAATCATTACCACCCTACCAAAGGTATACCTCATTACCTATTACCATTCTTAGAATTCAAAATTTCTTTTCTTTTTTTTTAAGTGTTAAGGGTCGACCGACCCACCGACCGACCCAACCCCTGGGTCAGTCCATTACAGAAACTCTTCCGTCTTTTGAAACCCATCCGACCGACCCAGAGCTAGACCGACCGACCCAAACCCTCTGGGTCGGTCCCTTACAGAACCCATTTTCCTACGTTAAACCTTTGCCCGACCGACCCAACCCCCCCTGGGTCGGTCCAGTCCAGAGACATTCCGGCTGGCTCAACATGGCCCGACCGACCCAAAACTGGGTCGGACCCTGGGTCGGTCCTCTACAGACCTTTCTCTTAAATTGCCTCTTTCAATTCCAAACTCTTCCACAAGTGTTCTAATAGGTCCTACACCATCTTGGCACCTTAAACCCACCTTATAACCTCCACCAAACTCATTAAAACATCTTCCAAAGATCTTCTCAAACATTTACTCAATTCTTACAAAGCTCCCAACACTTAGCACTTATTTTCTTACATTTCTCACATGCATTCCTCCAAGAATTTCAATTAACCAAATGCTCCCTCCTTAAGAACTTGACCACACCATGTACACCACTTCCCAGCCTTGTTGCATTTATCAAACCTTCCTTAGATTCTATACTCTAGTTCTCACCTAACCATTTCAAGGTTTCACCCTCACTTACATCTAATTTACCCAAGTTTTCTAGCTTCTTTTATCGACATTTACCTAAGTCCTAAATACCCAAGTACACTCTTTTGTTTCCTAAATCCTTCACAGTGACGCATAAGTCATTACTAGTCATTTAAACACCCTAATCTCACCCTCTTTCATCAAGACCACCTCTAGAACTTCCTAGTACTTCCTTAGTCATGAAATCTCCTTAGTATATCTTAGACACTTAGGTTCTCCTCTAAATTTTGCCATAGGTTCTCTAGTATATAGTTGCATCCAAAACACTTGGTTTTTCTCCAGCAAACAACCAATATCACTCAATTTCTCATCACAACACCTTAACACACAATTTACACCAAAACCACACCACATCATCATATAGTGCTTAGACTTAAAATGCTTGGCACTTAGGCCCTTAAATGACAATAATCTTAACCACTGAATTTCCACATATATTTGCCTTCAACCTGCGAATACACACAACAAAGCTCCCATTGAAATGAAATGCTTCTTGTAATTCACCTTGATGTTCTTAAACTATCTCTTTTTCTCATTTGCTCCTTAGTCACAAGTTCACAAGTATAGTCATTGTTCCTCCTAGGTTTTATAGCACCTTCCCAATATATGCTCTACACTAAACTAATCATATATCTAAATCCCATTCCCTTAAACAACAAGACATCTTAAGGTAAGTATTTTACCTTGTTCTCTCACAAGCTTAAAAGCTTTTCTCCTTAGGTTTTTCTTTGTTCAATCTCGGTCACCAATGTGTATCTCCTTGCCAATGTTCTAAACAATGTCCAACAACTCTAATGAGCACTAAACAACACATTTACCTTAAGGAATAAAACCTAGGTTAAAATGTGTTTTAAGGTTTTGAATTGATTGTTTTACCTTAGTTCCTCAAGACAAGCTTGGATATGAAGCAAGAAGGACCTCCTCTCTCCTTTGAAGAGTAGAACAAGCTAGAACAAGGCATAAACATGGAGTTCCATGAGTATATATTTTCGGACATGTGAAGAAAATGGTGGAAACCTAGATTTTCTTACACTTTCTTTACCTTAAGAGAATGGAGATGCCAATGGAGTCTCCAAACTTGAATTTCCTCCTTTAATGGTGGTTTGACTTGGCACCAAAATGAAGCTCTTGAAGTTTTGAAAAGATAGAAAGAAGGAGCTTGAGCTAACTAAGAAGAATATGTAATTTGTTTTGGTTTTGGAGCTAAAATGAGTGAGTTGTGTGCAAGGCTAGATGGAGCTAGCATGGAGTTGCTCTTCACGTTAATGGAGAAGGGAGAGAGAGCAAGAAATCGTGAGAAGCAAAGGAGAATGAAGAAGTGAGGAGAGAGAGGACTAATAAAGTGATATTTATGTAAAAAGGTGAATAGTGCTTTTACTTTATAACTCTCATTTGCTCTCTTATTTGCTTAATGACTCATGAAGGTGATGACTCACCTCCTAAGAAACCGGCCCCCTTTTATTAATGAGGGTAATTAAGTCTTTGTTGACCAAATGTCTCACTTATATAGACTTATGTTATAAACTAGCTTAATTAATTCACTATTCACCAAAACAAGGTACATTGTTGTGAAATTTTTGATTTCCCATTGATATAGACTTCCAAATGTGATACTATATAGTACACATGTTAATTAAAGAGTAATGATGGACATTTAGCCATTCAAAACTCATTTACAAGACAATTTTTCAAAAACGTGCTTTAAGACTCCTTAAAGCACATTTTGTGTTTTAACTTGTTTTCAAGCTTGGTTTTCTTTGGTAATTGATTTAAAATGACCATTAGGATATTACTAAGGTCTTAGAACAATATTTGGGTACTCTCCCAAGTCTCTCCAAGCTTAGAGCACGTTTTTGTTAAAACTGCTCTTTTGGTGTTTCCTTATATTTTCTTTGATTAGAAATGTTTCTTAATGTTTCTAAGGAATTATTTAGCCTCCTTATATCTTAGTTTATCATTTAAACACCATATCTAAGTTTGGGGTATTTCAATAGGTTGTACATTCCCTTTGAATTTATTTAGATCAACGTGTATAGGGTTCCCTACTCCCTATCTTATTTGTGAATGACCGAGCGTCAAAACTCATATTGAGAAAACCCACCACTTCGAAAACACATGTTTTCAAAACAGTTTTTCTAAAAAACTTGATTTCTTTTAGCACGCACAACTTGTTTCTTCCCATTTTCGGTCAGTTCACATTCATTAATCATGCATGAATCACACCCATCTCGCAAAAATTGCATGATCACATGTTGCATTCTCAACACATCACACACAAACATTCATCCCATGTTTCAAGCGCACTAACATTCACATCTGTTAGATTCTTTTTTGGTGACCGTTTTTGCAGGTGATTAACTGTCTTTGCCCACAAGCGACAACAGGATCTTCGAAATGATAGCAAGAAATACAAGGGATTCAAACCTTTTCCCATTCGGCATACCATGTACATAGAGACCAATAACAAAAAAAAGCATATACTAGAAAAATCATACATCCAAAAAAAAATCATACATCCAAAAATCCAAAAAAATCAAACCTTCAAAAAAAACCCAGAAAATGCAGCCCATGTCATATCAGTGGGTCACCATGCGGGAGTTGTCACTCCCTAAAAGTCCCAACCCAGGAGCCAGTCACCAACCCGCCCTCACTCGAGAATTTCTTCTTTGAGAACAACCCCGACAGTTGGACCACCTTCAGGATCGGCCACGACATGATGAGCTTCATATACCATGAACTTAAACCGACTCAAGTGAGACTGGGTGTAATCTTACCATTCATGCATTGCATCCAAAACAAAAACATTCAACCAAAATCCAAGATTCAATCATTTTCATTGTCAATACTTCATGCATCACATATGTAGTAATTCCATATTACCACAATATATTGCATTGTAGATAGTTGCATGGGCATATCGCGTATCGAAATGACATCTTTGGGAAAATCTTGAGAGATCGATTGAATAGAGTGCGTGAACCACTAAACTCTCGACCTGTCGACTCACACATGAGTCTAATCAAAATCAGCCCCACAACACAAAATGTGTAGCATGCGGAGAGCGGTATTTTCCCTGGAATTTCAACTGAGTGTATTGGACAATCTACTGAGCAATGAGGGAAGGTAGAGAGAGAGCCAATCGAGGTAAAACCACGAGCGACATGTGCACTCATTCAGCATGTAGAGAGACACAATACATAGTAAGATCAATGTTGATAGCAAGTCACGAACTGTGATTCATGCAAAGATCCGAGAAGTAGTAAGAAAACAATCATTGACTAATGAGAATGATGAGGCACTTAGGAATAAAAATCTCCACAAAACCAAAAAGCTTTGACTGCCCTGTACATAATCCTTTAGTGAGCCCCGCTGAGCCTTTCACGATAAACCTTTTTTTGTGAACTCCACAACATGCCAACTCACATACACATATTTACTCACCCTTGCAATAGAGGAGCTCGAAGGAGCTGTAGCCATGGTCTCTCCCCCACCATCTTTCACAAGAACAACAAACAAAAATGTCCAAAGAAATCAGTGAGTCAATGCAACTCCAAAGTCAAACACCAAAAAAGAACACCGAAAATGTTCAAGAAGATCGATGAGTCAATGCAACTTCAAAGCTGAAAGCCAAAATATAAAGCAGAGAATGCTTGAGAAAGTTGATGAGCCAAATGCAATTTCAAAAACACAAAAATGAGAAGAAAGTTCAAATCGTACGCCAGAAGAGGCGTGAAGGAGAAATCCAAACCAAAAGGACCAATGATGTCCCAAAGAAACCGATAAAGGGTTATCAAAATCCGTCTAATCAGTCCACCCATGGCAAAGGTGAAACATGTCCTTGATTGCACAAAAGCTCCACAATTTATAAACAAATCCTTCAGCCCTATGTGACATACATCATACCCCTCAACCCTGTTATAACCTAATAAAAGACCTTTGACTCGTTAGTCGGTGAACGTTAACTGAAAGTATCGGATTTGAAGCATGAATCATAAGTTTCGTGCTTGTTATCAATATGTCCCATCGCAGGTGAGGAATTTGTAAGGAACGGAAAGTTTATAACCTCAAAAAGAAATTCTCAGGAAAATACTGCTCTGAGCATCAAGAGTATCATCACACCATTAGCACACACGACCATACTCACGAGAGATTGACCCACATCCCTCCATGAGAGGAAAGTGATTCACACATTCCAGTTCAATAATCACTCAAGATTGAACCGAAGATGTCTTATATTCGTAAACCTCATATTAATAGAGATAGGACCGTACCTTCTCTCCAAAAACTGCATATGCATTTTGCATCATGTCTAGCATTTAATATTTGCATGCACTATAATCATTTCATCTTCAACATCCGACTAGTAAGAATTCTACCTAGTCTCGCTGAAAGTCGACTTCAGTTGCAGTTGTGAAGCATAACTTTCGATCAGAAGATGTTAACTAGAGCCATCCTGTGCCATTATCAAGCTACATCGAACCATCTCGGAGCCATCCAGGGCTATCCTCAAGCTACATCGAATCAAACTAAAGCCATTCGAAGCCATTCGAAGATCACCCCGGAGCCGTCCAGTGTCATTCACGAGTCACACCAAGACCAGCCCCAGAGAAACATCAAGGCCATCTCGAACCAAACTGAAGCCACGCGGGAGCCATCCTCAGACATTGAGACCATCCATAGAGCTACATAGGGGCCATCCCAACAGTCTGAGATCAATACGGGAGCCACCTCAAATCCCTGTTCGAGCCATTTTGTCACATAGACCTTGCTCACAGAGTATCGAACTACGTATGGTCTGATCTCAATACAGAATTGAGTACGTAGGCAGCCCGTTCTGGGTGCGACCACATCAAAGGTGAAAACTTCCCTTTTCCCCTCGGTGTCATTAAAGTGAACCAACCAAAGCATCGTCATGCTCAATCAGCACAAGGTCATCTCGGAGCCATCCATGGAAATCCTGGAACCATGATGGGAACTCCCAACAAGTCATGCAACTGTGTTTCATCGTTCACCCATGAAAAACCATTCACTCACTACAAAGTCCACAACAAATCCCGTCAAACAACAATAAATCCATCATCGGAGCCATCAAACCAATTTAAAAAGAAATCTCTCAAGGCAAATCAAAGCCCACAAATTGCCACAAAATCACCAACCATGTCAAACCCACCAACCACCCCGAGACCATTGGTCACACCGGAGCCATCAGTGCCTATCAGAGCCATCAGTGCATACTGGAGCCATCAACGCATGCTGGAGCCATCTCAGATCCTTGAAGCCATGTCGGAGCCATACCGGAGCCATCCCGAGGTTTTGATGTTATAGAGCCATCTGCTCACACAAAAACCTACATCCACAAATAGGGAGTTTAACTCAATTAATACATTGGTTAATCACCTCACATCACATATCATCTGCATATACCCACAAAATTTGCTCACTATCTGACGCATCTTCACACCCGCTAGACAGCTATTGCACTACTAGTGCGGTCGCATTTCATTTTACACCCGCTAGACAGCTACTGCGCTACTAGTGCGGTCGAATTTTTCGTTTTACACCTGCTAGACAGCTATTGCGCTACTAGTACGATCGCCTTTCGTTTTACACCCGCTAGGCAGCTATTGCGCTACTAGTGCCGTCACATTTCATTTTACACCCGATAGACAGCTATTGCACTACTAGTGCAGTCGAATTTTTCATTTTACACCTGCTAGACAGCTATTGCGCTACTAGTGCGATCGCATTTCATTTTACACCCGCTAGACAGCTATTGCGCTACTAGTGCGGTCAAATTTTTCGTTTTACACCCACTAGACAGCTATTGCGCTACTACTGCGGTCGAATTTTTTGTTTTACATCTGCTAGACAGCTATTGCGCTACTAGTACGGTCGCCTTTCGTTTTACACCTGCTAGACAGCTATTGTGCTACTAGTACGGTCGCCTTTCATTTTACACCCGCTAGACAGCTATTACGCTACTAGTGCGGTCGAAGTTTTTGTTTTACACCCGCTAGACAGCTATTACGCTACTAGTGCGGTCGAATTTTTTGTTTTACACCCGCTAGACAGCTATTGCGCTACTAGTGCGGTCGAATATTTCGTTTTACACCTGCTAGACAGCTATTGCGCTACTAGTACGGTCGCCTTTCGTTTTACACCTGCTAGACAGCTATTGCGCTACTAGTACGGTCGTCTTTCATTGTACACCCGCTAGGCAGCTATTACGCTACTAGTGTGGTCCCACCGTTTTTCCTCCACTAGGCAGCTATTACGCTACTAGTGCGAGATCGTTCATTTCATAACCCACTAGGCAGCTATTACTCTACTAGTGCGGTCCCGCCGTTTTTCCTCCACTAGGCAGCTATTACGCTACTAGTGCGAGATCGTTCATTTCATAACCCACTAGGCAGCTATTACGCTACTAGTGCGGTCGCGTCGGTTTTTCCTTCACTAGGCAACTATTACGCTACTAGTGCAAGATCGTTTCACACCCACCTGCTAGGCAGCTATTACGCTACTAGTACGGTACACAATAAAAAGTATTATAGGCTCGTCATAAGTCCTATAACTAGATGTCAAGAGGTCTAGTTGAGGCTCGTTATAAGTCCTCGTACTTTCAATTGCATTATAGGCTCGTTATAAGTCCTATAGCTAAATGTCAAGAGGTTGAGTTGAGGCTCTTCTAAGTCCTCGTGTGCCCAAACCAAACTATTGTTAGCATTCTAGGCTCGTCATAAGTCCTAGGACTGGATGTCAAGAGGTTCAGTTGAAGCTCGTAATAAGTCCTCTTGCATTCAGCTATCATATCATTTCCCGTCACAATCATACATTATCTATCTCGCGGTCGCATCCCAATGCACCACAAAACCGTAGTGAGAATTTTTGGCGCCCTTTCAACCTTGATCCAATTCTGCAAGGGCTTGCAAAATTGAATCAAGGGGAGCCATCTGTAGACACCATAAATTCTCACCCCATAAACCAAAATTCTGACAAATAAATAAAATAAGAGGGTCATTGCCTTTCTTTTCGAAACCTATTCATGTCCATACCAAAATAAAGTTGTCATTCTCTGACAAGCTTTTTATATCAATTTTTAAAGCATTCGTTTTCAAACCCGTCCCTTTTCATTATTTACTTATCTTACCATTTTATTTTTAATTCATTTCATGTTAATCAATTCTCTTTTATTCGCTTATTTTATTTGCCTATTCGTTTTATTTTGGTTCATGCTATTTTCGTTATTAGTTTATTTTATCTCATTGCATTTCATTAATACTTTTACTTGTATTTTTCTTTATAAGTACTTGTTTTTACTTTGTCGTTATCATTATTATTGTTTTAGCATCATTTCTATCACTTTATGTACTTCTTTTTATTTTATTTTATTTTATTTTATTATCCTGTTGTTATTATTATTGTTATAAATATTTTTATTCACATGTTCTTTTACCACCATTTCATTATTTCATGTGTTTCAAAGAGAAAAAATTCTTTATCTTATGTCTCCCTTTCGCCTTATTCCGCATTTCATTTGAAACGTTTTAGCCTTTTGTAGAATTCACTCAGTTCAAGATTAGAACTAGTTTTACTTCTCACATCAAAATATCAAGTTCAGTTATTAGCATAATTGGTTAAGGGTATTATTGAAGGTGTAGGAGAACTTAGGTTCAAATCCTACTCATTACATTTTTATGCTTGTTTCTTTTTGTGTCTTCTTCTCTAAACCCTAACCCCACCCATTCCCTATAAATACAACACATGAAAACAAACCCTATTCCCAATAACGGATCAGCCGCCTCCATCTCATCATCAATCCCAAAAACCTTACAACAGCCGCCTCCCTACTTTTCTTCTTCTTCCCCACTTTCCACCGATCGACTTCTTCAGCTCACCAGTGAACAACCAAAATATAACTCTGCACTTCTTTGCATCTTCTTCACACCGGCGAACAAGGAAATACACATGCTCTGCCTTGTTCAGTCTCTTCCCTCCCGTAAAATCTGCAACCAACAAGCAAACAAGGAAAAATACATGCTCTGTCTAGCTCATTCTCTTCACTTCTGTAAAACTGTAACCCAAACGGTCAACAAAGAACATACACACTCCGTCTGATCATTCTCTGGCTTATCGCTGTCAAACAAGGAACACCTGCTCCTGATATTCAATTCTTTTCATAATCTTTGTCGAATAAGGACTATATGTTCTACCACCTTCACGGTCTTCACTCACGGTATTTTTGAAACCTCAACTGGCAAACAAGGGAACACACGCTTTGAGCCCTCATTCTTATCTTCATTCACGGTTTTTGCAACTTAACTGGCGAACAACTGCTCCACGTCTCCGTCAATCTCTTCACTTGCGTTCTTTTGCAATTTAATTGGCGACAAGGAGCATACAGCTCCGCTATTCTTGAATTTCTTCACTATGGAAATCTTGCGACTCCAGCTGGCCATTGGTGAACCAGGAACTCAAGCTCTGCATCTTTTCTTGTCTTCGCTCACGGTTTTACAACCTAACTGGTGAACATGAACAGACTGTTCACGCCTCCTTCAAGCTCTTCACTCCCGTCGGGTCTTCGCAACTCCACTGGTGAAAGTGAAGCTCCTTCATCCGTTTCCAACTGGAGAACAAGGAGCAGGTTCGCCTCGTCACCCTCTACACCCAGCTCAAGGGCAAGGAGTTGGTCGAACAAAGAGATGCACGCTCTGCGCCTTTAACCCTTCCCCTCAATCACGGTATTTTTTGCTAGCCCAACTGACGAACATGGAATGTACAACTCTGCACTCGTGCTCTTGTTTGTATGCCCAGATGACGAACAAGGAACAGATGGGCTTCGTGCCTCCCTCATTTCTCGTCTTCATTCACGGTGCATCTGCAACCTAAGCCGGTGAAACAATACACATGATCTGCTCCTTCAAGCTCTTCACTCACGAATTTCTGCAACCCAACTGGCGAGCAAAGAGCATATATAGTCTTCCACTTTCATTCTCTTCAAGTCCCTGGTGAACAAGGAGCACACATACTCACGCAACCTTCATTCTTTTCAATCTGGGTTTTGCAAATCCAACTGGCGCGCAAGGAACAACCGGCTCTGCACCCGTTTACACTCTCCCCACTTCCGGTAATTTGCAACCAAACTGGCGAGCAAGAATTTGCTCCACCGCACATCAGTCCCTTTCACGATCGTAATTTTTCTATCCACCTGGCGAATAGGAGCAATCTGCTCCACCCCCGCATCATTCTCTTTCGCCGGTGGTAGTCTGCATAACTAACTGGTGGACGAGGGAGCTCATCGGATGGGATATGTTTTGCTCTAGAAGACCGATGATCAGACAGATCTTCTGGGACCTCTAGCCCTTTGTTTTAGGTATCTATCCTAACCTGAATCGATATTTAATTCGCTTGATTAGTTAAACATTTTGATGGTTCCGGTCCAAAATGATTTGTTTATACCGAGGATACCTATAAATTCCATGTCGGTGATAAGTGTCCAAATGAGCATGTTTTATAGGTGTATTTCATATATTATATTAACACTTTTCTTGCTCATTTCTCCACTTCGGTTAGTTTTCCTCTAGTTTATGTTTTATTATTTATCTCACAAATTTATTGGTTTAACATGAGGAAAACAAAGCTGGGAGTAAAGTAGACAAAGAAACGAACGCATAAACGCAGACTGCTCGAAAAACGGAGTCCAAACGAAGAATCTAGAGCCGGTCAAAGTTTGAAGGAAAATAGGTCACGACCACGTGTGTGTCCGCATGGACTTAGGCGGACAACACACGCGGACGTCAAACACATACAACCGCCCTAATATAGGCGGACAAGATGGGCAACCGCCCTAATATAGGCGGACATGCATGGCAACCGCCCTAATATAGGCGGACAAGACTACATAAACACACCAAGGCAACCGCCTTGTTTGAGGCGGACAACACACCAAGGCAACCGCCTTGTCTGAGGCGGACAACACAGGGCGGACGTGAGACGCCCCAGTCTTCTTCTTCGCGACGTTCTGCAAGTTGATTCCGCTATCCATCTACTCCCGCACCGCCTACCTTAAATCTCTGACGCTTTCCAGCTCTCTGTCCCCTGCAATTAATGAAGCAAATCAATGAGACCAATCAACCTGCAATCAATTCTTACGTACGGATCTGCCTCCTCCAAACCTCTATATAAACCCAGCACCATAACTGCACAATACTACACCACGCACGACGAGAGGCTGAAGAAACCACACAAACACCACACTCCATTCTCTTCCATTTAATTCCTCTCGTAACACCATAACACTCCATCTTTTATTTATTTTCACCACTTCACCACACTCACTCACGTACTCAAACAGAAGCAGTAGTTTACAAAGAGAGAAAAGAGGCAGGCGAGTGCAGATCCGTTCTTCGCAGGCAGTTCCTAAATAATGACTATTTCAATCTCTACTCTGTTTTTTTTGTCGATGTCTGAGTAATTCTATATTTGTGCTTAGGGTGGGTGTCTAACCCAAAATAACTCAGACGTATTTATAATACCGAGTTTGCTTATAAATATTTGTTTTGTCTCTCTCTTTTATTAAATGTTTAAGAACTGATCATTTTTACGCATTTACGGTTTCTCTAATTTCAATGATTTTGTAAACTAGAGAATAGACCACAAAGAGAGACAAACGTTAGATATTATCTCCTTGATTAGCAGATAAAATCCATCGCTGTTATAAAAAGAATTCTCGCTTAAAGCTAATTAATGATTTTAGACTTTTTCTGATTGTAAAAAGTCTACTGAATTAATTAAGAGTTGTCCTTATCTATGATTTAGAAAGGCCACAAGATAAAATTCTTAACAGACAAATAAGAGCAAACTAGGATTATATTTAACATCTGAGTTATAATAGGGAGATTTCACCTTCCTTAGCACAATTTTCCATCCACTTAATTCACAACTGTTTTTACTGTTTTTTATTTCTGTACTAATCCAACAACAAATCAAGCTTGCCTCCGGCGAAACCCCTTTTTACAGTTTTTATTAACTACCTAAACTAGGATAATTGAACAATCTCTCTGTGGATACGACACTTGTTTTACTACTCCGTATAGGTTCACTTGCCTATTAGTTTGCTATAAATCTATATTTATTATAGTGTAGTTTTATCCTAACAAGTTTTTGGCGCCGTTGCCGGGGAGATTAATTCCATCAATTTCCCTAGTTTCCGGTAGTTCACTTGCTATATTATAATAATCTGTTAATAATATTAAATTGTTAATCTCGGACATCTGACTTGGACATCTGACTTAGACATCTGACTTGGACATCTAACTTCGGACATCTGACTTTGGACATCTTAATATTATTGTCATTAATTCTGTCATTTAATTTCCATTGTCATTTCTTTCCATTGTCCCTAACTACTAATTTAAAATTTTCTGTCATTTCTTTCCATTGTCCTTAACATTTAATTTCCATTGTCCCTAACATTTAATTTCCATTGTCCTTCAAATTTCTGTATACTAACTCCTAACTTTAATTTTCTGTCATTTCTTTCCATTGTCTCTAACTACTAACTTATAATTTCTGTCTCTAACTACTAACTTATAATTTCTGTCATTTAATTTCCCTTGTCATTTAATTTTCTGTCATTTTACTCTTGTTAAAAGAAAAAAAAATATATCAGTGTTGTTTAACTAACGTTTATCAGCCTAACCAATATCTCTGTGAAATACCCCAAACCTAAGTATGTTAATTAAACATCAAATCATGATGTAGTAAGGCTAAAATATGCCTTAGAAAGATTGGTAGACAATTTAAACCAAGGAAAACACAAGAAAGTGTCTTAAGGGCAATCAGGGCAAAAACGTGCTCTAAGCTTGGAGAGACTTGGGTGAGTACCCAAATATCATGATAAGACCTTAGTAATATCCTAATGGTCATTTTAAATCAATTAGCAAAGAAAACCAAGCTTGAAAACAAGTCCAAACACAAAATGTGCTTTAAGAAGTCTTAAAGCACATTTTTGAGAAATTGTCTTGGAATTGAGTTTTGAGTGGCTAAATGTCCATCATTACTCTTTAATCAACATGTGTACTAATTAGTATCACATTAGGAGGTCTAAATCAATGGGAAATCAAAAATTTCCCGATTATGTGCCTTGATTAGTGAATAGTAACTATTTAGTGACTAGTTTAAGTTTTAATCAATATAAGTCAATTAATTGGTCAACAAAGACCATGTTAGCCTTATATTAAGAGGATGGCCAGTTTTTATGTGGGGAGTCACCACATGAGTCATCAAATGAGAAAGGAAAGGAAGAGATAAGTAAAGAAGTTACTATTTGCTTTATTAAAGCAAAATACCTTATATTAGCCACCTCTTCTTCTCTCTCTTCATTTCTCTCCCTTCACCCACGGTTTCTTCTTCTCTCTGTTCCAAAACCGAGAGAGCTGCTCTTCCATGGTTCTCCATCTTCAATCACTTGCCAAATACAACTCCAAGCTCCAAATCCAAAACAAATTGCATATTTGTCTTAGTTAGGTCAAGACCTATCTTTCTATCTTTTCAAATCTTTCAAAGCTCCATTTTGGTGCCATGAGAAAACTCCATTGATGGGGGAAAATCAAGTTTGAAGAGCTCATTAGCTTCTCCATTCTCTTAAGGTAAAGAAAATGTAAGAAAAACCATGTTTCCATCATTTCTTATACATGGCCGAAAATTCTTTCTCATGGGGCTATGTTTTTATGCCTTGTTCTAGCTTGATTTATTCACCAAGGACTAGTGGAGGTCCTATTCATTCAATGCCAAAGTCTACCTTGAGACTTCAAAGGTAATCATCCACTTTTATGCCTTAGAACACATTTCTAACCTAGGTTTTCATTCCTTAAGGTTAGTGTATTGTTTAGTGCTCATATGAGTCATTGGTTATTGATTAGAACATTGGCAAGGGAAGTTTGAGTGGTGGCCGATATTCATTCAAGAAGAAGGTCTAAGGAGGAAGTTAAGATAAGCTTGAGAAAAAAGGTAAAATGCTTACCTAATGGTGGTTTAAGATTTAAGGAATGAGTTTAGATGAGTACCAATGTAGCCTAGGGCTTACATTAGGTAATGGGTTATGTAACCTAAGAAAAAGAACTTAAACAAGCTTATGAACTTGTGACTAAGGAGCTAATGAGAATGAGTTAGTAATATAAGTTTAAGATGGATCTTAAGAGCATTATAACTACTATGGGATTGATGAGTGTATTTGCAGGTTGAAAGCTTATATATGTGGGAAATTCAGTGTTTAAGTTTAAGTCATTTAAGGGCCTAAGAGCCATGTCATTTAAGAGCCTTAGTGCTATGCAATTTAAGATTATTGCAATATATTGAGTTTGTCATGAATGAGTTGGTTTGGGTGATGAGATGATGAGAAAGAACTTGAGGTGTGTGAGATGGTTAAATGAGGAAAATAATGTGTTTGGGAATGATAAGATACTAGAGGAGCTATGGCGAAATTTGGGTAGAAAACAAGGTGTTTAAGTGGTAGTGGTGAGCTAATATGCCCTAGGGTTTACTAGGGAGCATGAAAAGAAAATTGGGTGGAAATGAGTTGACTAAGGAGTTCTTGAGGTTTAGGATGACCTAGAGATGTCTAGGAGAAGTTAGAGGAATGGTGAGTGTTTTGAGCACACCAAAATCATGAGATGAGGAATTAAGAAGTGTGCATAAGATTAAGGAGAAGGTATAATGATTAAGGTGATTTGATTATGTTCTAAGGGGAATTAATGATTAAGGAAGTACTAGGAAGTCTTTGAGGTTGTCTTGATGAAAAGGAGTAAGATAAAGTGTTGTAATGAGTGGTAATGACTTAGGCATTACCTTGGAGGATTTAGGAAACAAGAGAATGTAATTGAGTATTTAGAACTTAGGCAAATGTTGGTAAACAACTAGGAAGGAAATAAGGTGTTGGTGTATGGAAGCTTAAGCTTTTGGAGGAACTTTAAGTAAATGCATAAAAGAGTTTTAGATGGTGAAAGATGCTTGGGAGATGACGTTATAGTGGTGAGGAAAACATTGGCATAGTGGTTACATTAAGTATGAACCACCACCTAGAAACCTAGAGGAAAGCATTACAAGAGTAGCATTATTACAAGGAAATTGCATAATGACTAAGGTGAATCTTGGTGGATGATTTGAGGTATTTTAAGGAGGGCTTAAGGTGTATTTGAGGTGCCCAAATGAGGTTATAACATATTAGAATATATGAGGAGAAGTTTGGAGTTGAAAGAGAATTTAGAAACAAGTTTCTGGAGCCGACCGGCCTTAGGACCGGACTTACAAGTCCGGTCGGACTTGTGTTTGTGAGGGAAAAATGTTTCTGGAACAGACCGGACATGGGACCGGACTTGTCAAGTCCGGTCGGGCATGAATTCTGCACGGTAATAAGTCTCTGGAATCGACCGGACATAGGACCGGACATGTAAGTCCGGTCGGGGTAGAATTTTCCAACGGTAAAGGGTACTGGAACGGACCGGACTTGGCAAGTCCGGTCGGTAAGTCCGGTCGAGCCTAAAAACAAAAAAAAAAGAAAGTTTGAATTCTAAGAATGGCAATGGGTAATAAGGTATGCCTTTGGTAGGGTAGTAATGATTGAGACCCTAAGAACTTAAGAGATTAAGCTAAGTTAAGTATAAACTTGAAAGTTTAAGATTAAGTTTGTAAGATTAAGTGTAAGACCTAAGAGGTGTTAGGTGGGGATCATTAAGGAATTAAGTAAGTTAAACAAGCTAAGTAAGTCATATTAAGTTAAGTGATTAACAACCTAAAACTGAATGAATGTTTTAGGACTTGAGAGTTTGGACTCCGGAAGAGAGTAAGCAGCCGAACGACCAACGGTGAACGGTACAGTTGTTTCTTCTTGTGACCTGCTTGCTAACGAGGTGTCCCTCGGCTTGTGTGCTATTTGTTTGTGTGCTCACAAACAAGATAAGCATGCAAACGGAAGAATATTATATATATGTTGTATTGTTGTGTGATGTTTGAAAACTAACACGACATACCGTGAGAACTTACTAACCAATGCTTAGTAAGGGATTGAGTGAGACTAAGGAACGCCCCTAATGAGGGACGACATGAACCGAAAGAGGTTAACCAACAAACATGGTTTGAGACTATTACTAACTGATCTTGAGTGAGGAATCCGGAAGGTGCCGGCACATGTGTATTGGGGAAGTCGGTATCCTTATCAAAGACCGTCTTCCAAAGATGACTTGTCCTCGGACTCGTCGCCTAGAGTCGACATATAGACTCGACCTCCTCGGACTTCTTGTTTTAGGAGGGAGGCATACTGAGATGGTGTGTAGTGGGATCTACCTAAATGCCCAACTAATTCTAATAAATATTGTTTATGTAAACCAATGGAGCTGATAACTCATTGGCTAGGGTTACGGACCCGACAGATAAACAATGGATTAAGGTACAACCATTCTAATTAAAGAACGGTTGACTTAATTGAGATAAAACTGAGATAAGATTGAGATAAGGTTTGAGATAAGTTACAACCATTTCTACTTAAGAATGGTTTGTATTCTAAGACTGAGATAAGTTACAACCAATCCCTTCCAGGAACGGTTTGTATATTGAGATTAAGTTAAGATTAAGATTAAGGTAAGTTGCAACCATCCTCATTAAAGGATGGTTCGTAATATTAAGATTAAGATAAGCTACATCCACTCCTCATTAAAGGATGGTTTGTTTCTAAGATTAAGATAGACTAAGATTGAGGTGAGATAAGGATGGACTAAGTTTAAGAGGGAACATTACTTAAAGAGCTGAATAAACTAACTCTCTAATTAAGGGAACGCATTTAAGTCGTTCATTGTGTGTGAACTTTGATTGTTCATATCTGAGTTGTTGTGTTACTGCACTTTCTTATGTTGTGCATCTATCAACCTCCATGCTATCGACAATTAGTCGTCGTAGCCACGTTAGCTTGGGGGCATGAGAGGATCGTACCAGCATTCGTGCTGACCCCCTCGGGGGCTTTTTACTAAACCAGGTGAACATCAGGAGGCGGCCGTCGCGAGAGTAAGAAGGAGTGCAAGTGTTAAGGATTAAGTATGACCTACGGTTGTGCCTGTACACTCGTATGGCAATTGAGTTAGTAGATGTATAGGTTGTGAGTGGATTGTAAGAAGGTTATGTAAATGGTTAAGGTTGTTAGGACTAATGTTCGGTATATTCTGTAGTCAGACCGTGGCAAGGTCTGGATTGTAAAGAATTCCGCTGTGACATGTATGTATATATGCTGTTAAGTTGCAAGACCACAATTGGATTGAGTTGGGGTGTTACAAAAGTGGTATCAGAGCGTAGTTACGCTCTGAAGACAAGAAATACCGAACTTAGGAGAATGATGAGGTTGAGATTGAGTTATGGGTTAAGGGTTGAGAGATAGAGTGAGAGGTGCGTTAGCCAGGACTTCCCGGTGTTACCGGATATCCATAGTACCTAGGCCCGCCTCCACCCTAACCCTAAATGTGTTGGACAAACGCCAGAGAGGAGAAAGCCTTCTCTTACTCGGGGAAACCCGATTGGCAGTTAGCTAACAGTAAGCAATACGAGAAACAATTGTTGTACAACAGTTATGGAGTACTTGGAGGTTTTTAATGGAGCGCAACAGAGAAACAGAGAAACAGGCGCTACTATGGAATTCTTCAATAAGGGAACGGTAATTACCGGCAACATGGGTCGACATGCTACGCAGTCGAAATAACCCGCAATACCAATGATGAGGAGAGCACTACAGGTGCAATAGAAAGGAAAAAGGGAAGTGACATGAGTACTGGACAGTGGGCCGAAGGAGCATAACAGTAGGATAATACAAAGCACGAGGATTGAGATTACTGGAAAGTCCAATTAAGAACCGGGAACTCCAAACCCCATACAATGAAAAAGGTTGCAAACCTGCCCGACATAATGCGGACAACGGTGGAAACACACATAAAGTGTAAACCGAAATAGGACCACGATGTAGTGCCTAAAGGAGAATCATTACTTAGTAACCACAACAATATGTGTGGAGACAAGAGCAAGGATTAAGACATAAGGGAATATTAAGGGATTCTCTCAAAAAGAGGAACGCCCTAATAGATGGCAGTACTGTCAAACAACAAGGAAACTGCCGGATGGACGGTTATCCAAAATAAAAGATTATCGAAGGAGTCCCGAGGACTACCAATTATATGGAAATTAGAAGGGAGTGTCACTACCGATGTACCTTGTACCAATAACCCATCCTGCATGGCGCACTTGCCATAGCAAGTGCTACCGTGGTTAAGTTACACGGAAAGCCATCATGGCAAGATAGGAGAACGTTACAGTTGAAACGCATATTAATACCGGATTGTAAATCCATAAGAACAGAAAAATAGGACCTTGGAAGGGCCTGACGGCCTGACCATGATGAGATGAACCGACACATCAGCCAGCAGGGAGCTGAGCTTAGACGAAATACTAAACCATATAAATACTAGCAACGGTATAACCCACTACAACAACAACCGACAGTATGGTAAGAACACCAATCTCAGACTCCAAGAGGAAAACCTAAGGGATTGCTCGGTATCGCGAGCAAACACACTAGATAAGCAATGATATACAAGGGATGTATTATAAGATACTATTGAGACTGTTGAAGCATCGACTTACAACGAAAACGGGATAAGACTCTCATAGTGACCATTAAGCATACCAATAACAACATTCTTCAATCAAGATGTTGGTGAACCCCGGAATCAGGGACAAAAGAAATAAACATAAGCTATAACCTACTAAGGATTAAAAATGTACAACCCTGGAAAAGGAAAGCTCAGAGGACTACCCCCACAAAGTGGGCATAGTTGAGCCGAACAAACTGATGAATGACAGTTAACACTGTTTGTTTAACTCATTAACACCCAAGTATGATTGATCATCAACAGGTGGCATAGTCAACGGAAGTTGAACGAAGCGTTGAGATGGGAGTATAAGAAACAGGATTATATCCGACTTGGACACCTTAAGGCGAACGCCTAATACGAACCTAACCTTGACTATTAAAAGACATAAGTCTAGTAAAATGACAGCATTGTCAAAGACATTAGGTAACCTCAGATCACCTGAGCAACTTCCCTAGCAGGAAGTAGGGTGCAGCAATTATCATGAAACCCGATACTACATTTAGTAGTAACCTAATGGTGAATAGTGCTCAAAGAACCAGAATCTTATAGGGATGACCTGCAGATGAGTAAGAGTACAAATAATGGACTGAGACATTAAGCATTAAGAGCTACGAGCCAAGGATGTTAACCACTCAGAGCCCGAGGCGCAATAAGTTATAAGAGAGCTTGTTTAAGCCAAGAAAGGGTACCAATAGAACGTTGAGATAATGCTAAGGACGGGAGCGGAGAACGAACCATGCCTTTAGGGTGGGGATACCTTCCTTGTTGTGAGGCCATGAGTGGGAATGAACCCCTCAAAGGGCTTTCACATATTAGAGATAAAATACACTTATTTAGAAAATGGAAACTATGAACCTTGAGATTACTTAGAACATACCAGATACACTTGAGTAATAAGGAAGGTTTATATCCAACACCCAGGATGTAAGAATTAGTAATGGGCAGAGATAAACATTGTGACTACACATTATGGCACGTCAGTTAATCAATGCTCAGAAGAGCTTGTGATTCAGTGGATGACTTCTTCAGTAACCAGTTAAAACACATGGTAGATAACATCACTAAGGATGAAAGAAAAGCGAAAGAAAAGAAATTAGCCTACTTACGAATCTGAGATTTGAGCAGAAACATCTTACATCAAGAGTCAACTATTTTACAACACGGTACGGCAACCGCCATACACCGGAATGAGAGAACTCCCAGTGTTACACCAAGAGGGGATGAGTATAAAGGTAAGGCAGTTAAACAAGTGAATAAGAGGTTGCACCACTAAGGGCAACACGGTAGGGCCAACTACCGATGTAGTGGTCGTGAGTACAATAGTTAGATAAGTGGATTAAGTCATGGTGCGCGGTAAGGCGACCATTATGTATGAGCCGTCAAATATTGACACTGAGGCAATTAGATTTATGAGTTAAGATTAGCATAAGTAAGGAAATAAGATGGTAGACGAACTGAGCGTTGATGCCGTAGTCTGGACTGGTTAGGTAAGATTTCGCAGGAAGCACACTACCCATTCCTTAAGAAACTGGAAGTGTTCCTAATAGAATGAATATGAGAAAGAAGATAAGAGGCTCTATGGAAAGAGACCTAGGCTACTAAGAAATAGAATCTATACGGAATACAGAAAGGAGCTGGAGCGTACCCAAGAACGCAGTAGATGGATTTCCCTTGATTAACTTCAAGAAGAACAATAAATGTTATTTATGGAACGAGTGAAAGAGGAGATCGACAACAGAATACTTCATAACTAGCAATAGCTCAAGTGTGACGGACACTATGAGTTTACTAAAACGAGACGTGGGACGACTGCACCCCACAGGGGGTGCAGGCCTGACACACTCATTATGAGTTAGTTGGGTAAGTAGTAATGTACCAGTAAGGTACCCATGCATGTGAACGAGTGGTGTAAGGGACACGGGAAGTAGTCGACTCCGTACCACCGACAACGACGCAAGATCAAACGAGAGCAGCTACTACCACAAACAGTCGAAGAGAAGAATTCAGTCGAACCAGCAACACAGAGGAACCAGAGAACAAATAATTAAGGACTATGAAGTGCGAAGAGCACGGATTAAGCACAGACATTGAACATGCCTTAAGATGTAAGAGATTAAGACTGTAAAGCGCATTATGCACTAAACAGTAGTTTCAGACTAAGAATCATCCTCAGACCAAAGGTCAGTTGGAGAGAACAATTTAGACATTCGAGAAAACACTAAGAGTATGAACATTAGATCTCCAGGGAGACTGGATAGACGGGCTACAACTCATCAAGGCCGTGTATATATAAAGATAACACGTGTCCATTGAGAGACTAACATTCCTAAACAGTAAGGATGTAGAAGGATATACAATGCTATTAAAAGCTAAGTGAGGCAGTTAAGCCTAAGAACATCAGAGTGGTGCAGCGGAAGCTAGCAGATCACTACCTTTGAGATTAGACCAAACTAAGTTAAGGAAACGGTATAAGTACCGTTAAGAATCCTCGATACAGAGACTAAGTCATTTCTGATCGAATTATAAGTAAGATAGATGGCATGGAAGCTAGAATGCTTGGTGAGAATTGACATTGGACTATGTTCAAGAATGTGATGGTGTTGATACGTGGGCGTAATCCA
This sequence comes from Limonium bicolor, assembly GCA_023374045.1. Taxonomy (NCBI): domain Eukaryota; kingdom Viridiplantae; phylum Streptophyta; class Magnoliopsida; order Caryophyllales; family Plumbaginaceae; genus Limonium; species Limonium bicolor. Next base: position 202,949,132 of record CM041777.1, on the reverse strand, counting down.
TTTAAGGGGGGGTAGAGCGAAAACCGTTAGCGTATGTTTGTGTACTGAGTACATAAACTACGGTGTGCATAGCACAAAATAATTTGAGAATATGTTTTACATAAACATTTTGAGATAAATCATGGTTATTACACACAGAAGATGTGAATACCATACATATTAAGTACCTATCTTGTTAACTCCGGTGTGAGTACAAGTTAAGAGAATTAAGGAAGAGGATTAAGGAGACTAAGGAATAAGGAATATATGAGGTATAAGTCGATATGAGACTATGTGTGAGATAAGAATAAGATAACACTAAAAATGCGTGTTAAATGAGTATAGGAGATATGATCTCGAGAGGGTCCGAGATGGATTCCTAAGGCTTAGTTAGGCCTAATAAGTATACGGGAATGATTCCCGAAGAAAACGGATCCAAATATGGATTAAAACGCTAATTAAGCATAAAGCACGTTTTTCGAGAAAACCCGAAAACGTGACTTTAAGTGGTCAAATGGACCCGTAAAAATTATAGTTGATTAAATAACTATAATAAGTATTAATGGAAGCTTAATAGCCATTAAAAATAAAGAAACAAGAAAAATCTGAAAAACGGGCCCGGTAGTGAATAGTGCTAAACCGGGTAAATTACGAGCGTTTCCTGTAAAAAATGAAAAACGCTACCAGTTAGTATTTTGTGTGGGGCCGGTTTAATTGGTACTCATACATGCCTTTAAATAAACAAGCTAGTTTATTTAGTCACAAAAGGACAAATATTAAAGAAAAGGGAGTGAATAGTTAAATGAGATATTAATACCCTCACTCCCCATTCTCTTCTATCTCTCACGATAATTCTTTCCCCCACCAGAGCTTCTTCTTCTTCATTCTCTGTATATGGCGATTCCATACGTGAGCAAACAGCCCTCTTCAACCTCTTCTCAGTTGCTCATTCTTCACCGAATCGCACAAAAAATTATACCTTTAGATTCGTATCGGCGAGGGCTACGTTTTCCACCCCTCAAAATCCGATTCCTCCACCTTCACTTCCATGGGTGTTGGGCCTTTTGAAGCTTGAAGAGCTTATTTTGACTCTCCATCATCTCCTTAATGTTCTAAGGTAAGAATATAAGCCAAAGTTCATCATTCCTAGCTTGTTCTTGCAATTTGGAAAATTTTCCACGTTGAAAATTTTCTTCCATTTCAGTCGGTTTCTTCATGTCCTTGTGGAGGGGGAACTTCATCATTTTGATTGCCAACTCTCCATTTGGATACCTTAAGGTAATCTCTAAGCTAAACCCTAAAAACTAGCTCTTGTAATTCTAGTTTGTGTGGGAAAAATTAAATTAATAAGCTTGATATGTGTGGGTGGGGATATGATTGTAGTTGGCAATCTATGCTCTTGGTATGTTGTGAAAACAAGAAGAGGAAGAGGGAACAAGAGAAAGAGGAAGAAGAGGAGTAGTAAAAACCGAGAATAAACAAGGTAATGGGGTACCTTGTGTTGGTTTTATTTGCCTTGGGAAAACTTATGTTAGTGTTGTATAAACAACCTTGAGCTTGAGTAGTAATGATACCACAATATTGTGAGTTGAATGAGTATGTTTAATGAGGCTCATGTGTGCAAAAAAACCTTGAAGATAGGTTAGTGTACATATGTGAGCAAATGGGATTTTGATGTGTTGTTTATGTTTAAACTAAACAGGAGGGAGAAGAGTGTTTATGAGCTGATTTAAGTGTGGTGAAAATGCTTAGGAAAGTAAGAAAGTGCTGTCAAATTTTACCTAGGAATGGATAGTCTTGAGTGTTTTATGTTAAGGAAGAAACCAGGTAAGTTAAGGGATTTAAGTGGTTGGTTAATGGTTTGAAAACCAAATTAAGAAGGAGAGTGTGTGCTAGTAGTGAAATAATCTCATCTGAGTGCTAGGAATGGCATTAGTGAAGGAGGTTTGAATGGTAAAAGAGGGTACCAAAATCTGTTACAACTTAGAAGAACAAGAGAACTAGTTATGATATATAAGTGATTTTGAGGAAGAATTTGGGTAAGGGTTAACATGATTTGAAGTGGTTTGTTAGAGCATGCTTTAAGGTGATAAAAACATGTAGGAATCTTGTGGAAAGATTAGGAAAAGATGGGTGTGGATTAAGGATTGAATTGGGGTTGAAAAATGATGTATGTTGCAGGTTTTAGCAGGGTCCGGGACCTAGTCCATGGACAAGGACCCGGACCACCCCCTTTATTTAGGGCCGAGAGTGCTTGCTGTGTTTGGTCCGGGACTTGAGTCTAGTACAAGGTCCCGGACCATTGCTAAATTCAGCCGAGAGTTAAGATGAGTACTGGTCCGGGACTTAGGGTAGGGACCAAGTCCCGGACCACCCCCAGAATTGCCCCGTGAGTGTTTTAAAGGTTGCTAATGATGGGGGTTTAAATGTAATGATGTTATAAGATGTTAAGGCCTTGTTTGGAGATATTAAGGCCCTGGAAAGTGTAAGAAGTGTTAGAAGTGTTTGAGAAGTGAGAACTCAAATTAACAAGAATAAAACCGAGAGGATAACGGGGCAGTACGGGAGTACATTTTATTATGTACCGTATGAGCTTAGTATTAATAATAATGTTTGAAACATTATCAGAGAATCGTGCGTGACCGAGCATGGTGAGATGACACGGTAAAAGTAAAAACCCCGGTGAAAGGTATGATTTTCTCATGCCCCGTATGCTAACCGAGTTACACTGATTTGTGTGTTTGGTGCCGGCTTAATCAAGATTAAAGCATGAAATAATCCCTTGTTTGATTATATGCATTGTTGTATGTTGTATGAGCTAACATACTTGTATGCCGGTGTGGTCTAACTAGTGCATAGACCGACTCTTAGTGAGTATGATTGACTAGAAACCGTTGAACGGGTAGTCACATAACCAATGGAAGTATGCAAACACACAAACTATCGATTAAAGTGTAACGATAACGCAAACATATAAACTCCCTAAATGTGAGGAGATGTACGGGTTGAGTAATACCCGATAACGGTTAGAGGAAACCTTATTGCAACAATCCACGAAATAAATATGAGCGGAGGATAAACGACCTCCATCGAGAGGATCGAAGTTAGTCCAATAATGTAAACATATAAGAAAGGTAAAAGGGACCTAAGGGACTATGTGACCCCTTGAGATACGGTCGACCTCTTATATGAGGATTTTACCCGGTATAAGAAATATCCTAATGTATAGCATATGATTGTGAGGGTAACCTTAAACCTAAGATTACCCGAATTTAAGTAAAGTTCCCAAAGTCATTAGAAACATCGAGAATGATGCTTCTAGACTAATATACATGATATTATAACTCCGAGAGAGGAGTGTATGGGAACGAGAGTAGTCCGAGAGTAGTCGGACCTAAGTAAAAGAGATAGGAACTAAGAGAGAGTTCCGTGAGCTAGTTGAACCTTCCCACCATGCTAGACCCAGAGTAGGGTCGAAACCGGGGAAGTAAGACTATGCTAGAGAGCCATGAGTTTGGCTTAAGTATGTAATAAGAGTAACAAGCGTGACGTAGGAGACCTGTAGTGTCTCGAGAATCTACAAGAGCTTGAGTATGAATAACCCAAGAGTGTGGGTGAGATAATGAGTATAAATAACCGAGAGAAAGGGGTGAGTATATGAATGTGTAACCCGAGAGAATGGGTAAGTATAAGAATGAGTAGCCCAAGCGAATGGGTGTGTATACGAATAAGTAACCCGAGAGAGCGGGTGAGGTATTGAATAAGTAAACAAGGCATAGTGAGGAATAACCCTCAATGCCTAAGAGTAACCAGTTACCACTAACAACATTGTTATGTTAGTTAGGAATCGTGTTCCGTGATTGGATGTAGATTCCTTGTGTGATATACATATATATTGTATTGCCATGATGCATGTTGTTTGATTAAAATGAACTCCATGTATATCCGACCCAAAGTAGTCGGCGTACCGCGGTTAGCACGCGGTATATGCGAATTTCATGCACAGCGTAAGCTGACCCCCTAGGGGGAACGTTTTTAGTGTGCAGGTACTTGAAGCTGACCACCGTTCGAGAGAGTAGGACGGGGACTGCTATGAAGCATGGGTAGTTAGAAAGTAATTACGAACGCATTTGAAAGAGGTGTAAGTCCGAGTATGTTATCGGCATCCGTATATTGTAGACTCGGTATAGTAAAGTAAGGAATTGAGTATTGTGCTGTATGAAGTACTCGGTTATTCCAGTCCATCAGACCGTACTGTATGTGAGTCAGGCCTGGTTAGCCACGAGGGTGGCTAACGGCGTTGTATCACCCTCTGTTGTATTAGAATTCCGCTGCGCGCTTAATGGTAAATTGTAACAGTTTAAGAGGTAATGATGAGATTAGCAGTTGGGGTGTTACAAAAATGGTATCAGAGCGAAGTATCGCTCTGATGACTGGAAATACCGAGCTTAGGAAATACGAGTTAGGAATTAGAGACTTAGGGCTATGGGTTGAGTGGTAGCGTGAGAGATGCGCTAGTTAGGAACTTCCAGTGTGATCTGGATACCTACAATACCAGACCCGCCCTCCACAATCCCCGCATTAAAAGCTTGGGAAAGAACGCCAGAGAGACGGGGAAACCTAATCTGGCAGTTACTAAATATTTCAACATGAAACTGAACCTGTCATGCGGTAAGTCCCGAGAACCGGAAAGCCCGGAGACGGATCCCGCTGGAATCACAATAACCGCACATAATGGCGAGAGAGACGAGAAATCCAAATCCAAGGAGACCGAAATCTGTGGCAACTTGGGGCGACATGCTTAGCAGTCGCGAGAACCTAGCTGGCCGAGCAGCAGCAAGAAGAAAGCACCAACCGTGCAACAAGGCGGACTTATGAGAAATAACAAAAACCGAGACACATGTCTACGGACCGCAATAACTAAATAACCACCAACGGTATATTTACCGACTAAGAATCTAGTTAAGAGTAGATACACCCACCCTGCCACACCCGAAGAGGTTGCAATACCTAACGGGCACAGCTTAGACAGCTACGAGCATAGCTACGGGATATACCCGAATGGGACTACCAAAGTAGTACCTAATAAGTTAAACCTCGGTAACCACAGTAAAGACGTGGGAACGAGCAACGAGGTAAAGCCTAGAATTAAAGTAATTAAGGAACTCCGAGAGTGGAGGAGCACTTAAATGAATGACAGTCATGTCAAGATGAATGAGAAGCAGCTCCAAGGAGCAGTTATCCAATTAAAGGATCAAGGAAGAGCCGACTAGGCTACCAAATACAACGTGAACGATACCGGGACCGGTATGAGTTAACCCAAAAACCGCCAGTACCGCGCACTTGCCACGGCAAGTGCAGTAATAGCGGGACCAATAAGAAGAGCTTTGACAAGCGACCAGTACTTACTAAGTACCAAGACGGCAAGAGAAGCCAATATAGCACCACAAACCCTAATGAATTCTGAAACGAAACCTTGGAAAGGCCTAAAGGCCTGACCACTGTATAAAGAATATACCGGTCAGCAAGAGGCTAGACCTGGTAAGAAGCAACCGGCATTGAAATGCCGCAAAGAGTTTACTTTCAAGACTCAAACTTTTCTTCAAAACATGAAATTTTCCAAAAACCCCCAAAGTTTTAAAACCAAACCAGTGAACCACGATAAGTTATTATAGGACCATATAAGAGGAGTTGGCAACAGAATACTTCACTTAGGCGTGACCGACACTACAAGTGTACACAAACGAGACATGGAACAACCGCACTCCAAAGGAGCTTGCGGGCCTGACAGACCAGTTATGAGTTAGTCGGGTAAGTGGTAACGTATCAATAAGATACTCCATGTATGTATACAAGTAGAGTACGGTACACGGGAAGTAGCCCACTCCATACTACGGACGAAAGAGCCAATTCAAACCGAGACAGTTGGACACTTCGAATGATCGAAGAACATAAGAAAGCTTACCAAGAATCCAGTAAGGTGACAGACCTAAGGATATAGCGTTAATAAGCGCGAGAAGCACAGAGTATTAAGCACAGACATGAGATATGTCTCAGGAACCAAGGAGAAAATACCTAATAACTGGAATGGATACCAGTGTAAGCAATAAGATGAATACCTTAATTGATCATATCAATGTTTGATAAACGGGATAGAATTCCCACTTTATACCTCACTGAAGAGAATAATGACCAGACCTAGAAGGTATTAGAAAGTACCAAGGATCTACCCAATAATGGGAGACATTACAACCCTAAACGGGATAGTCAAGGACATAGCCGCAAGGCGAAGTCACAACTGAACATAACCATGAGTACGAGCCAAATGTAATGGCATTACTCAGTAACACCCAGGAGCAATCCGAGAAGGGTGCCGGAGTCAACAGTAGTTGAACGAAATATCGTGTTGAGAACACAAGTGTTTAAGCAAACACTCGGGTAGAACCCGAAGGGATCCCTCGTAACACGGGATACCCTAGATTGCCAGAGGGCATAAACAACTATCAAGTTATTTAAAAGGGCCTTCCATGTCTGGAAGTGTGACGAGACAACCATATCTAAAAACCCAGTAATACCTCCAAACCATTTAATGGTATACGGAGAAGCAAAAACCTATATAAACAGCCCGCATGGAGCATGACTCGAGGCAAGGTGGCTTGTAAGCCGATAAAACCAACTACAATACGTAGATCCAAACGTTGTAAAACATATGCATAAAGGCATAAGAGGAACAGTGGAGAACGAACCACTACCTTAAGTGGGGGATACCACTTGTTATTATGGGGCCTATGGAGCGGCATTCGCGTGAATCCTCCAGAGAAAGGCTACCACCTAAGTATGTAATGTGAAACCGCTAGAGCGGTGTAGCAAAACTTGAGCATGTGTATATTGCCAATGAGTATACGAACTATAGTAGAGTAATCAGTTGAGTAGTGAACACTGTATGTGTACCATATGAACTGCAGAGTAAGCAGTGCGCAAGTGCGCAGAGAGATTTAAAGAGTAGTGTATGTTGTTGAGCCACAGTGTAAATGGCGTGAACACCTAGGCGGAAGCTAAAGTAGTAGCGGATGCCATGAAAATGAGAAAGACCAAGGTACGCAGTGAGCGACCATTGTGAGAGTATATTCAGATAGTGATCAGAAGTTGATGAGAAAATGTGGTAATGGAGACATGATCATTCCTATCTCATGAGAGATTTACTGTCAAGGGTTTACGCTTCTGCACTCTGTATGACTGAGTGTTTTGGTATTGCACTTGTGCGGTGATGATCGAGTGGGAGAGCCAGGAATTGAGAAATGTCAACAAAGCCTGTTGAGTGAGAATTTAGAGAGATAACCGTGCGGCCATTGGCTAAAGATGCACAAAGAACGTGGGCAGTAACCCACAGGGCCCAGGATCGATATGTGGAAAAAAAATGCAGAGTAGTATGAATGAAGAACTCTGGCACAGAACCAAGAAACAAACATAATCCATGAGCCACTATTAAACGAGGAAGCACTGCATGCTAAGTAGTAGCTTGACCTCAACCGACAACAAGTCGGGAAAAATAAGTGAATAATCACAAAGGTATACAGTGTTATACGAAGTAGATTCCCAGAGAACTGGAGAGGCAATCTATAAATCATCGAATTCGCATACGGTAAGAGATACCAAGCGACGATTGATATACATTGAGAATACCAAAGAGTGAATTAAGCTCTAGTTATCAGGTCACGCAGCAGAAGCTTGTGGACCGTGATTCAGGGTTAAGTATACCTATGTCATAAACCCCTTGAAGCCTTAGAGGCTAGAACCGAACCCGGTTATGAGTTAATTAACGTACTGAAGTTAAAACACTTCATAATACTCGAATTAATGAACCAATGTTCAGTGATAACATATGGTTGGTTACGCGGGCGTAACCCCTTTTAAGGGGGGTAGGGCGAGAAACCGCTTAGAGTATGTTTTACGTATTGGTGCGTAAACTACTATGTGCATAGCAAGAAATTATTTTGATGATTGGAACTCATGTTACGTAAACATGTCTACCCATTCATCGTGTAAGTATGAGTATTGTGCATGAGAGATGCAAGTAATGAGAATGTAATATATGTGAAAAGAGGAGTAGAGAAACTCCTGGGGAATGAGAATCCCTATAGTATATGTCTAGTGAGATTAGACATGAGTTATGATGAGTATGAATCGGCATGAAACCGATGTGTAACCTAAGAGGGAGTGAGTTCCCTAGGTGATTTTATTTGAGAATGATAGATGGAGTGAGTTCCATCCTTTGGAGTTGTATGTTATGTGTTTTAAATTGAGCAACAATTTGAGTAAATGAAGCCATAAGTATGGAATGCCTAGGCAAGGTAAATAGAGAATAATGGATGACTTAAGTTCCATGATAAAGATAAATTGAAACAGAGTGTTTTATGAATACGACTAGAAAGAGTAAAAGATAGAAAACGAAAATGTTTGACTATCTGATTGTTTGAAATTGACGTGGGAGGTGGAACTTGATCTGCTAGCGATCAAGGGAAACCGAACACAAATTGGGGTGGAAGGATAGTTCAACACTGATGCTGATCACATCAGGGTTGGATGATTCTTGAAGCTCCCTATAAGTGGTCACAAGTAATCACGCTAAGAAAAGATACAACTACCATGAACTGGATTTGGAGTTGTGTGATGTTTTAAAAAGAATTTTCAAACAGATTTTGGAAAAAGAATTTTCTTCAAGTATGAAGATGGAAATGAAAATTGGTTTTGAAACCGCTATCACCCGCCGATGGCTGTGGCCTTAAGTCTTGATGACCGGTAGAACGGTGGGCGTGTATTAGTTTTGAAACCATTTCACCGTACGTGCGGCGGTCCTAAGTGACCGGTTGGGGCGGTGACAGTGTGTGATTTTTCCAAAGGCAGCGGGACGGGGAGAATACCCTGAGATGTTCCTGTGTTGAGTGAGTCAACCAGAGTGCCTGAGGATATGTATATGTGTAACGTTTTGATCAGAACCGAAGGGACCGTGGGCCAGAGAGAGTAAGTGCCCATTTGTCATGAAACGGCCGTGAACCAGAAAGAGTAAGTGTTCAACGTGACCGGTACCTGAGGGATCAGTAGTATATTACTCAACATGGATTCGAGGACTGTAGTGCCTTCTTGTCTTCGGACCGATTCCATGGAGAGAGTACAAAGAGTATTTTTGATTGCTATACATGCTGTGATATGTGTGTGGTATGTGTAGTATGAAATGAGACAGACTTGTTGAGTCTGTAAGGTTATACATGTATTATAACCTTGGCATAGTACGCCATGAGAGTAACCATCTAGATTCACCAACTTTGAGGACAAAGTTCCTAAGGGGGGTAGATTTTAATACCCCGGATCTAAAAATGGTGATTAAATTACTCTAATAAAATTATTAAAGGCCTAATGGTGCCTAGAGAGTATTGGTAAAAAGAATAAAACCAAAAGAAAAGAGAAAACGCTTGAAAAGCGAAAAACGCTAAAATGCGCGTTAAATGAGTATAGGAGATATATGATCTCGAGAGGGTCCGAGATGGATTCCTAAGGCTTAGTTAGGCCTAATAAGTATACGGGAATGATTCCCGAAGAAAACGGATCCAAATAATGGATTAAAACGCTAATTAAGCATAAAAGCACGTTTTTCGAGAAAACCCGAAAACGTGACTTTAAGTGGTCAAATGGACCCGTAAAAATTATAGTTGATTAAATAACTATAATTAAGTATTAATGGAAGCTTAATAGCCATTAAAAATAAAGAAACAAGAAAAATCTGAAAAACGGGCCCGGTTAGTGAATAGTGCTAAACCGGGTAAATTATCGAGCGTTTCCTGTAAAAAAATGAAAAACGCTACCAGTTAGTATTTTGTGTGGGGCCGGTTTAATTGGTACTCATACATGCCTTTAAATAAACAAGCTAGTTTATTTAGTCACAAAAGGACAAAATATTAAAGAAAAGGGAGTGAATAGTTAAATGAGATATTAATACCCTCACTCCCCATTCTCTTCTATCTCTCACGATAATTCTTTCCCCCACCAGAGCTTCTCTCTTCATTCTCTGTATATGGCGATTCCATACGTGAGCAAACAGCCCCTCTTCAACCTCTTCTCAGTTGCTCATTTCTTCACCGAATCGCACAAAAATTATACCTTTAGATTCGTATCGGCGAGGGCTACGTTTTCCACCCCTCAAAATCTCGATTCCTCCACCTTCACTTCCATGGGTGTTGGGCCTTTTGAAGCTTGAAGAGCTTATTTTGACTCTCCATCATCTCCTTAATGTTCTAAGGTAAGAATATAAGCCAAAGTTCATCATTCCTAGCTTGTTCTTGCAATTTGGAAAATTTTCCCACGTTTGAAAATTTTCTTCCATTTCAGTCGGTTTCTTCATGTCCTTGTGGAGTGGTGGAACTTCATCATTTTGATTGCCTAACTCTCCATTTGGATACCTTAAGGTAATCTCTAAGCTAAACCCTAAAAACTAGCTCTTGTAATTCTAGTTTTGTGTGGGAAAAATTAAATTAATAAGCTTGATATGTGTGTGTGGGGATATGATTGTAGTTGGCAATCTATGCTCCTTGGTATGTTGTGAAAACAAGAAGAGGAAGAGGGAACAAGAGAAAGAGGAAGAAGAGGAGTAAAAACCGAGAATAAACAAGGTAATGGGCTTACCTTGTGTTGGTTTTATTTGCCTTGGGAAAACTTATGTTAGTGTTGTATAAACAACCTTGAGCTTGAGTAGTAATGATACCACAATATTGTGAGTTGAATGAGTATGTTTAATGAGGCTCATGTGTGCAAAAAAACCTTGAAGATAGGTTAGTGTACATATGTGAGCAAATGGGATTTTGATGTGTTGTTTATGTTTAAACTAAACAGGAGGGAGAAGAGTGTTTATGAGCTGATTTAAGTGTGGTGAAAATGCTTAGGAAAGTAAGAAAGTGCTGTCAAATTTTACCTAGGAATGGATAGTCTTGAGTGTTTTATGTTAAGGAAGAAACTAGGTAAGTTAAGGGATTTAAGTGGTTGGTTAATGGTTTGAAAACCAAATTAAGAAGGAGAGTGTGTGCTAGTAGTGAAATAATCTCATCTGAGTGCTAGGAATGGCATTAGTGAAGGAGGTTTGAATGGTAAAAGAGGGTACCAAAATCTGTTACAACTTAGAAGAACAAGAGAACTAGTTATGATATATAAGTGATTTTGAGGAAGAATTTGGGTAAGGGTTTAACACATGATTTGAAGTGGTTTAGAGCATGCTTTAAGGTGATAAAACATGTAGGAATCTTGTGGAAAGATTAGGAAAGATTGGGTGTGGATTAAGGATTGAATTGGGGTTGAAAAATGATGTATGTTGCAGGTTTTAGCAGGGTCCGGGACCTAGTCCATGGACAAGGACCCGGACCACCCCCTTTATTTAGGCCGAGAGTTGCTTGCTGTGTTTGGTCCGGGACTTGAGTCTAGTACAAGGTCCCGGACCACTTGCTAAATTCAGCCGAGAGTTAAGATGAGTACTGGTCCGGGACTTAGGGTAGGGACCAAGTCCCGGACCACCCCCAGAATTGCCCCGTGAGTGTTTTAAAGGTTGCTAATGATGGGGGTTTAAATGTTAATGATGTTATAAGATGTTAAGGCCTTGTTTGGAGATATGTTAAGGCCCTGGAAAGTGTAAGGAAGTGTTAGAAGTGTTTGAGAAGTGAGAACTCAAATTAACAAGAATAAAACCGAGATAACGGGATAACGGGGCAGTACGGGAGTAACATTTTATTATGTACCGTATGAGCTTAGTATTAATAATAATGTTTGAAACATTATCAGAGAATCGTGCGTGACCCGAGCATGGTGAGATGACACGGTAAAAGTAAAAACCCCGGTGAAAGGTATGATTTTCTCATGCCCCGTATGCTAACCGAGTTACACTGATTTGTGTGTTTGCGTGCCGGCTTAATCAAGATTAAAGCATGAAAATAATCCCTTGTTTGATTATGCATGCATTGTTGTATGTTGTATGAGCTAACATACTTGTATGCCGGTGTGGTCTAACGTAGTGCATAGACCGACTCTTAGTGAGTATTGATTGACTAGAAACCCGTTGAACGGGTAGTCACATAACCAATGGAAGTATGCAAACACACATAAACTATCGATTTAAGTGTAATGATAACGCAAACATATAAACTCCCTAGAATGTGAGGAGATGTACGGGTTGAGTAAATACCCGATAACGGTTAGGAAACCTTATTGCAACAATCCACGAAATAAATATGAGCGGAGGGATAAACGAACCTCCATCGAGAGGATCGAAGTTAGTCCAATAATGTAAACATATAAGAAAGGTAAAAGGGACCTAAGGGACTATGTGACCCCCTTGAGATACGGTCGACCTCTTATATGAGGATTTTACCCGGTATAAGAAAATATCCTAATGTATAAGCATATGATTGTGAGGGTAACCCTTAAACCTAAGATTACCCGAATTTAAGTAAAGTTCCCAAAGTCATTAGAAACATCGAGAATGATGCTTCTAGACTAATATACATGATATTATTATAACTCCGAGAGAGGAGTGTATGGGAACGAGAGTAGTCCGAGAGTAGTCGGACCTAAGTAAAAGAGATAGGAACTAAGAGAGAGTTCCGTGAGCTAGTTGAACCTTCCCACCATGCTAGACCCAGAGTAGGGTCGAAACCGGGGAAGTAAGACTATGCTAGAGAGCCATGAGTTTTGGCTTAAGTATGTAATAAGAGTAACAAGCGTGACGTAGGAGACCTGTAGTGTCTCGAGAATCTACAAGAGCTTGAGTATGAGTAACCCAAGAGTGTGGGTGAGATAATGAGTATAAATAACCCGAGAGAAAGGGGTGAGTATATGAATGTGTAACCCGAGAGAATGGGTAAGTATAAGAATGAGTAGCCCAAGCGAATGGGTGTGTATACGAATAAGTAACCCGAGAGAGCGGGTGAGGTATTGAATAAGTAAACAAGGCATAGTGAGGAATAACCCTCAATGCCTAAGAGTAACCAGTTACCACTAACAACATTGTTATGTTAGTTAGGAATCGTGTTCCGTGATTGGATGTAGATTCCTTGTGTGATATACATATATATTGTATTGCCATGATGCATGTTGTTTGTTTAAAATGAACTCCATGTATATCCGACCCAAAGTAGTCGGCGTACCGCGGTTAGCACGCGGTATATGCGAATTTCATGCACAACGTAAGCTGACCCCCTAGGGGGAACGTTTTTAGTGTGCAGGTACTTGAAGCTGACCACCGTTCGAGAGAGTAGGACGGGGACTGCTATGAAGCATGGGTAGTTAGAAAGTAATTACGAATGCATTTGAAAGAGGTGTAAGTCCGAGTATGTTATCGGCATCCGTATATTGTAGACTCGGTATAGTAAAGTAAGGAATTGAGTATTGTGCTGTATGAAGTACTCGGTTATTCCAGTCCATCAGACCGTTACTGTATGTGAGTCAGGCCTGGTTAGCCACGAGGGTGGCTAACGGCGTTGTATCACCCTCTGTTGTATTAGAATTCCGCTGCGAGCTTAATGGTAAATTGTAACAGTTTAAGAGGTAATGATGAGATTAGCAGTTGGGGTGTTACAATATTATAAGATGATTAAGACATAATTAATGATGTTTAAAGGTCATTAAGGCCATAAACAAGCTTAGAAAATAATTTTAAGTAAGTAACATAAGTATAAGTATTTGGACAACCATGAATTACTAAGTACCAAGCAGGAAATGTTAGTAAGTATGAGTTAGGGAACATAGTAAGAGTACAAGTAAAGAAATTGTAGATAGTTAATCATTCATTTGCATGTATGTCTTAGGATTTGGTTTGTGACATCGAAGGACGTTTGGAAACACGTACGACGGTGAACGGTATGATTTCTTCATGCCCTGTATCCTAATCTGGTCACCCCGATTTGTGTGCTTATTTGATCACCTAATAAGATAAATGCATGAATCGGACTATATTGCACCTACTTGTGCTTGTTTACATTGTTCTTGATGTTTGTCTTGAACAAAAGTTTGTATAATTCATGAAACATATGAATGATGATGAAATGTATCATACTTGTAGTGTACCTGTATATTGTAATGTATTTGTATATAAGTGTATATGGGTATTGTATTATTGTGGCTTGGATGTTGACTTGTACTAATTCCTAACTATCTAACTCCTAACTTAAGTGAGTAAATTGGAATGAGTACAAGTCCGATATAGCTTCGGCCACGCGTGAGGATGCGGAGTCACAAGAGGTTGGCTGCAATTCCTGACTCTTAAACTGGTCCGCGGCCCAAATCCCTTAAATGGGTAGCATCCCGGATTGGTGAGTCAAGTAAATCCCGGAGGTGGGACGGAGTAGTCCCCAGGGCCGGAGGTCCCGACGACTTAACTTGAGTAAGAGTAAGAGTAAGTAAGTATGGATCCGTAAGTAAGTATGAGTATGAGTATGTATGTGTATGAAGTAACGAGTAAAAGAGTAATCTCCACCCGATTAACCCGGGTGGACCAATGAAGCTAACAAGTATTGTATATTGTGTATGTAATGAGTATGTGTATTCGGAAAAAGGTAAGTACGTATGGAATGATTTATGTTGTACTCTTGTATGTAATGAAGTGTATGTATGTGTGTATGCCTTGCGTAATGTATTGTAATAATATGTATAAAAGCATGTATGCATGTATGTTTGAATGAAATCAACCGCATGTATACGACCAAGTGGTCGGCGTACCCTCACTAGTACGCGGGGTATGCGGTTATCATGCTCGGCGAAAGCTGACCCCTTCGGGGGACATTTTTTTAGTGTGCAGGTACCCGAAACGAATATGGTCAAGGAAGAGACCGGAGGCACACCCTGATATTTGGAAGTAAATAGCGTGTGAGGAACGGGTAGCAAGTAGTCTCTTAGCGAGTATGTATGAACTTTAAGGAGATAGTACATTGTATAAAGATCTTAGTAAACTCGGTATGTAGATTATATTGTATTGTACTTAGAGTATTGGTTTGAATGGAGATTGTAGTAGCATTTGGTAAATGGTGAACGCATTGTAGATTTGTAGTACTCGGGATTCCGGTCCATCAGACCGATGCTGTATGTAGAATCAGTAGTCTTGTTAGTCACGTGGGTGACTAACGGCATTGTATCACCCATTGTATGTAAATATAAAGTCGTTGCGTGTATCTGATGAGTAAGGAGATTGGACGTTAATGGCTGTATTAATAGTAGGGGTGTTACACTCCTGCAGAGGAATTGACGAGTAGTCGGTTCCCATCATCCAGACCGTTGAAGAATGACAGGCAGAGGGATTGATCGTCGAGACCATGGTGGGAACATTTCATTAGCATATCTTTGAATCTGTCCCATGCGTCGTATAATGTTTCTCCCGGCTCCTGACAGAATGTGTTGATTTCACCGATCAATTGCCTTGTTCTACTGGTTGGGTAGTATTTGGCAAGGAATTTTTGGGCCATTTGTAGCCATGTGGTGATTGATCGGGAGGGAAGGCTTCGGTACCACCTGTTTGCTGAATCCGATAATGAGTGAGGAAAAAGTTGTAGTCGGATTCTTTCTTTGACGTTGCCGGTCTGACCAAAGGAATTGCAGAAGTCTAGGAAGAGACTCAGATGATTTGGGGCTTCATCTGGGTTCGCTCCACTAAACTTGCCTAAATCCCGGACGGCGGTGATGTAGTGGGTTTTGAAAATCCATCGTCCGGCTTCTTGCGGTGTTAGTTCGGGGAGAACTATGGCTGATGCTCTTCCTTCGGTGTTCGGTTGGTGGTAATCAGATAGGGCACGGTGTTCTGGTTGATTTGCTTGATCTATTTCATTTATAACTTCGTTACCGGCCATGGTTTGGTTTCTCAGGTTTCTTTGTGCTTGTAATAAAGTGCGCTCGGGTTCGGGGCTCGGACTGATCGGTGGAGAACCTCGGGTTCGAGTATTTGGCATGCACAGAAGATAACTTGTGGTTTGTCAGAAACTGCAAAATTAGTTAGTAAAAAAAAAGAAAAGCAGAGATATTGGTTAGGCTGATAAACGTTAGTTAAACAACACTGATATATATATATATTTTTCTAACAAGAGTAAAATGACAGAATATTAAATGACAAGGGAAAGAAATGACAGAAAATTAAAGTTAGGAGTTAGTATACAGAAATTATAAGTTAGTAGTTAGTATACAGAAATTTTAAGGACAATGGAAAGAAATGTTAAGGACAATGGAAATAAATGTTAAGGACAATAGAAAGAAATGACAGGAAATTTTAAGTTAGTAGTTAGGGACAATGGAACGAAATGACAATGGAACGAAATGACAATGGAACGAAATGACAATAATATTAAGATGTTAGGAGTTAGATGTCCAAAGTCCGAAGTCAAATGTCCAAGTCAGGTCAGAAGTCCGATGTCCAATTCAGATGTCCGAGGTTAACAATTTAATAGTATTAACAGATTATTTTAATATAGCGAGTGAACTACCGGAAACTAGGGAAATTGATGGAATCAATCTCCCCGGCAACGGCACCAATTTGCAGAAGTTTTTTTTCTGAGTGGTTAAACTGGTGTGAAATTAAAAGAAAAGGAATTAAAAACTCAAATTAAACGTCGGGCTGCAAACAAATCCCGGTCGTAGTTAGTAAAACAAGTGTCGTATCCACAGGGAGATTGTTCAATTTATCCTAGTCTTGGTAGTTACTTAAAAACTGTAAAAAAAAGGGTTTAGCCGGAGGCAAGCTTGATTTGTTGTTTGATCAGTGCAAATATAATAAAAACAGTAAAAAGGTGAATTAATTGATGTGAATGGAAAAATGTATCCTAGGATAGCGGGGGAATTTCCTAAATTACTTAAACATATTTATAACCTTGTTTCAATTATTTATTGCCTATTTGAGTTAATAATTGTCAGTTACGAACTCTTAATAAAAGCCTTAATATTTTACTGCTCAGTCCGGAGTGTAAATACTAAGATTAATTCCTTTGTGGTACCTAGACTATCTCAAAATCATATGTTGATAGTTACCCAATAAATGCAGTCGTTTGTCGCGCAAAGCATTTAGCAATTTAGTTGAAAGGAATTAAAACAAGTTAAAATAAGAGAGACAGGTGATAAATATTAATTACGTAATATTAGAAATAAACCCCCATCCTAGGATACAAATGAAAATTACTCAGACATTAACGGAGATAAGAAGATTACACAGATAGATTTTGACATTAATTCAGAGGAAGAACTGGTCTGTTCTCGCTCTCACTGCTGCTCTTCTATTTCTTTTGTTACTGCGTGAGTGTGGAATGATGTGGTGTTACGGGAGGAAAATAAGTGGAAGCGAATGGATGAGTGTGGTGAAAATATTCTTCAGACTCCCGTCGTGCGTGGTGTACATTTTGCAGTTATGGTACTGGGTTTATGTAGAGGTTTGGATCCGTACGTAAGAATTGATTGAGCATTGATTGCTATCTTCATTAATTGTAGAGGGGACAGAGAGCTGGAACGCGTCAGAGATTTAAGGTAGGCGGTGCGGGAGTAGATGGATAACGGAATCAAGTTGCAGACGACGGAGAAGACGGGGGAAGAAAACTGGGTCGCGACTGATTTTTAGTCACGACCGCCTCATCGTCCGCCTCCAAACAGGCGGTTGCTGTTGTCTTGTCCGCCTCCTTGACCGCTTGATACTAGGCGGTTGTGTTGATGTTTGGTCCGCCTCCTGTACCGCTTGATACTAGGCGGTTGCGCCTCCTTCACGTCCGCCTCTAAGGGAGGCGGTTGCCTCTGTGTGATGTCCGCCCAGTATGGGACGGTAGCCTTGGTGGTGTCCGCCTGTTTTGATGATGTACACTTTGTCTCTTGTCCGCGTGATATCGCGATGTACAAGCTTGTCTCTTGTCCGCCTATTATCACGATGTACAAGCTTATTTCTTCTACGAGCTCTAGATTCTTCGTTTGGACTCCGTTTTCTGAGCCGTTTGCGCCTATGCGTTCGTCTCTTCGTGTACTTTGCTCCTAGCTTGGTTTTTCCTCATGTTTAAACCAATAAATTTGTGAGATAATCAATAAAACATAAACTAGAGGAAAAACATACGATAAGTGAGAAATGAGCAGAAAAGTGCTGATATAATATATGGAATACACCCATAAAACATGCTCATTTAGACACTTATCAGCACACACTGAACAAAGAGCACACTCGTCAACACCACTGCAAGTGCGTGAGGTGGTTAACCTACTTTTTTAAATTCAAACTATTTATTTGTATAATGTTAAATTGCTAAGAGAAATAATTACCAATTGATTACACTTACACAGTAACACACATGTAATATTATATAGACATTAGACAACATATTGGTATGAATTTATGATTGCACATGAACCGAACATTGCTAATTTTGTAAGATAATTAGTTGCACATGTGAATGTGAACCTAATAGTGCTAATGAAATACCCCACCATTAATTTAAATTAATTTAGGGGATTTCTTTTATTAAACCATAAATAGTACTATTAAATATTAAATTATTGTATGGAATTATGAAAATTAAATTAGGGAATTTCTTCTATTTAATCCTAAAGAATATTATTAAATATTAGATTACTATATATTATTACATAGTATTATGAATTTAATAATATGATTTATAAGTCAATAAATCTTGGAAAATTTTCAAGACACTCCAATTATATTATAAAGATTTTAGAAATATTTGGAACCCGATGATCTGTAATCGCCTTAGTATTTTATTTTCCGCTGCATTTATGTTAAATAGGGGCGTTACAGAAAGTGGTATCAGAGCGTAGTTACGCTCTGAGCCCGAGGAAACAAGCTGAGTGAAATATTTAGAATCTAGGTGCACTTAAAACTGGGGAATTGGGGTAGTTATGGGAGTGAGGATTCCAGTGAGGCACGATTCCTAACCCTTCTTGGATTTGTGAATGATTCCTCTATACATTTTGTTTAGGTCATAACAAACATATTAAGAACTTAATACCAAAAATTATGAAGCTTAGGTTATATGAATGTCGGTTGAGAATGGTGTGCTGTCATGGAATTACAGCAAAAATATAATTTTGGAACATCATCTATTGGAAATGATAAGATTTTGGTTGGGATAAAACATACATTGAACTATTTTTCAAAAGCATACTTATGGAGAATACATGGCTAAGAATACAATCCTTTAAAAGCTTATACACATGTCCCTAGAATCTTAAAGAATACTTTTGGTTGAAAATAGTATACAAATAGAGCTTTGAATAAATAAGTTAGTATTGATATTAAGTGATAAGTACTTCAATTCCTTTAAATTTTGGAAACAAATCTCAAGAACTACATGGTACAAATTGTTGCTTAAAGATAATGTTTAGGATAAATCTGAAGTCTAGAAAAAAGTATTAAGCTAACTAGTAGCATATCAGAAAAGATCAACATCCAAACCTGTAAACCACACTAAAACTCTGTGTTAACTTTAGAAACAAAATACATAAACCTAACACCCGACGGGAAGTGCCTGGTGCGACGAACTCCTGGGCTGAAAGTAGTGGGGGTGCACACTCACTTATGGAAGTCTAGGGGCTAGACAAGCCTTGTCATCTAACCGTAAATAATCTTCTACGCAAGTGATGGATTGTGTTGAACTTGAGGAGGATTGGTGGTAAGACGTTACCATCATGAAATCTTGAGCTAGGCATATTTCATTACTAGCCACAATGAACAATTCAAAATTTGTATCTTAAGATCCAGTATTAAAATTCATACATGTAAAGGGTTTATTGAGTTAAATATTTTGTGAAAATACCTATACGGGGAGGAAGGGGATTTAAATTTGGGTACTCCAAGGTACAACATCTACCCCTTATTGAATATAAAAAAAATTAAAGGAAGTTACTTAAAGATTGAGTGAAGGGAAGAGTAATACTAAACTAAATATCATTGATTCTTAAATACTTGGAGTATTGAGCATCTAGTAAAAAAAAATTGAGAGTTACTTAAAGATTGGAAATTCTCATGTTTATTTGGGAAGTTTAACATTATACATATACAAAATTTTAGAAGTCACAGAACGTGCATTTTTTTTAAAAGGAATATAATACAAATTTTAATGTATGGTTGCCTAATAAACCTTTGAATATAATTTTGAAAGACTATCTAGACTTATTATATGATCTAAAATATTATTTAAACTACTCAAACATGTTACACCTGATTTATAGCTTGTTAATATATTGATATGTGAAAATAACATAAATGGCATATTTACGTACTTTAGGTTATAAAATTGGTACAAGGTTTCATGAAAGATTTAATTGGATTGAAAAAAAAAAGAGAGAAGTTTTAATATATAGTATGATACTATTTTAAATAAGTTCATGAATTTTTAACCCATGACAATTAAGAAACTTTAGGTTATAAAATGCTTCTAGAGAAATGTTGTAGTAATGATAGCATTTAAATACTTACATTACATTATAATGGAATTTTTCTTTTATGAATTAATAGTTTCCAAATCACATGATTTAAGATTTTGATACCTACTACACCCAATACTTAAATACAGAATGAGTGAACTAAAATGTTATTATAGTAATATCTATGTATAACCTATGTTCTGTTTTCAAAACTTAACCTACTATATGAATGATGAATTCTAAACTTTGTTTTTTGCCAATGACCGTAAGAGATGCGAAATGAGTTAGGAAAGCATGTTGGGAACACTAAAAGATTTAATTACAATCAACCCAGAATAACAACGAGTGATATTGTGCATCAAAAATGAACTGCATCCTTGAAGGAGGAATCTCCATAGGAGATGTAAAATATTGTGCTCCTTAAAAGTGAGTTTAAATTCCACTTCATTATTACGAGACGGATATGGGTCGTACCCTATTTTAAGAGGGGTACGACATCTTCATAAAAAAACATACAATATAAAATGAACATATAATGGACATATCATTCGTACCTGTCATAAAACGAATAGGTAAGGATCATAAAATAAAATTTTATAATAATCAAGAAAATATAAATACATAACAATCATGGGGTACAAATATATATCGATCATAGATAAATTCAACCGTGCCATAAAATTTACAACAAAGCTTGATAATAAGGTGCTGAATTCGTTGAATATGATGTTTGAAAACAGAAACAAATGTTTAGAATTGTTATTGGATGAATACCCTTGAGTGGTTTGATTGTTTGATATACATTTTAAAGCTTTTAGTACAACTTGATATTTAGTTACCCACACACCGGAAGGGGGTGTGAGTAGTTGGTAGATAAATCTTAAACTTCGGGACGAAGTTCTCTTTTAAGGGGGGGTAGAACATAATCTTTCTTCGTTACCTCATCCAGATTATGCACTGTTGCGTGATTAGCAGAGTAAGAGGTGTATGTATGTACTTGGTTTTTACATTAAGACACAGTATGTGACTTTTGATTTTCATCATGAAATATCTTGGTATATCTTGGTCCAGTTTGAGTTTGAGTAATCTCGAGTGGAATGTGGAAATGGGAATGGATGGAAATAAAGGATTGGATTGGTATGGAATGTCGTTGGAATTATTATTGTCTTAGCACACCCGAAGCGGTGTGAGTGGCTATTAGTTGATTTTTAAACTTCGAGGCGAAGTTTCTATTAAGGGGGATATACTGAAATACCCCTAAATTAATTTAATGTAACGCCCCTATTTAACATAAATGCAGTGGAAAATAAAATACTAAGGCGATTACAGATCATCGGGTTCCAAACACCCGGCACCAAACCTCACCAATTACAACTTATAAAATCATAAATGCTACGGTTTGAACTCGAGAAAACATAACAAGTGAAAGATATAAAACTCTCCACAATTCCTAATTCCCACCCCAATCACTCATACTCTTCGTGGCCACCTGTATAACAATACATACCTGCAAGATAAAACCAAGCAGCCCACCCCGGGAGGGGTGAGTCAGTTCCCTGGAATGGAACTGGTACAACTCCCCAAAACAGAAGTTTTAAAACATAACTCTTAAAATAAACAATAGCTTGAAGTCAAATGCTTAAAACAAAAATAGAAGAACAACGCTCAACCAAAACACCAAGTTAAAGGTAACAAGTCAAGGATAGAGATAAATAACAAGAAGGTAAAGTTAGCCAATTGATAAAAATGAAACCACACCATGAGTTAGTGAACATCTATTGCTTGTGTTAGATTCAGTTCCAGTGAGGATTAGAAGACTCATGTAGTCACAAGAACTAGGAATGAAATGAAGAAACCCAAGAACCAACAACTCAAGAGTGGAATGAAACCAATTGGAAGAGATGGCTCCGCTGCCAATTACGTCCCTTTTGGGACAGGGGATATACAGCCCCTCGCTGTTAACTACGTCCGATAGGACAGGGGATATACAGCCCCTCGCTGTTCACAACGTCCGATTGGACAGGGGATATACAGTCCCTCGCTGTTTACCGGTGAAGATGTGCGCACATCACAACAAAGACTCAGCTCATGGATGAAACAATATCCAGAGTAAAAAGAAGAGTTTACCAAGATTGACATTTCCCATATTCCCACTAGATTAATAACTACACAAGTGCAATACAAAAACACTCAGTCCTACAGAGTGCAGAGGCGTAAACCCTCAGCAGTTAATATCTAATGGGACAACCAGATAAGAGGACCCAACGATCATGTGAGTTGTACATTCAAGGCTCAGTTAGTCACATTGAAATACCCCGTAATTAAAAACAGTGATTAATTAGGCTAATAAGTAATTTAGAAGCCTAATTAAGTATAAATAATTAGTAGGGAACAAATCCCGAAGAAAATGGATCCTTAAAATGGATTAAAATCACTAACGAACCTTAAAGCGCGTTTTTTCGAGGTGATCGGGAAAACGTGTCTTTAAGCGGGTCAAATAGACTCGTAACAATTTTGGTCAACTAAATAATCATTAATACATATTAGTGAAGCTTAAGGACCAATAAAATCAATAAAACGAGAGATTAGTAAAAACTGTCAAAAACGGGAAGTTGTGGGGTAGAAATATAAATAACACAAACTTATGAGTCCACTTTTAAAATAAAAAGTGAAATTGTGTGTGTGTGTGGTGTGCCAGCCGGCCCCCCTATTCCCCTCTCTCACACACTCATTAATCCTACTCTTATTTACAAACAAACAAAAATAATAAAACAACACTCACTACTTTATTCTACTCTCACATTCTCTCTCTCCTATCCCCATTCTCTATTCTCTCTAACGTGAACCAGCACCCCCTCACACTCTCTTTTCTTCTTCCTCCTTCTTCCATGCGATTTCCATGGTGAAACAAGAAGACCCCCACAAACTCTACTTCTCTCCTTTGTAACTCCCTCTAAACTCTTCCAAAAATTATAAAAATACCACCATTGTAATCCCCTCACCAAGAGCAACATTTTCCTCTTTTCAAAATCCAGAAAAGAGCACTTTCGATTTTATGGGTATACCCCATTTGGAGTTTCAACACCACCATTAGAAGGCCCTCCTTCTCCTTGTTCTTCTAAGGTAAAAATATTTTGAAAACTCCATCTTTTTCTAGCTCTTGTGGGCAAAACGAAATTCATGAACTAAACCCTTGTTGTTCCTCTTGTTCTAGCCGATTTTGGCTTGTTGGTGGAGTTGGAAATATTGTTCTTGAACCACTCCAAACAGCACTTGCACTCTTGGAAGGTAATATAAATTCTAAACCCTAAAATTTACATTAGAACTCAAATAATGGTTAGGGTTAGTTTAGTATTGAATGGGTGTATGTATGGGTGATGATATTAGATTGTTGAATACCAAAACCGGTAGAGAAGAAGGAAGGAAGGAGAAAGAGAGAAGAAAGAAAATCTAGAAGGAAAACAAGGTAAGAATGCTCATTGTGTAACCTTGTGTATATTTGTATATGTAACAGATTTTAGAAATAAAAAGGTGTATTGTAAATGGTATTTTGTAGTAGAGTAATGTATAGGGGGATATAAGTATTTTGAAGCTTTAAAAGATATGTTAAAACTTGTTAAAACAGATTGGGAATTTAATGTTGAGTGCAGGAATTTTTGTGGGTGTTTTAGCATTAGTGTTTGTATATGAGAGCTTGTATATGGTTGATGTTTATAAACAGGTGAGAATGAATGAAAATGTGACTAAAACAATGTGGCGAGAGTATAAAATTATAGGGGAGGTTATGGCAAAATTTGCCTAGGATTAGAACACTTAGAGAATTAAAACTAGGTGACTAATGTGAGTGTGTAACAGATTTTGTTTGAGATGGATAGAGGGTAAGTGAAAGAGATAGATAATGTATTCTAATACATTAGGAGCGTTAGAAATGACATTAGAAGAGGGAACTAATGTTGGAGAGGTTAGAACAAAAATCTGTAGCATAATGTAGTGAGGAAAGAAACTAGTGTAAGTGTTGTGAGAAACTTGGAAAAATCATGTGAGTGAGGTAGTATAGAACTGTGTAAAGAGTTAAGGAGTGAACTAGGGTGTATTAAGAGGTTTAATTAGTGTTAAAACATGTGGGATTAAGTGTAGGAACAATGGGGAAATAATGGGTAAGAAGAGGGACTGAAAACAGAAATTAAAATGCAAATACTGGGGCGGACCGACCTTGGGACCGAACTTGCAAGGTCGGTCGAGCCCAGATTTACAAAGACGGGAAAGCTTCTGGAATCGACCGGACTTGCGACCGGACTTGCAAGTTCGATCGGACTAGAAAATTCTCCTGCCTGTAACCTACTGGAATGGACCGACCTTGCGACCGGACTTGCAAGGTCGGTCGACACAAAAATTTTCCGTCAGGTAAGCTACTGGAATGGACCGACCTTGCGACCGGACTTGCAAGGTCGGTCGGGCTAAAATTCGCCTCTAGCAAAACTTACTGGAATGGACCGACCTTGGGACCAGACATGCAAGGTCGGTCGACTCCAGAATTTCGAAACCAAAACTTACTGGAATGGACCGACCTTGTGACCGGACTTGCAAGGTCGGTCGGCCAGAAGGATTTCGGTAATCTGAGCTACTGGAATGGACCGGACTTGCAAGGTCGGTCGCAAGTCCGGTCCGGTCAAAAAAAAATTATTTAAATTAGATATTATATATGTATATATGTATATACCTACATATATATATGTATGTACATGTATGGAAGTATGCCAAAGTTAAGTAAGAAAGTAAAACTTAAGTAATGAAAAATAAGTAAGTAAAGTGTAAGTGTAAGAAATGTAAGGACATAGTAAGTAGGAGTTAAGTTGATGATAGGTAAATTAATCATTCAATTGTATGTATATAATAGGACTTGATTTGTGACACCGGGGGACGTTTGGAAACACGTGCAACGGTGAACGATATGGATTCCTCATGCCCCGTATGCTATCTTGGTTACTCTGATTTGTGCGTTGTGTGCTAATTGATCACCAAATAAGATAAATGCACGAATCGGAGTTAACATGCATACTTGTGAAAATGTAGTGTTGTATGTTGTGAATATTTTCTTAAATCTTAGTTTGTGTAATTCATGAAATGTATGGATGTATATGAATACTTGTATGAATGTTGTAGTGTACTGTGACCGTTTATTATTGTGTTTGGACTTCTAACTTATTCCTAACAAGCTAACCATCCTAACTTAAAATGGTAATTAAATTGGAATGAGTAGAAGTCCGATATAGTTTCGGCCACGCGTGAGGATGCGGAGTCACGAGAGGTTGGCTCCAATTCCTGACTCTTAAACTGGTCCACGGCCCAAATCCCTTAAGTGGGTAGCATCCCGGATTGGTGAGTCAAGTAAATCCCGGAGGTGGGACGGCGTAGTCCCCAGGGCCGGAGGTCCCGACGACTTAACTTGAGTATAAGTAAGTAAGTAAGAATGAGTAAGTAAAGTAATTGAGAGTAAGTAATTGTAAGTAAGAAAAAGTAAGTAATGAGTAAAAGAGTAACGCATTCCGATTAACCCGGATGCATAACTTGGCTAACCTTGTGAAGGTAAGTGAGATGTATGCTATGATATTGTTGCCTTGAATTGCGTAATGAATTGTATAGCATGTATGATGTATGAAAAGCATGTATGTATGAAATAAATGAACAGCATGTTTAGTGGACGTCAAATAGTCGGCGTGCCCTAGCTAGCACGCGGTATATGCGGAGGCTATATGCAGCGTTTGCTGAGCCCCTTGGGGCACCATTTTTACTACACGCAGGTACCCGCGAGGGATGAAGATGTGAAGACCTAGTTTCATTTCTTTTATCTTCTTTTTGGAATGTAAACACTGGATTATGATGGGTGTACTAAGTAGTACATGGCTATAGCTTTTGATTAGCCGGTGTACCATGGGGTACACCTTTTTGGATTTTGATAGGATGGGGATTGGTATAGATGAGTAGCCTTAGAAACTCATTCTTTTGGAACTTAGAAATGATGTAATCGAATATACTCCAATACTCGGTGATCCATTGATGTAAGTATTTGGTGTATGGTATTTTGGCAAGTAATTTAGTAGCACGGTACGTTATGTTCATCAGACCGTGACTGCAAGTATTAGTAGCCTAGCTAGCCGTATGGGTGGTTAGCGGCATTGTTTCACCCGCCGTAGTAAGTATGTAATAATTCCGCTACGAACTCGTAGGATTAATAGGACGATTAGACGGTAAGCATAGGATTAGCGGTTGGGGTGTTACAAAAAGTGGTATCAGAGCGTAGTAACGCTCTGATGTCCATAGTACCGAGCATAGGGGATTGCCGAGTTAGGATTTCAACCGTCCTAGGACGGATACTTAGAAACCTAACTAGGAACTACCGTTGTTAACAACGGATACCCTTGACGTTCTTAGGAACGATACCTTGTTTTAAATTCAAGACCCTTAGGTCATCTCTTGCAAAGCCTAATGAAACTGTTGAATATCCAGATGTCAGGAAGAGGTCCAAGTCACCCTAGAGGAGGGGGCAATGACGGACCCGGCACGCAGACGATAGCTGAGATCGTCGCCGCCACGGTAGCGCAGATGCTACCCCAAGTAATCCAAGATGTACAACAATCCCAACAAAACCAACAAACTCAAACGGGGCCAATCCCTCCCCCGCCACCCAGAGAAGCGAACTGGGTAAAAGCTGTAGCGGAACTCCGCCCTCCCTGCTTTAGGGGCGAGAGTGATCCGGCTAAGCTCGAGGCCTACATCTCCGAGATGGAGACGGCTTTCGAAACCCTCGAAGCTCCTGCTGGAGTTCGAGTCAGAGTGGCAGCCTACTACCTCAAGGATGCTGCTATGGATTGGTGGAAGCTGGTGAAGCACGAGCATGTCAGCGACCCCAGATTCGATTGGGATTCTTTCGCATCACTCCTCCGTTCCAAATACTACCCCGAACATGTCAAAACCAAGAAAAGGCTAGAACTGGACGCCTTAAAGATGACCGACAAGATGACTGTCGATGAGTACTACCGCACCTTCACCTCCATTCTCCGTCTCCTCCCCGATCTAGGATACACCGGCCAGGTGTTGGTCGATCGCTTCTATGGCGGTCTGAGCCATCGCCTACGGTACGGTATGGGCTATACCAGGTTTACCTCCCTTCAGGTAAATAACGGTTAACCCTTAGTATCATTTCAATTCCTTAAATTCCTTGAATTCTTTGAATCTTTCTTTATTCCTCCTTAAATGAGAATCCCGGCTAATACCTGAGATTTCAGGAGTGTTATCACGCGGCTTCTCGCGTTGAGATCACTTGCCAGTTAAGGGATGAAGAGACCGCGCTGAAGCGCAAAGCTAACAACAAAAACACCAGCACTGAGGAGCAGAACCAGGGGAAGAGCTGGAAAAAGAAGAAAGGGAATTTCTTTCAGCAATCCCAAAAGAAATCCCAGGGTGAGAGCAGTGCCCATGCTGAGCAGGGCAAACCAGTTGAGCTTCTTCAGCTTGGTTATTCTGCACCGGTGGCAGCAAAGCCACTGAGATCACACCCACCAAAGGGTAAATTCCTAATCCAATTTGTATTCGTATAAGTATCATATCTAGTATATCCACGCACACATGTGCTAACCCTCTAACCTCAGGTTCTAGCTCCGGTGTCGCCAAAACCTTCTCCGATGGCCGCACCTATGTGTGCAGAAAGTGCAACCAGGACCATCCTGGTAAGGACTGTTACGGGAGAGAAATCAAATGCTATAATTGCCAGAAGCTGGGACACACAGCTAACAAGTGCCCAGAGAATGGAAAGCCAAGGGGAACCTTCCAAAGCTACAAGCAGAGAGAGGGCAAGGAGGTGGCATCCGGCGATGCACCGGCCCAGCAGGCACCTCAGGGACAGGGATCCCGGGGCCCTCAGAGGAGCGCACCTCAGAGGCAGCCTGTTCTGCATGTGATTGACCGTGATGGGTCCGGTTCGAAATCCGGCCCAGGTAATCATCTAAACCTTTAATCCTTGAAATAGCATGCCTAGTAGTAGAGTAACTGTATGAGTGAATGCATGAGTAAATAAATGAAGTGTATATTAAGCATGAAATGAAGTAGTTGAAACTAGTACTCACCGTAGATGAAATTTGTAACCATAGGAAGCTTTAGTATCTGTTACCCAATACCGGTGAACTTGAATCAAGAAGAGATCGACATCACCAACCACGACTACACCAACAAACAGTGTCAGGTCATCCGACCAGGTATGATCTATTAAAGGGATACCTGACACCCGAAGCGCAAATCTCAATCATTCGACGATGCAACGAGCTAGGAACGGGTCAAGGTGGATTTTACACACCCGAATTCCCCGGTGGAGCGAAGATGAAGCTGAAGATGATGTGCTTGGGAAAGGACTGGAATCCTTATACCAAGACATACCAGGAGACACGAACACAAGATGGAGCGACGCCACCGACAATACCACCAGAGTTTCAGACACTCATCACTCAAGCAGTAGAGCTTGCACAACAATGCGAACATGAACCGATCCCCGCACTTGAAGCGGATCTCTGTATCGTCAACTTCTATGAGAAAGAAGGACGACTTGGGTTACACCAAGACAGGGATAAGACAGCGGAATCTCTTGAACAAGGAGTGCCCGTAGTGTCTTGGTCCATTGGTGATGACGCCGTATTCCTGTATAGCGAGCAGAAGCGTGTGGACCTCGCAGAAAAATTGGTATTGCGATCAGGAGATGTCCTAATCATGGGTGGAAACTCTAGGATGCTGTATCACGGGATCAACAAGATCAAGTTGAATACGGCACCGCCGGCAATAATCAATGCCACACACATGAAACCAGGACGCCTGAACCTTACCTTTAGAAAGTATTAAATTCCTAGTATCATGTAATCTATTAGTAACGTGTATTAGAGACACGGTATGTATGATGGTTGGTTTATCAATAAAGAGCAGTGTTGATTTAATTCCACTT
Source organism: Limonium bicolor (assembly GCA_023374045.1). Lineage (NCBI taxonomy): Eukaryota > Viridiplantae > Streptophyta > Magnoliopsida > Caryophyllales > Plumbaginaceae > Limonium > Limonium bicolor. Next base: position 202,919,743 of record CM041777.1, on the reverse strand, counting down.
GTGTCCACCATCAATACTTATCCAATTGTGAATCCAATAGGTTGTGGACTCGGTACCGAAGGTAACCTGAGCATCCTCACCGAAGCACAAGCCGGCAAGAGCGGCACCATTCTAACGGGAACCTTCCCAGTAAATGGCATTGATGCCAATGTGTTATTCGACTCCGGCGCCTCTCACACTTTCGTATCACCATCCTTTGTGAAGAGGTTGAAGCTAGATGCGGATGAGCTACCGAACTTCATGGTTACTCTCCCATCGAAGGAGCGAGTAAAGTGCACCAAGTATTATCAATCAGCCACAATCCAAATCAAAGGCGAATCGTTTCCCATTTCCTTCATCGAATTCAATGGATTGGGATTCGACTTAATCATTGGGATGAATTGGTTGGAGCGGCACAAGGGTAGTGACAAGGGCAAGAATATGACGAAGACAAGAGGGTCAAAGCGGTCCAGGCCACAGATCCCGATCCAGACCCCGGGCCCCCTTCAGGACCTTGTTCGGGCTCCAGTTTGGGCACCAAATATCATTCCAGCTCCGCACTCCATGACCAGATCCCGCACCCTACACTTTGAGGCCGGAAGGCTTTATAAGGAAAGAAGTGCCAAAACTAGAAGGGTGGCTCCAAATGAAGTAATACCACATGTATAAGGATTAAGAGATAGGCCTCACTCTCGAAAGTCTATAAATAGAGGTAGGAGGCTCATTTGTAAAAAACACAAGATGAAAGGAGGGAGAAACACTAGAAAAGCTCCCTAGCATTGTAACACAAAGGAGAGGAATATTTATACGTTTTCATCTAGAAAGCTCCCAAAAAGTGGTAATATCAAAGAAGGGAATAAAGATATGTGTTCTATACGTTTGTGAGTTGGGAGGAACTAAATTATGTACTTTCATTTGGCGCCGTCTGTGGGAAACGAGACATCAACCACGATCCATCCACAGGTTGAGGAAAGTCCTTGATTCCTGGAGATTTGATGTACGGTGATCTTGTAAAAGAAAGAGAAGATTACATTGATAGCGAGAAAGTTATTTGCGATAAAAGTAGTCGATCCACCCTTCCGACAACCGCAAGAAGGTTATCTATGAGAAACAAACGACATCGGCAAAGTTGGCCACAATCAAGAGCGATCGGTGAATCCATCCACGAAGAATCGATAGTAGAAGTTCTGGTTGAATCTCGATCAAGATAATCCATCGCTCCACGAGCGAAACTTCAACCACGATTCCATTTTGGTTTTTGGTTGTTCTTGGTTCTCGGTTAAGCTCACCGTCGATCCGCAATTCACAATAGCCAGATCAATTGGAATTCGTAACATCCGCTTGCTCCAACGATGATACGAATCGAACGACTCATCGAAGAACCAGTTCTCTGTAATCGAAATCGTTCCTCTTCAGCGTACCATAGAAGCGGCATCCAACTCTCGGCGAGTTTCTCTCTTAAAAGAAAAAAAAGCGTTAAAATGCAAACGGTGAAGAAGAACAGACCGATAGAACGACGGGAATAGGAAGGTACCGACAAGATCAAAGTGGAGTGAAATCGAAAAAAAAATATCCTTTCAGAAAAGCAATCAACGGAAGGAAAGCCGGATGCAATGATCGATGTTTTCGATATTTCTCAAGGGTGTCACAGCTACAACATCTAATTCCGGTTGCACTATGCGATTCGGAACCAAATTATCTTGGCCAGTCGCAAGAGTTTGCTGCGACAATCGGTCCGATGCGATAGAGTCTTCATAGTGAAAAAAGGCCAATTCACTTTTAGAAGAAATTTCCGATCAGATTCAAATCCAAACAGGCTCGGCAACAATCGAGGCAAAGTTCCAGCCGGAAGAAACCGAGAAGCCACACCATGATTCAGAACGGAGTTTTTAATCCATTCGAAGACTTCGAATTTCATATTACCGGAAGCACGTGGAGATTTCAACAAAGAAGCAAGACCGAATCCAGGCGGTATCTTTCATTCAGTCACAGCCAGGAGATAGCTTCGCAGGCTCAAGAGACGAAATCAAAAGTCGAAGGCCGGACGCATTAGACGGTTCAAAGCCAAAAGTCGTGGCCAGGCACCGAAACTCAGAGCCGAAGAGGGAAAAGATAAGCAAGAAGGAGAGATTTTCAACAAACGACAAGGATCACGGCGAATATATTCGTAATCAAAAGAGGATAGCAAAATCTTCATGAGAAGGGACATTTTCTCATTTTCTAACTTATAACAATTCCTTTACCTCTGTTAAATTTCTAAATGCCTCGATTTTTCCTGTATCCTATTCATCCAGGCCGATTTTTTACCCCAGGTTTCGTGATATCAAGAATTAAGAGAAAAAAGAAATCGGCCCTGGGCGATGACGGTGTCTGAATAACAAGACCGGCCATGTGCTTTGTTTGCTTCAGAAAGTCGTTACCAACAGAGCAATCGAGTGATGAATCGCGGCTATTGATTGAGCAAAAGATCCTTCCGGCTGTGTACATCCCGCTCAGCTTCGGGAATGTGAAGTGAAAGGAGGGCCAGGCATCTCAATTCGGCCGAAAGGCATCAGTTGGAAGGCATGTCAAGCAGCCGATTGATAAGGCCTGGGCACAAGTAATCTCCTGACCAGGGCGTTACCTGCAGTAGGTCCAAAACCAGACAGATAGATCGATGACGAATAAACATCACGACTATGCACCGACAACAATCAGAACGGAGAAAAAGAGAGATCCCGAAGCCCTCAGAGACTCCAAAGTTGGTGTTATCAAGAAGTCAGCTGCGAAGCCTCAGCAAGAAGTTACTTCAACCAAGTCAGAGGTTAAGGAGTAGGAAATCTTACGCCAATCGACATCAATTTGTTTGAGACCGGAAGCCCATGACCGGAAGACGGCCGGACTTCTCTTGGCCGCATCAACTACCTTGACCGCATCGACTTCTTTGGCCGCAAAATTCCTTTGGCCGTAACAGACTTCTTTGGCCGCAACAAACTCATTTGGCCGCGCCGGACTTTCTTGACGATCGACCGCATCCTCAAGTATAAGGCTGAATGATGTCCTCGACTCGAAACCAAACGATGTCTTCCTTCCAGACTAGACCGGAGTCTCAAACATCTAACGCTTCAAATTCTGAAGAATCTGGATGTCAAAACTAATCAAGAAGGAAAAGAAATCTGGAATCACAAGTAGCCAGACTTGGTGAAGGGAGGCTCGTACGCAAATCAAAGGATCGCCAGCCAGAATGTCTTCAAAGTTTGTACCTCTCAATCCTTCCCTATACAAATAACAAGAAACTTTCCCTGACCGGATGGCATTCGCCGGAAGTTCCTTGCCGGAAGCCGGAAGCCGGAGGACAACGACCGGAAGCTCCTTGACCGGGCACGGGACTGCTGCGCCGGAAGCATAACAAAGGCTACACCGCAAAGAAGAGGAGAAAGGCGCCACGAGAGGAGCCCAAAATACGAGCTTAACCTCAATCAAAGAAACATATCTTCAATAATTTCCTTTCTTCTCAAAAATTCAAGGTACGATTCTAAACCTAAGTCACGCTCGTAACAATCATGCAAAGTAAAAAGACAGAAGACGATGAGCTAGAGGTTTGTAAGTTACCTCTTCTTTTGAATTGATAGCATAATTATGCTCATCGCTAGTTCTTACTATTATGAATAAGATATGAAAATCTTTGCTCAGTAGAGAGTGGAGTTATGTTCTGGTTTCGCCAATGATTTACACCATCCTTTTGATTTAAGTTCCATCCAGAAAAATAACAGAGCTAATATCTGTGAGCTGTTATTAAGACAGGTTTCGCTTCTGACCTTCACAAGGAATGTATGCCTGTTCTGATCTGGTACTCAACTTTAGCAGTCTAAATTCTGGGAGATATTATATTATTGTGACCGGTTCTGATTGAGCCAGGTATAGGTCTGTTGCTGAACATAAACAGGATTGACATGATGCAAACCTCTGCTTGCTAAGTGCTTCTGCCCAAACAATTATTTCTGTTTTACTGATTATTGAATACGTGCTTTCACGATCAAAATTAATTCCGGCATATTCTTTGAAATCAGAGATAAAACTGTTCTTTTTTGAAACCTCTAGTTATGAACGGTATTGAAATCTGAATTCTTCATAAGTGTTACTATTGTTGCATTATTGAATTGACTTTCACAGTTGCTGCTCCCTTTTGCATTATGGCTTTGATCTTTGTTACTATACATACAATAAGCTATTTCGGCGGCTACTTATATCTCTCTTATAATACTGTTAGCAGTTTCGGAGTTTTGAATTATGCCCATTTCCAACCTTGACAAAAGAAGCTTTGAAGGTTGTTTGGTTTCTGGTTTTAAAACAGCTCTGATTAGGATGATTTATGATCAGTACTACCAGACTCTAAAGAGCATGGTACATGCCTCTTGTTGCAGTTGTTTTTAACAGTAATCTAGCTTTGAATCTTGTCTGATCTTTACCTTGTCCCAGCCACTGTTTGTTTCTTCATCTTTGAAGTGACTGATATGTCACTATTTATAGAGTTGATGTGGTCAAGAGGCCTAAGCATGGTAAAATCTATTTAAATTGGCAATTTCCTTAGTAATCTCAGCTATCATAGTATGCCATTTCAGTCTGCTTGATCGTTTACCTATGTTTATTTCTGTTTGAACTGTTTTCTGAATTTCTGATAGAGTCATGCCTCTAATCCACTGCACTGCCACTGTGTGATCAATTTTCGTGCTCTATAATTACCCAAGGTTTCCAAAGTTTGTTTTCTCAACCCTTTCTTCGCAAGCGGCAAGGTAATGGTTCTAAAAGTCTATATCTGAGAAAGCATATGTCGGATCATGGTGAGAATTTCAGTTATAAAATTAATTCTCCTGCATTTAAATAAATATGATTTGTTTAAATTTCTGCAAGTTAGAGGCAATATCTCTGACCTTTGACGATTGTGTTATTGATTTCAATAATCCCTATGTGCGCAACTTGAATATTTCAAAATAATCAGGTCTCTCGTTTCCACACTTCTTTAAGGAATAATCTCTACAGAAAAATAAAAGCATTTGACCCTAGGGACATGATTATGCTGCTTTCGCGAAGTTGATTATGTTATTTTTCTGATTATAGTGGTGTTTGGCTTTGATAAATCACGTTTAAATCTGTTTGGGGTCAAGAAAATGGTGTCGCTAAGGACCTTAATTGTTTTTTATATCAGTTCCAGCAATGCTTAAAATTATGGTCACCCATGATAGGTGACCAACCCTGCCTATTTTGTAAACTACAACATGGCATATTAAAAGCCCGCTCTTGAAAGTTTAACAGAGCGTTTTAAAAAACTGATTTGAACAAAAGCTACCAGGGACCAAGATGCATTCATGGTTAAATCAAATATCTGATATCCATTTTTACATGGCGACACTTGCTTCTCTCAAATACTCTAGGATTCACATGGAACTAAATTTTCTTGCTTCTAAAAATATATCTTGTTTACCTGAGGACATGATCGATCTTTGAAAAATTGTGTTATCACATTTGCATCTCTTAAACTATGTTTTAGATTTAAGCAAAGCCTATATTTCTTAAGTTCTGCCGCTTCTGTTTTCTACCCCCTAGATAGTGCTTATTTTCTAGCAAGGATAGAAATGCTTCTGATTGTTAAATGATGAAGCTCAATAAACCAGAGAGCGGATCAACGCATTTGCTTATTTAAATTTTTACTGCTTTGGTGAGATTTGCTTGGGCGGTTTTCTAACTTCAGCAACATACTTCATTCTCATCTCAAAATTAGCTTCGATATTGCATAATCATCCATGGCCTGTCAATCTAGTTCTCTGTACTACAAACTTTTTATTGCCTCTGATTGTTTCTTTGATAAATACTAAGTTTCTAAAACTCGGGCATTTGCTGGTGGATGATTCTACATAAAACGAATCATCATTTTGAAACCTAGCTCCGAGCAGCATCTCAGTCTCTGGTCTAGGCACTCCGCTATAATCAACAATGGAAGATGCGACTTTGATTAAGGAGGAAACCAGACACCAAAAAACAAGTCAAAGGAGGATCGGGTATCACCCCATAACCAAGCCAGAGCACGTCAAATATTCAAAAATATGTAAGATTTTCACCTACGAAGGAGCAAAGAAAGGATGGGAGACTGTGGAAGCAACCGAAAGCCACAAAGAAATGCCAAGAATTAAGTACCAAGATAAGTTCAATACTTTCTCATATCAATTTATACAAAATCGTCTATATACCTGTTGAAAAATCTTTCGCTATGCAATTCAAGTCTTGACTGATCGTCTGGAAAGGTTTACATGCCATCTGCTGTGTCATTTTTCTGAGGTTTGCAATTGCTCTGCTTCCTGGATACAACAAATGTATTGATATTTGCACAAGCAAAAGATTAGCATTTTCTGAAAGTTCCTCTGTTAGTTTGATCAATTATAGATATGAGCTGGGTAAATTCCTAAAGTTTGCTATCTTCAGTGAAATCTGTTACGAAAATTTTCAAGAACTAAGTTGCTTATGTTGCCCACCCCCTGGGTAGTGTTTATTTTCCAAGCAAAATTTAAAATAGGCGGTGTACAGGCACATACCATAAAAGCTTCTGATTATTAGATGATGAGGCTCAATGACCCAAAAACATTACTTTTAAAGCTATACAAAATCGTCCAAAAATTTACTTCAGTTTCTATCTCTATCTCACTTTGGATTGTTTGAATTCAAAATCTATTAAAAAATCATACTGATGTTTGCATGCTGCTAATTAACTTCTCAAATTAATCACTTGTTGGACTGATTGTCTAGCAACTACTGTTCTGAAAATTATCACTGATCGTTATTATACTTCTGTTTTAGCTATTATAAAGTTTTGATTAACTATTTTTAATTAGTTTTGTAAAATAGTTCTCTGCGCCGCAAAACTATTTGTTACTTCTGCCTATTCCTTTGATGAATACAAAGTTTCTAGCAATTTTCGGATATACAAGATAATATGGAGAGATTAGCAGCTTTAAATACTACTGGTCTCTGTCAAGTTTTACATTCACAGCTCCTTAGACCAAACTCCAGCATCTGTCGGAGGAAGTTTATGCACTTGACTAAAATCAACACTGCCAATTATGCTACCACACATTTATAGTGTAAACAGTTTTACAAGTATTGTGTTTCTGTTTCATGCTGTGTTCCTGTTTCATGCTGTGTTTTTGTTTCATGCTTTGTTTCTTTTGCATGCTTCGTTAAGGTAGTTGTTATATTATGTTTCTGACACATTTCAGTACAATCAAGATCTGTTACTACTGCACAAAAAGCGAGTATGAAATATACTGCTTTGCATATCTGTTTTGAGGTTTTAGGCCATGAATTTGGCTAAATGTTCGCCTAACACGTTTTTCAGATCTGGGCATTAATTTTTATCTCAAAGTGTGGTTTTAATCCATTGTGGACTCGGGGTGGGTTATCAGCTGTTTTTAGTCTATGATAAAAGGTTTAATACCGAGCTCAGTCATTTCAAGAAGCTCTGCTCTTTGATAATGTCTCAGAATTCTAACATCCATATGCCTATCCCATAATACTGCTAAGAAATCAATTTACATTACAAAATCGGTGCGGCCTCGGTTGTCTTGTGTAATCCCTATGGTTTACAGAATCTGCTATCAGATCATGCCTTTGAACTCTTGAATAATTACGAACATCTCATGAGTGTTACCAATTCCTCATTTGCTTCAACTGCTGCCTCATGCTCTATTCCGGCTATTACTGAGACTTATAGAAGGGCTCATTTAAATAACTCCATCAGAGCAAATGCTTTTGCATTCTACTTAGCTGTGTCCGGGTTACAGTTCGTATATATAAACTGATGTTGATTAAAGCATGGTCAGAGGTTGTTATTCCAGTTTAGTTCAAGCCTAGATAAGTGTTACAGCTATGAATTGATAAGATGATGCTGGTTAGGTGATACTCATTCCTGATATGTATCTTGCTGCTTAATCGTTAAAATAGCTTCTCCTAAGCATTCCATCTGATAACAGATTATCTGAGACAATCTATTTACCTTTTGCAGAAATAGCGTTAAGCTTGGCATCTGTTGTGATGTTTCAGTTTCTAAGCTTTCAACTAGTTTATGCACAGATATCTGTTTCGCTTCCTATCTAAAATACTATGGTCCTCACACCCCTTCTTCGAACTATTAGCCTATCTTAGAGGCTTCTGTCAAAAAGCACACAGAATTCAATATTTATAACTGCTGATTATGATTGTTGATATAGCTGATTAATCTCATAAGCTTATGTGTTTAATAATCAGAGCAGGCAAGGTAAAAACTTCTTGAAATGACAGTAAATCATGTTTCATTTGTTACTGAACGTAGGTATTGGTGCATTAGCTTCTCTGAACGTAAGTATTGGTGCATTACCAAAACCGTTTTAACAGTTTTTTTTTTACGCAATCTCATTACTTGAGATGACATGAATGGCAAGCTCTTTTACTCTTGGTCTGTGTTGTTTGATTAGTAAATAAGAGAGCCTTTAATTGATTGTAGTTCCCTCCTGCTACTGTCTTACTCCATCTGTTAGGCTGCTGCTTCAAGCACCATCCAAACTTTGTTATTTTTACACTTTAGGAACTGTTGTACAGCAATCCTTTTGCCGCTGTTTAAAAGAGGGTATATTGCCATATATTTTCACTCTGAAACACCTCTAGTTGTGACCTATTATGAGCTGGCAAGCGGTTCATATCCGCTTCAGTTTTTCTTGACTTTGTGCCACCTCTTAAAGCATGACAAGACCTGCTTGAAAAACTCTCATACACCATTCTGTTTTACTCCATCATGATATTGTTGTTAAATCCAACTTATGGAAACAAAATGCCTTGCCTACTCTTGTCATGCTTCTTGGAAATGGTGTTCATAACTCACCCACTTATCTTCCTCTTCCCGGGCACTATGACACGAATATTGAGCTGCTGCATAGACAGTGTTTAGGCTAACTTATTGCCTATGTTTTCAGCTAGCAAACGGGCATGATGAGAATGTTTGAAGCTCATAAAACCACCTTGAGTCAAGCTCTTGATGCTTTTGATTATAGAATGCATCATTCAGCATTAACTAAATGCATGATTCTAAATATGTTTGATACCCCACCATTGCATACCATCTGAAAGGGTATATGATTACCAGACTTATCTATACGTAAGTCTATTGAGCTTGACCTTGATTTATGCTCAATTACAAACTGATTTGATGTCTTAAACTATTTATCATGTGCAGCATATTCTACTATAGAGCTAACAAAGTTTTTAAAGAAAGTGCAGGTACTTTTTACCAGGGGACTGATCACCCCCTGAAGTATTCAAAAAAAAAGCAAGAACAAAGGCCATCGAGCCAAGAAAGTAACACCTACCTATGGACTTTCTGCACAAAGTGCATATCCATGGAGAAAAGTAACACCTACCCATGGACTTTCTGCAATAGATTTGCATATCCATGGTGAAAAGTAACACCTACAGGCTATCATGCCTTGAAAGTAATACCTACCCATGGACTTTCTGCAATAGATTTGCATATCCATGGTGAATCGGGCCAATCAAGAAAACCCATCTCTGGACCCATCAGGAGCTCTGGTCGCCTGTGATGGGTGCATTGTTAGGTGTGGGACGCCGCACCATACTTGAATCACAAGTACCATCCTTTGGCTAGCATAAGCAAAGTTGGGAAAATATATTATCTTTATTCTCCCTTTAAGGGAATTATCATCCTTTGGCTAGTATGGGCAAAGACTTTATCATCAAAATATTAAGCCCGTTCAAAAGGGAATGTTTCTTATAAAAGGAACCATTGGTCTTCTTTATGAAGACATTAGAAGATTCACCCATCAAGATGTCATGGGATTCATCCACCAAGATAAATCATTTCAAAGACTTATGTCCCAGAATTTCCAATTTGTCAGAAGGAAAATACTTGTGGGACTTTGATTATACTGTACCAACTTTCTTTTTGTAAGTTCATTTTTCTTTGTAAGAGCTAAAAGAAAAAGAACTTGTGGGACTAGAAGATAGGAGAAGGGAAGAAATAGAAAGAAAGAAGAAAGAATGTAAATTTCAATTTTTCTTTTTGTAAGTTCCACTTTTTAAGTAGCAAAAGTAGAACTTGTGGGACTGATGACAAGGGCAAGAATATGACGAAGACAAGAGGGTCAAAGCGGTCCAGGCCACAGATCCCGATCCAGACCCCGGGCCCCCTTCAGGACCTTGTTCGGGCTCCAGTTTGGGCACCAAATATCATTCCGGCTCCGCACTCCATGACCAGATCCCGCACCCTACACTTTGAGGCCGGAAGGCTTTATAAGGAAAGAAGTGCCAAAACTAGAAGGGTGGCTCCAAATGAAGTAATACCACATGTATAAGGATTAAGAGATAGGCCTCACTCTCGAAAGTCTATAAATAGAGGTAGGAGGCTCATTTGTAAAAAACACAAGATGAAAGGAGGGAGAAACACTAGAAAAGCTCCCTAGCATTGTAACACAAAGGAGAGGAATATTTATACGTTTTCATCTAGAAAGCTCCCAAAAAGTGGTAATATCAAAGAAGGGAATAAAGATATGTGTTCTATACGTTTGTGAGTTGGGAGGAACTAAATTATGTACTTTCAGGTAGAATCCTCTGCGCCGAGCATCGTTTGCTGCTCAAGAGTCCTTCTGGGGTTACCGTATCTTACCGCCAGAGACCGAGAGAGCCTTCGACCACACTTATATCTGCCATGGGCATGTACCGGGAGCTCAGAAAGGCCAAGAGGTGTATCTTTGTTATGTACAAGACCTGGAGCGAGATCCAGAGTTCAGTGATGAAGTACCCATTGTATCCGAGTATCCCGATGTATTCCCTAAGGAGCTACCCGGCATGCCACCACCGAGAGCAGTGGAATTCGAAATTGATCTATTGCCAGGTACCGGTCCCATTGCCAGGGCACCGTACCGCATGGCACCAGCAGAGATGACCGAATTGAAAGAACAGTTAAGAGACCTTCTAGACAAAGGGTTTATACGCCCGAGCGTATCACCCTGGGGAGCACCGGTCCTCTTCGTGAAGAAGAAGGACGGTAGCCTCCGACTATGCATTGACTACCGCGAGCTGAATGCGGTCACAGTCAAAAATAAATACCCACTACCACGTATCGACGACCTATTCGACCAGTTGAAAGGAGCCTCAGTCTTCTCCAAGATCGACCTCCGTTCAGGGTATCATCAGATTGCAATCAAAGAGCAAGACATTGAGAAAACGGCATTCCGTACCAGATATGGCCACTATGAATTCACAGTGATGCCATTCGGTTTGTCAAACGCACCGGCAAAATTCATGGACCTCATGAATCGACTATTCAGTGAGCAGTTGGACACTTCGGTTATGGTCTTCATCGACGACATCCTTGTATATTCCAAATCACCAGAGGAACATGAAATCCACTTGAGGAAAGTGCTTGAGACACTGCGCGAGAACCAGCTTTATGCGAAGTTCTCTAAATGTGAGTTTTGGCTTGATCAGGTATCATTCCTTGGACATGTCATCTCGAGCGCAGGTATCTCAGTTGACCCTTCTAAGGTAGAAGCTGTACGATCATGGCCTAGACCCAAGACTGTTACCGACATTAGGAGCTTTCTTGGTCTAGCCGGTTACTACCGGAGATTTGTAAGGGACTTCTCGAAAGTCGCTAAGCCCATGACGACACTGATGAAGAAAGATGCACCGTTTGTATGGACACACGAGTGCGAACTATCATTTCAGAAACTGAAAGACTCATTGACCTCGGCGCCCGTCCTTACTCTTCCAGAGGGCACAGAGGGATTTGAGGTATACTGTGATGCATCAGGCAAAGGAATGGGATGCGTACTCATGCAGCATGGCAAGGTTGTTGCTTATGCCTCCCGCCAGCTGAAAAAGCATGAGGAGAATTACCCGACTCACGATTTAGAGTTAGGAGCCATTGTCTTCGCCTTGAAGATATGGCGACACTATCTCTATGGGGTAAGCATCACCATCTACTCCGACCATAAGAGCTTACAGTATGTATTCACTCAGAAAGAACTCAACTTGAGACAGAGAAGGTGGATGGAATTTCTTTCAGACTATGACATCAATCTGCAGTATAAGGAAGGGAAGGCAAACATCGTAGCCGACGCCCTGAGCCGTCGAGCACACTCGCTCCATTGCTACTCGCTTCTTCTAGCTTGGTTGACGAGGTGCGAGACGCTCAGTTGAGCGACCCTTACCTAACCGAAATCAGACAAAAGATTGAGAATGGTACATTTGAGAAGAAAAAGTATGATTTTAAGCTACACGAAGATGGTTTGATTCGGTTGAATGGCAGGCTATGCGTCCCCCGAAGCAATGCTGAGCTAAGGGATCGCATCCTGCGAGAGTCACACTGTTCCACATTGTCAGTCCATCCGGGAGCCTAAGATGTACAAAGACATGAAGAGGTACTTTGGTGGTCTGGAATGAAAGCAGATGTGACAGAATTTGTATTGAGATGCTTGACATGCCAGAAGGTAAAATTGAACACCGTAGACCGGGCGGAATGGTACAATCTATGCCAGTTCCGGAGTGGAAATTTCATGATATCTCCATGGATTTTGTGGTAGGACTCCCACCTGCTAGGGGAGGACTCAACATGATCTGGGTTGTAGTAGATCGCCTTACCAAGGTTTCTAGATTCATACCGATGAAGGACACCTGGAAGGTAGTAAAGCTAGCTGAGCTTTTTGATAAGGAGATTATCAGACACCACGGAGTCCCTAAGACTATAGTATCTGACCGCGACACCAGGTTTCTTTCGAGATACTGGAGAGCTACAAGGGAAGCGTTGGGTACAGAACTAAAGTTGAGTACCGCCTTCCATCCTCAGACCGACGGTCAGACAGAGAGGACCATCCAGACACTGGAGGACATGCTTCGGGCATGTGCCTTGGACTTTCAGGGGAGTTGGTTAGATAAGCTTCATCTTATCGAGTTCTCGTATAATAATAGTTATCACGCCTCGATTAAGATGTCGCCTTTCCAAGCTCTATACGGTAGACCTTGCCGTACACCCTTGTGTTGGGATGAGTCAAGTGAAGCGGTCATAATAGGACCGGAGTATCTTGAGCAAGTACAAGCCGAAGTGCAACAAATCCGAGCTAACATGAAGGCAGCCCAAGATAGACAGATTCCTATGCGGATGTGAGACGACGCGACCTTGAGTTCACCGTGGGCGACCAAGTGTTCTTGCGAGTTTCACCTATGAAGGGTGTCTTCAGATTTGGTCAGAAGGGCAAGCTAAGCCCAAAGTTTGTAGGGTCGTACACTATCACCGAAAGAGTTGGATCCGTAGCCTATAGGTTAGCACTACCTGAGGACTTAGGGCGTGTCCATGATGTATTTCATGTGTCACAACTCAAGAAGTATATTGCTGATCCTTCTCACGTGTTAGAGCCCGACACTTATCCATTGATCCGAACATGAGATATGTCGAAACCCCACTGAGAATCCTTGATAGGAAGACCAGAGACACTCGCCATAAGTCTATACGAATGGTGAAGGTCCTATGGTCAAACCATGATGTCGAAGAAGCGACATGGGAGCTGGAAGATGCCATGAAGGCAAAGTACCCACAGCTATTCATAGACTAGAGAGTCTAGTATTTAGAAATACGGGTACGGGTCGTACCCCTTTTAAGGGGGGTAGAGCCCTTTTGCTTTTGCATTGCTTCGGGGTAAGCATTGCTTAGTGTGTAGGTATTGTAACAGATTTTGTATGGCACATGTAGTGCAAGTGAATTTAGTATGGATGTGTATGTATGTGTAATGTGTAATGAATGATGTGTATGTGCATGTATGGCGTATTGGTGTAATGTGTATTGTGAATGGTAATGGTGTAGTGTGTATTGTGGTATGGTATGAATGGAAATGATGTATTGTGTATGTGAATTGGGTATGATGTTGAAATGTGTATGCTTGCAGTGTGAAAGAAGTAAACACCTCATAGGTGTAGGAAGATACATTATGGCAATTGGTTTGCATAATGAGTAAGTTGCAATAAACTATTAACCTTGAGCAACTTTGAGGGCAAAGTTTCTTAAGGGGGGTAGATTGAAATACCCCGTAATTAAAAACAGTGATTAATTAGGCTAATAAGTAATTTAGAAGCCTAATTAAGTATAAATAATTAGTAGGGAACAAATCCCGAAGAAAACGGATCCTTAAAATGGATTAAAATCACTAACGAACCTTAAAGCGCGTTTTTTCGAGGTAATCGGGAAAACGTGTCTTTAAGCGGGTCAAATAGACTCGTAACAATTTTGGTCAACTAAATAATCATTAATAAATATTAGTGAAGCTTAAGGACCAATAAAATCAATAAAACGAGAGATTAGTAAAAACTGTCAAAAACGGGAAGTTGTGGGGTAGAAATATAAATAACACAAACTTATGTGTCCACTTTTAAAATAAAAAGTGAAATTGTGGTGTGTGTGGTGTGCCAGCCGGCCCCCCTATTCCCCCTCCTCACACACTCATTAATCCTACTCTTATTTACAAACAAACAAAATAATAAACAACACTCACTACTTTATTCTACTCTCAATTCTCTCTCTCCTATCCCCATTCTCAATTCTCTCTCACGTGAACCAGCACCCCCTCACACTCTCTTTTCTTCTTCCTCCTTCTTCCATGCGATTTCCATGGTGAAACAAGAAGACCCCCACAACTCTACTTCTCTCCTTTGTAACTCCCTCTAAACTCTTCCAAAAATTATAAAAAATCCACCATTGTAATCCCTCACCAAGAGCAACATTTTCCTCTTTCAAAATCCAGAAAAGAGCACTTTCGATTTTATGGGTATACCCCATTTGGAGTTTCAACACCACCATTAGAAGGCCCTCCTTCTCCTTGTTCTTCTAAGGTAAAAATATTTTGAAAACTCCATCTTTTTCTAGCTCTTGTGGGCAAAACGAAATTCATGAACTAAACCCTTGTTGTTCCTCTTGTTCTAGCCGATTTTGGCTTGTTGGTGGAGTTGGAAATATTGTTCTTGAACCACTCCAAACAGCACTTGCACTCTTGGAAGGTAATATAAATTCTAAACCCTAAAATTACATTAGAACTCAAATAATGGTTAGGGTTAGTTTAGTATTGAATGGGTGTATGTATGGGTGATGATATTAGATTGTTGAATACCAAAACCGGTAGAGAAGAAGGAAGGAAGGAGAAAGAGAGAAGAAAGAAAATCTAGAAGGAAAACAAGGTAAGAATGCTCATTGTGTAACCTGTGTATATTTGTATATGTAACAGATTTTAGAAATAAAAAGGTGTATTGTAAATGGTATTTGTAGTAGAGTAATGTATAGGGGGATATAAGTATTTTGAAGCTTTAAAAGATATGTTAAAACTTGTTAAAACAGATTGGGAATTTAATGTTGAGTGCAGGAATTTTTGTGGGTGTTTTAGCATTAGTGTTGTATATGAGAGCTTGTATATGGTTGATGTTTATAAACAGGTGAGAATGAATGAAAATGTGACTAAAACAATGTGGCGAGAGTATAAAATTATAGGGGAGGTTATGGCAAAATTTGCCTAGGATTAGAACACTTAGAGAATTAAAACTAGGTGACTAATGTGAGTGTGTAACAGATTTTGTTTGAGATGGATAGAGGGTAAGTGAAAGAGATAGATAATGTATTCTAATACATTAGGAGCGTTAGAAATGACATTAGAAGAGGGAACTAATGTTGGAGAGGTTAGAACAAAATCTGTAGCATAATGTAGTGAGGAAAGAAACTAGTGTAAGTGTTGTGAGAAACTTGGAAAAATCATGTGAGTGAGGTAGTATAGAACTGTGTAAAGAGTTAAGGAGTGAACTAGGGTGTATTAAGAGGTTTAATTAGTGTTAAAACATGTGGGATTAAGTGTAGGAACAATGGGGAAATAATGGGTAAGAAGAGGACTGAAAACAGAAATTAAAATGCAAATACTGGGGCGGACCGACCTTGGGACCGAACTTGCAAGGTCGGTCGAGCCCAGATTTACAAAGACGGGAAAGCTTCTGGAATCGACCGGACTTGCGACCGGACTTGCAAGTTCGATCGGACTAGAAAATTCTCCTGCCTGTAACCTACTGGAATGGACCGACCTTGCGACCGGACTTGCAAGGTCGGTCGACACAAAAAGTTTCCGTCAGGTAAGCTACTGGAATGGACCGACCTTGCGACCGGACTTGCAAGGTCGGTCGGGCTAAAATTCGCCTGTAGCAAAACTTACTGGAATGGACCGACCTTGGGACCGGACATGCAAGGTCGGTCGACTCCAGAATTTCGAAACCAAAACTTACTGGAATGGATCGACTTGCGACCGGACTTGCAAGGTCGGTCGGCCAGAAGGATTTCGGTAATCTGAGCTACTGGAATGGACCGGACTTGCAAGGTCGGTCGCAAGTCCGGTCCGGTCAAAAAAAAATATTTAAATTAGATAATATATATGTATATACCTATATATATATGTGTATGTACATGTATGGAAGTATGCCAAAGTTAAGTAAGAAAGTAAAACTTAAGTAATGAAAAATAAGTAAGTAAAGTGTAAGTGTAAGAAATGTAAGGACATAGTAAGTAGGAGTTAAGTTGATGATTGGTAAATTAATCATTCAATTGTATGTATATAATAGGACTTGATTTGTGACACCGGGGACGTTTGGAAACACGTGCAATGGTGAACGGTATGGATTCCTCATGCCCCGTACGCTATCTTGGTTACTCTGATTTGTGTGTTGTGTGCTAATTGATCACCAAATAAGATAATGCACGAATCGGAGTTAATATGCATACTTGTGAGTATGTAGTGTTGTATGTTGTGAATATTCTTAAATCTTAGTTTGTATAATTCATGAAATGTATGGATGTATATGAATACTTGTATGAATGTTGTAGTGTACTGTGACCGTTTATTATTGTGTTTGGACTTCTAACTTATTCCTAACAAGCTAACCATCCTAACTTAAAATGGTAATTAAATTGGAATGAGTAGAAGTCCGATATAGTTTCGGCCACGCGTGAGGATGCGGAGTCACGAGAGGTTGGCTCCAATTCCTGACTCTTAAACTGGTCCGCGGCCCAAATCCCTTAAGTGGGTAGCATCCCGGATTGGTGAGTCAAGTAAATCCCGGAGGTGGGACGGCGTAGTCCCCAGGGCCGGAGGTCCCGACGACTTAACTTGAGTATAAGTAAGTAAGTAAGAATGAGTAAGTAAAGTAATTGAAAGTAAGTAATTGTAAGTAAGAAAAAGTAAGTAATGAGTAAAAGAGTAACGCATTCCGATTAACCCGGATGCATAATTTGGCTAACCTTGTGAAGGTAAGTGAGATGTATGCTATGATATTGTTGCCTTGAATTGCGTAATGAATTGTATAGCATGTATGATGTACGAAAAGCATGTATGTATGAAATAAATGAACAGCATGTTAGTGGACGTCAAATAGTCAGCGTGCCCTAGCTAGCACGCGGTATATGCGGAGTCTATATGCAGCGTTTGCTGAGCCCCTTGGGGCACCATTTTTACTACACGCAGGTACCCGCGAGGGATGAAGATGCGAAGACCTAGTTTCATTTCTTATCTTCTTTTTGGAATGTAAACACTGGATTATGATGGGTGTACTAAGTAGTACATGGCTATAGCTTTTGATTAGCCGGTGTACCATGGGGTACACCTTTTGGATTTTGATAGGATGGGGATTGGTATAGATGAGTAGCCTTAGAAACTCATTCTTTTGGAACTTAGAAATGATGTAATCGAATATACTCCAATACTCGGTGATCCATTGATGTAAGTATTTGGTGTATGGTATTTTGGCAAGTAATTTAGTAGCTCGGTACGTTATGTTCATCAGACCGTGACTGCAAGTATTAGTAGCCTAGCTAGCCGTATGGGCGGTTAGCGGCATTGTTTCACCCGCCGTAGTAAGTATGTAATAATTCCGCTGCGAACTCGTAGGATTAATAGGACGATTAGACGGTAAGCATAGGATTAGCGGTTGGGGTGTTACAGACATCAAGCTGAGTTATTCACACAAACAGTTTCCTTTGAAATCCATTCAAGATCAGTTAGCGTTTTCCATAACATCCATAAAGTCCGTTAGCAAAGTATCTGAGTACGAGAAATCGTACCTGGTTAATGCTGTAGCAGTCCTAGTAGACTCGTGCAAACATTCAACACACTCTGAGGAATATTAAAGGTAGTATATCATCATAAATTGTAACCTAAGTTAAACTTAAATAATTCCTCACTATTTTCAAAGTCTCAAATGTCTTGTTAGCCCTCACTTAAATGTTATGTATATCCTTTGATTTATCTTAGAATGTTGTATAGCTCAAGGTTGTAAGACCAAGGAATATATTTTATTAACACTTGTTAATTGTTCCACTCTTATCCACTTTACTAGTACTTAACCTTAATTCTCACATTCAAGTGTTTTAACCCTTATATCATAAGTGCATTTTATATATTCATTTAATCTTAGAATCTCAATAATAATCCTTAAGTTCAATACATTTATTCTTACTTCAGGATAAACAATGCAGTATGACCTACAATGGGTTTATCTTAGAATACTATACTATTACTTCACGAAGTAACGATTATGTATTTTATCAATATCTACTAGATAATTCATTATGATTAAGTTTTTCCCTTAACTTAAGTAAGATCTACATCCTGTATATTGGAATCATAGTGTTATAGATGCATTTTAGTATAACTTAATTGAGCTACTAAACTCAATTATCATATCCTTAGTTCAGAATGACATTTTATTACAACTGTCTAATAATCTTGTCATAAGATGTTAAATTACTTTCAATCTTGAAATAACTATATTATAATTTACTTAGACTTATCGAACTCTTACATTTAGTATTCAGAAAGTATATTATTTCCTTTATCATTAACTATATAATAAAGTGTTTAAGATAACCTTTTACGTATCCTTACTTACATTTAATTCCCTAACTGTTTTATTTTTACACACATTCCCTCTATAGACTATGTATAATCCTTTTACACTAAATTTTAATAAACTTATGTCTTAAATACATTTTTCATATTGTTTACAAAACCTAAAGTTTCAAAGGAATAACTTAATAAATTAATCTCCTTTATTATGTTTTAGGATGAACATTTATCTTAACATAAGGTAAAATTTTATCTAAGAATTAAATCCTCATTCATAAGTGAAATTGTCAATTATTTAATAAGATAATCTATTCTGAAAAATTCTCATATTTAATATTAAAATAACATATTAATTTCTAGTGCCGTAAAGTATATCAATATAATACCTTATGTACTCAGTTCCACCTGATTAAGGTTCAAGGCTGTAAATATCTAGTTTCTATTTACAAACCTTTTTTTTAAGTTTTAACTACTAAATACATCACTTAATTATAAACTCACATTCTGAATATTGGTAATAAGCGTATTTAATATAGCTTCTCCAGTTTTAAGAAAGTCAAGGATTATTATTTAGATTAATTCCTAATCTTAGTTTAATATAGTTTTATATCCTAATCCTTTTAATGATCTTATCTTGAAACATTAAGTTATTATTCAATATTTAAATGTTATGAAAGGATTAAATCTAGGCTTATTAATCCACTTCACAATTAGATGTAAAAGTGTTTATTTATTTTATTATTAATTATATAATAGGATTTATTCATTTAACATCTTATGTAATCTAATTACAAATTTTCCTAATTCTTAACTTATTAATTACTTATCCCAATTATAGATTTACATTATGGTCGCTGACTAATAATATACATGTATTTAATCTTAGAAATTCAAAGGTAACTCTTTAAGCTTAATTTCATAATCATAATTTAATACTACTCTTATAATACTCTATTAATAGCATCACGTATAGATTTAGTTTAATTTAGCAATTCCCTCATATTCTATTTTCCATAAGGTATTTTATTCCTCTTGTTTATTCTTTCGTTATCTATATATTAAGATTTATTTAAGACATTCTTTACATAACTTTACTATACTTAATTACTCCTACTAACATATATACATATCCTCATCCAATATGTGGTTTATAATATAAAGTATTTCCCTTTGTTACAATTCAGTATATTACTTCTATAGTATAAAGTTAACATAAAGTAGGTTAATTAAATTCCTTGATTTAACCTAAGAATATTTTATTTCTTTTATTTCTTTACTACGCTTAAAAGATTATACCTAAAATATTTATTAACATTCTGTATTAAATGTTAGTTTGGTCTTCTTATGTTATTCCCAACCTATAAAGTTCATTAATCAACTATACTTTAATTTTTGGTTACATTAAAAACCATATATTATAAGATAACTTATGAAAAAACCTTAGCAATACAGTTTTTAAACCTATTTCCCCTTGTCCAAAAATTCCCAAATTAAGTATATAGTAGCTATAACATTTTATACATATTATAAAATTTTTATTTCATAAAAATATCTTTTAAAATTATCCAAATAATTCCATAATACTCATAACTTGCAAAAATTATAACTTACGTTTAAAAACTCAAAACCCATATCAATTTACATCAAAATAAACAAGATTTTATAAGGAATCTATGGTTAAAATTTTGTCTCAAAATACATTTGGGAAGGCCATTAAATAAATTCAACAAGTTAGGGTCAAATTCTGGAATTATTATAACTTAATACTACTAAATCTTCCCACGTTTTAATCTCGGCCGTCCGTTCCTTCTAACTACGATCGGACGGCCCAGATGCGCCCAGTTCTTCAGAAATCCCCAAATCGAATCCGAGTACTAATCCTTCGATATCTCTCAATCTACAGAACAAAATTCGATGATTCTTGTTTCATTGGATTCGAAATTGAATTCCGGTTCTAATGGTACCAATTTTAGGATCTATGGTGCACGATTCAGAGAAATCGATTCTGGGTTCGTCGAGTTAGGGTTCTTATCGTTTTCGATTTGAATTTCCACAAATTCTCTCAATGTGTTGCGTAATTGGTTAAATTGAGAGAGGGGAATGAACGGGAATGCAAAAACGAACATCATAGATGGAGTAATTTGGTCAAAATCATACCGGAGATGCACCGGCAAGGCAAATCGAACTCGATTTCTGGAAAAGTCATTATTTTATGTGCAGTTCGGGTAGCCTACTTCACGGATCAACTCGTGCTAATTGAGATGGATTCAATCCACAAAACCTACGTCATTTTAAAGTGGACATGTAACTATAAACATTGGTGGAAGAATCATGGAAAACGAATAACTAGGGATAAAGTTACAGATCCACAAAGATCTGAGTTTACCATGTCGTTTCTGGAAAAATTCTAGGCAGAAATACCACCGTGATGGAGTAGGCAACTTTAGACAGCTTTATCTCCCAAACCAGTGCGAATCAGCCTTGGTCATTAACATGAAAGTTGTAGAGGGATTAGATATCTTCAAAACAAGCTGAAGAACACGAGATTTGGCTGAGAAACGAAGAAGTTATGGCGAGACGAAGTTTACTTGATTTCAGGAAAAACTGGAATTCTGGGTTACGAATTCCCAAGGAGGCAACTTTAGATCGATTTTTCCGTCGATGTAGAAGGAGTTAGGTTATGTATGAGTTATGGTTGGAACATTGATTTGAGTCTTAAAAGTCAAAATAAAATCATAGAAACCTTAAAGCTTCTAAAGCCTTGCTAGGGTTGACTTTTGAGAATGGTCAAATCAGCCCTTGAAATCTATATCAATAAAAAGCTTATGGAAAACCAAGAAGATTGATAAAAAGAACGTTAAAAACGGATCATCCTAGCCAAAGTTATGATGGATTGAAGTTTAGAGCCAAAATTTTAAGAGTGCTGACGTGTCAGTCAGCCAGACACTACCACTGAAAAGTCCCAAGTGTTCGACCGTTTTTGCATCTCAAGGGTCGATCTTCAACGCTTATATCTCAGTCCCTACTCCACCATTAATTTAAATTAATTTAGGGGATTTCTTTTATTAAACCATAAATAGTACTATTAAATATTAAATTATTGTATGGAATTATGAAAATTAAATTAGGGAATTTCTTCTATTTAATCCTAAAGAATATTATTAAATATTAGATTACTATATATTATTACATAGTATTATGAATTTAATAATATGATTTATAAGTCAATAAATCTTGGAAAATTTTCAAGACACTCCAATTATATTATAAAGATTTTAGAAATATTTGGAACTCGATGATCTGTAATCGCCTTAGTATTTTATTTTCCGCTGCATTTATGTTAAATAGGGGCGTTACAAAAAGTGGTATCAGAGCGTAGTTACGCTCTGAGCCCGAGGAAACAAGCCGAGTGAAATATTTAGAATCTAGGTGCACTTAAAACTGGGGAATTGGGGTAGTTATGGGAGTGAGGATTCCAGTGAGGCACGATTCCTAACCCTTCTTGGATTTGTGAATGATTCTTCTATACATTTTGTTTAGGTCATAACAAACATATTAAGAACTTAATACCAAAAATTATGAAGCTTAGGTTATATGAATGTCGGTTGAGAATGGTGTGCTGTCATGGAATTACAGCAAAAATATAATTTTGGAACATCATCTATTGGAAATGATAAGATTTTGGTTGGGATAAAACATACATTGAACTATTTTTCAAAAGCATACTTATGGAGAATACATGGCTAAGAATACAATCCTTTAAAAGCTTATACACATGTCCCTAGAATCTTAAAGAATACTTTTGGTTGAAAATAGTATACAAATAGAGCTTTGAATAAATAAGTTAGTATTGATATTAAGTGATAAGTACTTCAGATCCTTTAAATTTTGGAAACAAATCTCAAGAACTACATGGTACAAATTGCTGCTTAAAGATAATGTTTAGGATAAATCTGAAGTCTAGAAAAAGTATTAAGCTAACAAGAACTAGTAGCATATCATAAAAGATCAACATCCAAACCTGTAAACCACACTAAAACTCTGTGTTAACTTTAGAAAGAAAATACATAAACCTAACACCCGACGGGAAGTGCCTGGTGCGACGAACTCCTAGGCTGAAAGTAGTGGGGGTGCTGAAATACCCGTAATTAAAAATAGTGATTAATTAGGCTAAAAGTAATTTAGAAGCTTAATTATGTATAAATAATCATGAGGGAACAAATCCCGAAGAAAACGGATCCTTAAAACGGATTAAAATCACTAACGAACCTTAAAGCGCGTTTTTCGAGGTAACCGGGAAAACGTGTCTTTAAGCGGGTCAAATAGACTTATAACAATTTTGGTCAACTAAATAATCATTAATAAATATTAGTGAAGCTTTAGGACCAATAAAATCAATAAAACGAGAGATTAGTAAAAACTGTCAAAAACGGGAAGTTGTGGGGTAGAAGCATAAATAGACCAAACTTATGTGTCCACTTTTAAAATAAAAAAAATAGAGTGTGTGTGTGTGAGTGGTAGTGTGGGTCGATTTTTGGAGCCCTCTCTCTCACTCTCCTCACTTATCTAATATGCTACAAGACAAATAATAAAACAACCCCACTCACCTTTATTCTCTCTCTCCCCCATTTCATTCTCTTCACTCACGTATGCACACCCCCCTCACTCTCTCTTTTCTCCTTTCTTCTTCCCCATGCGATTTCCATGGTGTTTTGAAGCAAACCCACAAAACTACTTCTCTCCTCTTGTAACCCTCTCAAATCTCTTCCAAAAATTATAAAAAGTATACCATTGTGTTCCTCTCTTCAAGGAGAACACTTCCCTCTTTTCAAAATCCGGAAAGGAGCATTTTCGTTTTCATGGGTATACCCCATTTGGAGCTTCAAGACCACCATTAGAACCACCTCCTTCTCCTTGTTCTATTGAGGTAAAAATATTCTTAAAAACTCCATTTTTTTCTAGCCTCAAGGGCAAAACGAAAATGTAAACTAAAGCCTTGTTTGGTTCTTTGTGCTATAGCCGATTTTGGCTTTGTTGGAGGAGAGGAAACATTGTTCTTGAGCTATCCTAAGCATCACTTACACCCTTGTAAGGTAATTAAATCCCTAAACCCTAAAATGTGCATTAAAGCTTAAATAATGTTTAGGGTTAGTTTAGTATTGAAATGGTGTGTGTATGTATGGGTTATAATGTTAGACTTGTTGAAGTACCATAACCGGTAGAGAGAGAAGGAAGAAGGAAGAAGCAAGAGAGAAGGAGAAAGAAAATCTAGAAGAAGGAAACAAGGTAATTAAGCTCATCTTTGTATAGCTTTGTAAATGAGTATGTAACAGATTTTAAAAGAGTAAAACTTACATTGTGAAATGGTAATGTATTGGTAGTGTAATGTGTAGGAGGAAACAAGCTTTTAAACCTTTGAAAGACATTCTAAAACTTGTTAAAACATAGATGGGAGCTAGTGTTTGAGTGCAGGAAATAAATGTTGCTTAGTGTAGTATTTGTGTATGAGAGATGGGAATATTGATATTGATTATAAACAGGTGGTGTGATCATTTATGTGAGTGAAACAATGTGGTGAGAGTATAAAAATATAGGGAGGTTATGTCAAAATTTGCCTAGGATTAGAACACTTAGTGTATTAGAAACTAGGTAAATAACATGAGTTGTAACAGATTTTGTTTGAGGAAGATGGAGGGTAAGTTGAGAGAGATAGATAATGTATTCTAAATGCACTAGGAGTGTAAGAAATGTCATTAGAAGAGGGAACTAAAGATGGGGAGTGTTAGGATAGAAATCTGTAGCAAAATGCAACTAGAGAGAAGAACTAGTGTAAGTGTAGAGATGAAACTTGGAAAATTATGTGAGTGAATTAGTATAGAAATGTGTAGAGAGTTAATGAATGAACTAAGGTGTATTAGGAGGTTTAATTAGTATTAAAACATGTGGGAGTAAGTGTAGGAACAATGGGGAAGTAATGGGTAAAAGAGAGGACTGAAAACAGAAATAAAATGCAAATACTGGGCCGGACCGAACTTGCGACCGGACTTGCAAGTTCGGTCGAGCCCAGATTTACATAGATGGGAAAGCTTCTGGAATGGACCGAACTTGCGACCGGACTTGCAAGTTCGGTTGGACCAGAAAATTCTCCCGTCTGTAACCTACTGGAATCGACCGAACTTGCGACCGGACTTGCAAGTTCGGTCGAGCCAGAAAAATTCCCGATGAAACCTTCTGGAATGGACCAAACTTGCGACCGGACTTGCAAGTTCGGTTGGCCAGAAAAATTTCCGTCGAGTAAGCTACTGGAATGGACCGACCTTGTGACCGGACTTGCAAGGTCGGTCGGGCTAAAATTCTCATAGAAGAAACTTACTGGAATGGACCGACCTTGGGACCGAACTTGCAAGGTTGGTCGGCCCTGGAATTTTCACACGATGTAGCCTACTGACTTGGACCGAACTTGCGACCGGACTTGCAAGTTTGGTCAAGTCATTCAAATAAAAATTTAATTAAATAATAATTATATATATATGTATGTATGTATACCCACCTATACATATGTGCATATGAATGTAAGTATACCATTGTTAAGTAACTAGGGGTAAACAAATAAAATGTAAGTATTGGAAATGCAAAGACTTAGTAAGTATGGGTTAGTAAACGTAAGAGTAATGAGTTAAGTTAATGATGGCTATATTAATCATTCAATTGTATATGTATTAAAATAGGATTTGATTTGTGACACCGGAATAACGTTTGGAAACACGTACAACGGTGAACGGTATGAATTCCTCATGCCCCGTATGCTATCTTGGTTACTCTGATTTGTGTGTTGTGTGCTAATTGATCACCAAATAAGATAAATGCACGAATCGGAGTTACTATGCGTACTGTGAATATGTAGTGTTGTATGTTGTGTATATTTTCTTTAACTCTTAGGTTGTATAATTCATGTAATGTATGGATGAATATGAATGTGTGTATGTATGTTGTATTGTATTGTGACCGATTGTTAATGTGATTGGACTTCTAACTTGTTCCTAACAAGCTAACCACTCTAACTTAAATTGGTAATTAAATTGGAATGAGTAGAAGTCCGATATAGTTTCGGCCACGCGTGAGGATGAGGAGACACAAGAGGTTGGATCCGATTCCTGACTCTTAAACTGGTCCGCGGCCCAAATCCCTTAAGTGGGTAGCATCCCGGATTGGTGAGTCAAGTAAATCCCGGAGGTGGGACGGAGTAGTCCCCAGGGCCGGAGGTCCCGACGACTTAACTTGAGTATAAGCAAGTAAGTAAGAATGAGTAAGTAAAGTGAATGTAAGTAAGTAAGTGTAAGTAAGAGCAAGCAACATGTAATGAGTAAAAGAGTAAAAGCATTCCGATTAACCCGGATGCACAATTTGGCTAACCATGGAAAGGTAAGTAATGTGTATGCGATTGTATTGCTGTGTGGATTGTGAATGGTATTGTGAATGAATGTATGATGTATGCAAAGCATGTATGTATGTAATTAATGAACAGCATGTTTAGTGGACGTCAAATAGTCGGCGTGCCTTAGCTAGCACTCGGTATATGCGGAGTTCATGTGCAGCTTTTGCTGAGCCCCTAGGGGCACTGTTTTTACTACACGCGGGTACAAGAGAAGGATGAAGGCCATGAAGAGATGTAGCTAGGTCTCTGATTTCCTTTTGATTGTAAACAATGAATTGATGATTGGTGTACTAAGTAGTACACGGCTGTAAGTTTTTGTTAGCCGGTGTACCATGGGGTACACCTTTTGGACATTAGTAGAATGGGAATTGGTATAGATGAGTGGTAGTTATAGACTCATTCTTTTGGGAATTTGGAAATGGGAATGTAATTGAATACACTCAAATACTCGGTGATCCATTGAGGTAAGTATTCGGTATGTGGTGTTTTGGTAAGTAATATAGTAGCTCGGTATATTATGTTCATCAGACCGTGACTGTAAGTAGAATGATCCTAGCTAGCCGTATGGGCGGTTAGCGGCGTTGTATCACCCGCGTAGTAGTAAGTAGTAGTCTTCCGCTGCGTACTGATAGGATTAATGGATGATTGGACGGTAAGCATAGGATTAACGGTTGGGGTGTTACAAAAAGTGGTATCAGAGCGTAGTTACGCTCTGATGTCCATGAGTACCGAGCATAGGGGATTACCGAGTTAGGATTTCAACCGTCTTAAGACGGATACTTAGAAACCTAACTAGGAACTACCGTTGTTAACAACGGATACCCTTGACGTTCTTAGGAACGATACCTTGTTTAAATTCAAGACCTTTGAGTCATATCTTGCGGAGCCTAATGTAACTGCTAAATGTTCAGATGTCAGGAAGAGGTCCAGGTCGCCCTAGAGGAGGGGGCAATGACGGACCCGGCACGCAGACGATAGCTGAAATCGTCGCTGCCTGCCACGGTAGCACAGATGCTACCACAAGTAATCCAAGCTATGCAACAGAACCAGCAGAACCAACAAACTCAAGCGGGGCCAATCCCTCCCCCTCCACCCAGAGAAGTGAACTGGGTAAAGGCCATCGCAGATCTCCGTCCTCCATGTTTTAGAGGGGTGAGAGCGATCCTGCCAAATTGGAAGCTTACATCTCCGAAATGGAGACTGCATTCGAGACACTCGAAGCTCCTGCTGGAGTTCGAGTGAGAGTGGCGGCTTACTAACTAAAGGATGCTGCTATGGATTGGTGGAAACTAGTCAAACACGAGTATGTCGACGACCCCACCTTTGATTGGGAGTCCTTTGCTGCTATCCTCCGTTCCAAATACTACCCCGAGCATGTTAAAACAAAGAAAAGGCTAGAGCTGGACGCCTTGAAAATGACAGAGAAGATGTCTGTCGACGAGTACTACCGCACTTTCACCTCCATCCTCCGTCTTCTCCCTGACCTAGGATACACCGGCCAGGTGTTGGTCGATCGCTTTTATGGCGGTCTGAGCCATCGCCTTCGGTACGGTATGGGCTATACACGATTTACCTCCCTTCAGGTAAATATCGGTTAACCCTTGGTATCATTTCAATTCCTTGAATTCCTTGAATCCTTTTCTCTACCTCTTTAAATAAGAATCCCAGCTAATACCTGAAACTTCAGGAGTGTTATCACGCGGCTTCTCGCGTCGAAATCACTTGCCAACTACGGGATGAAGAAACCGCGCTGAAGCGCAAGGCAAATAATAAGAACACAAGTGCCGAGGAGCAGAACCAGGGTAAAAGCTGGAAAAAGAAGAAAGGGAAGTTCTTTCATCAAACTCAAAAGAACTTCCCAAGTGAGAGCAGTGCCCATGCTGAGCAGGGCAAACCAGTTGAGCTTCTTCAGCTTGGTTCTTCTGCACCGGTGGCCGCAAAGCCACTGAGATCACACCCACCTAAGGGTAAACTTCTATTCCTAAATCGTATTCGTACAAGTACCATAACTAGTATATCCACGCACACATGTGCTAACCCTCTAAACCTCAGGTTCTGGCTCCGGTTTCACCAAAACCTTCTCCGACGGCCGCACCTATGTGTGCAGGAAGTGCAACCAGGACCATCCCGGAAAAGACTGCTATGGGAGAGAAAATCAAGTGCTACAATTGCCAGAAACCGGGACACACAGCCAACAGATGCCCAGAGAATGCCAAACAAAAAGGGAACTTTCAAAGCTACAAGCAGAGGGAAGGCAAGGAGGTTGCATCTGGCGATGCACCGACCCAGCAGGCACCACAGGGACAGGGATCCCGGGGACCTCAGAGGGGTGCACCTCAGAGGCAGCCTGTCCTTCATGTGATTGACCGTGACGGGTCCGGTTCTAAGTCCAGCCCAGGTAATTAATCTAAACCTTTAATCCTTGAAGTAGCATGACTAAGTATTGGAGTATTTGTTTGAATGAATGCATGAGTAATAAATTGAATGTGTGTATTAAGCATGAAATGAAGTAGTTGAGACTAGTACTCACCGTAGATGAAATTTGTAACCATAGGAAGCTTTAGTATCTGTTATCCGATACCGGTAAACCTGAATCAAGAAGAGATCGACATCACCAACCACTACTACACCAACGAACAGTGTCAGTTCATCCGACCAAGTATGATTTTATTAAGGGGATACCTGACACCCGAAGCGCAAATCTCAATCATTCGACGATGCAACGAACTAGGAACGGGTCAAGGAGGATTTTATACACCCGAATTCCCCAGTGGAGCAAAGATGAAACTGAAAATGATGTGCTTGGGAAAGGACTGAAATCCTTATACCAAGACATACCAGGAGACACGAACACAAGATGGAGCAACGCCACCGACAATACCTCCAGAGTTTCAGACACTCGTCACACAAGCAGTAGAACTTGCACAACAATGTGAACATGAACCGATCCCCGCACTTGAAGCGGACATCTGTATCGTCAACTTCTATGAGAAAGAAGGACGACTTGGGTTACACCAAGACAAGGACGAGACAGCGGAATCTCTTGAACAAGGAGTGCCCGTAGTGTCTTGGTCCATTGGTGATGACGCCGTATTCCTGTACAGCGAGCAGAAGCGTGTGGACCTCGCACAGAAATTGGTATTAAGATCAGGAGATGTCCTAATCATGGGTGGAAACTCTAGGATGCTGTATCATGGGATCAACAAGATCAAACTGAATACGGCACCACCGGCAATAATCAATGCCACACACATGAAGCCAGGACACCTGAACCTTACCTTTAGAAAGTATTAACCTTAAAGTATCATGTAATGTATTAGCAACGTGTATTAGAGACACGGTATGTATGATGGTTGGTTTATCAATAAAGAGCAGTGTTGATTTAATTCCACTTGTGTCCACCATCAATACTTATCCACTTGTGAATCCAATAGGTTGTGGACTCGGTACCGAAGGTAACCTGAGTATCCTCACCGAAGCACAAGCCGGCAGAAGCGGCACCATCTTAACGAGAACCTTCCCGGTGAACGACATTGATGCCAATGTGTTATTCGACTCCGGCGCCTCTCACACTTTCATATCACCATCCTTTGTGAAGAGGTTGAAGCTAGATGCGGATGATCTACCGAATTTTGTGGTTACTCTCCATCAAAGGAGCGAGTAAAGTGCACCAAATATTATCAATCAGCCACCATCGAAATTAAAACGAAGCGTTTCCCATTTCCTTCATCGAGTTCAATGGATTGGGATTTGACTTAATCATCGGAATGAATTGGTTGGAGCGGCACAAGGGTAGAATCCTCTGCGCCGAGCATCGATTGCTGCTCAAGAGTCCTTCTGGGGTTACTGTATCTTACCGCCAGAGACCTAGAGAGCCTTCGACCACAGTCATCTCCGCCATGGCTATGTACCGGGAACTCAGAAAGGGTAAAGAAGTATATTTGTGTTATGTACAAGACCTGGAGCGAGATCCAGAGTTCAGTGATGAAGTACCCATCGTATCCGAATTTCCCGATGTATTCCCTAAGGAGCTACCCGGCATGCCACCACCGAGAGCAGTGGAATTTGAAATTGATCTTTTGCCAGGTACCGGTCCCATTGCTAGGGCACCGTACCGCATGGCACCTGCTGTGAAATGACCGAACTGAAAGAACAGTTGCGTGATCTACTCGACAAAGGGTTTATACGCCCGAGCGTATCACCCTGGGGAGCACCGGTTCTCTTCGTGAAGAAGAAGGACGGTAGCCTCCGACTTTGTATTGACTACCGCGAGCTGAATGCGGTCACAGTCAAAAATAAATACCCATTGCCACGCATCGACGACCTATTTGATCAGCTGAAAGGAGCATCAGTCTTCTCCAAGATTGACCTCCGTTCTGGGTATCATCAGATTGCTATCAAAGAGCAAGACATTGAGAAAACGGCATTCTGTACCAGATATGGCCACTACGAATTCACAATGATGCCATTCGGTTTGTCAAATGCACCAGCTAAATTCATGGACCTCATGAATCGTCTATTCAGTGAGCAGTTGGACACTTCAGTGGTTGTCTTCATCGACGACATACTTGTATACTCCAAGTCAGTAGAGGAACATGAAACTCATTTGAGGAAAGTGCTTGAGACACTGCGGAGAACCAGCTGTATGCGAAGTTCTCCAAATGCGAGTTCTGGCTAGATCAGGTATCATTCCTTGGTCATGTCATCTCGAGCGCAGGTATCTCAGTTGACCCTTCTAAGATAGAAGCTGTACGATCATGGCCTAGACCTAAGACTGTTACCGACATTCGGAGCTTTCTTGGTCTAGCCGGTTACTACCGGAGATTCGTAAAGGACTTCTCGAAAGTCGCTAAGCCCATGACTACATTGATGAAGAAAGATGCACCG
This sequence comes from Limonium bicolor, assembly GCA_023374045.1. Classification (NCBI taxonomy): domain Eukaryota; kingdom Viridiplantae; phylum Streptophyta; class Magnoliopsida; order Caryophyllales; family Plumbaginaceae; genus Limonium; species Limonium bicolor. Next base: position 202,888,507 of record CM041777.1, on the reverse strand, counting down.
TTTGTATGGACAGACGAGTGCGAGTTTATCATTCCAGAAACTAAAAGACTCATTGACCTCAGCGCCCATCCTTACTCTTCCAGAGGGCACAGAGGGATTTGAGGTATATTGCGATGCATCAGGCAAAGGAATGGGATGCGTACTCATGCAGCATGGCAAGGTTGTTGCTTATGCCTCCCGCCAGCTGAAAAAGCATGAGGAGAATTACCCGACTCACGACTTAGAGTTAGGAGCCATTGTCTTCGCCTTGAAGATATGGCGACACTATCTCTATGGGGTAAGCATTACCATCTACTCCAACCATAAGAGCTTACAGTATGTATTCACACAGAAAGAACTGAATCTGAGACAGAGAAGGTGGATGGAGTTTCTCTCTGACTACGACATCGACCTACAGTATAAGGAAGGGAAGGCAAACATTGTAGCCGACGCCTTGAGCCGTCGAGCACACTCGCTCCATTCGCTACTCGCTTCTTCTAGCTTGGTTGACGAGGTGCGAGACGCTCAGTTGAGCGACCCTTACCTAACCGAAATCAGACAAAAGATCGAAAATGAAAATTGAGACAGTTAAAAAGTCTTCAAGCTACACGAAGATGGTTTGATGGTTCTGATATGCGCTGGATGCCGTCCCCGCAAGCGCATGCTGGGCTAAGGGATCGCATCCTGCGAGAGTCACACAGTTCCACATTGTTAGTCCATCCAGGAGCCTCCAAGATGTACAAAGACATGAAGAGGTACTTCTGGTGGTCTGGAATGAAATCGGACGTGACAGAATTTGTATTGAGATGCTTAACATGCCAAAAGGTGAAATTTGAACATCGTAGACCGGGCGGAATGGTACAATCGATGCCAGTTCCGGAGTGGAAATTTCATGATATCTCCATGGATTTTATTGTAGGACTCCCACCTGCCAGGGGAGGACTCAACATGATCTGGGTTGTAGTCGATCGCCTTACCAAGGTTGCCAGATTCATACCGATGAAGGACACCTGGAAGGTAGTAAAGCTAGCTGAGCTATTCGACAAGGAGATCATCAGACATCACGGAGTCCCGAAAACAATAGTATCTGACCGCGACACCAGATTTCTTTCGAGATACTGGAGAGCCACACGGGAAGCGCTGGGTACAGAATTGAAGTTGAGTACCGCCTTCCATCCTCAGACCGACGGTCAGACAGAAAGGACCATCCAAACACTGGAGGACATGCTTCGGGCATGTGCCTTAGACTTTCAGGGGAGTTGGTTAGATAAGCTTCATCTTATCGAGTTCTCGTATAATAATAGCTATCACGCCTCGATTAAGATGTCGCATTTCCAAGCTCTATACGGTAGACCTTGTTGTACACCTTTGTGTTGGGATGAGTCGAGTGAAGCGGTCATCATAGGACCGGAATACCTTGAGCAAGTGCAAGCTGAAGTTCAGCAGATCCGAGCCAATATGAAGGCAGCCCAAGATAGACAGAAATCCTATGCGGATGGGAGACGACGCGACCTTGAGTTTGCCGTGGGCGACCAAGTGTTCTTGCGCGTTTCACCTATGAAGGGTGTCTTCCGTTTTGGTCAGAAGGGCAAGCTAAGCCCAAAGTTTGTAGGGCCGTATGCTATCACCGAAAGAGTTGGATCCGTAGCCTACAGGTTAGCATTACCTGAGGACTTGGGACGTGTCCATGATGTATTTCATATGTCACAACTCAAGAAGTACATTGCTGATCCTTCTCATGTGCTAGAGCCCGAGAGATTATCCATTGAGCCAACCATGAGATATGTTGAAACCCCAGTGAGAATCCTGGATAGGAAGACCAGAGACACTCGTCATAAGTCTATACGAATGGTGAAGGTCCTATGGTCAAACAATGATGTCGAAGAAGCGACATGGGAGTTGGAAGATGCCATGAAGGCTAAGTACCCACAGCTGTTCATAGACTAGAGAGTCTAGCATTTAGCATTACGGGTACGGGTCGTACCCCTTTTAAGGGGGGTAGAGCCCTTTTGCTTTTGCATTGCTTCGGGGTAAGCATTGCATAAGTGTGTAGGTATTGTAATAGATTTTTGTATGGCACATGTAGTGCAAGTGAAATTAGTATGCGTATGTATGTGTGTGTAATGTGTAGTGCATGGATGCGTATGTGTAATGTGTAATGTATCTGTGTAAGGTGTATTGTGAATTGCAGTAATGCTATGTTGTATTGTGGAATGGTATGAATGGAAAATGATGGATTGTGTATACGAATTGTGTATGATGCTTGAAGTGTATGTTTGCAATGTGAAAGAAGTAAACACCTCATAGGTGGTAGTAAGACACATTATGGCAATGGGTTTGCCTAATGAGTAGAATTATTAAACTATTAACCCTGAGCAACTTTGAGGGCAAAGTTTCTTAAGGGGGGTAGATTGAAATACCCCGTAATTAAAAATAGTGATTAATTAGGCTAATAAGTAATTTAGAAGCTTAATTATGTATAAATAATCATGAGGGAACAAATCCCGAAGAAAACGGATCCTTAAAACGGATTAAAATCACTAACGAACCTTAAAGCGCGTTTTTCGAGGTAACCGGGAAAACGTGTCTTTAAGCGGGTCAAATAGACTCATAACAATTTTGGTCAACTAAATAATCATTAATAAATATTAGTGAAGCTTTAGGACCAATAAAATCAATAAAACGAGAGATTAGTAAAAACTGTCAAAAACAAGGGAAGTTGTGGGGTAGAAGCATAAATAGACCAAACTTATGTGTCCACTTTTAAAATAAAAAAAATAGAGTGTGTGTGTGTGAGTGGTAGTGTGGGCCGATTTTTGGAGCCCTCTCTCTCACTCTCCTCACTTATCTAATATGCTACAAGACAAAATAATAAAAAAACAACCCACTCACCTTTATTCTCTCTCTCCTCCATTTCATTCTCTTCACTCACGTATGCACACCCCCCTCACTCTCTCTTTTCTCCTTTCTTTTCCCCATGCGATTTCCATGGTGTTTTGAAGCAAACCCAAAAAACTCTACTTCTCTCCTCTTGTAACCCTCTCAAATCTCTTCCAAAAATTATAAAAAGTATACCATTGTGTTCCTCTCTTCAAGGAGAACACTTCCCTCTTTTCAAAATCCGGAAAGGAGCATTTTCGTTTTCATGGGTATACCCCATTTGGAGCTTCAAGACCACCATTAGAACCACCTCCTTCTCCTTGTTCTATTGAGGTAAAAATATTCTTAAAAACTCCATTTTTTTCTAGCCTCAAGGGCAAAACGAAAATGTAAACTAAAGCCTTGTTTGGTTCTTTGTGCTATAGCCGATTTTGGCTTTGTTGGAGGAGAGGAAACATTGTTCTTGAGCTATCCTGAGCATCACTTACACCCTTGTAAGGTAATGAAATCCCTAAACCCTAAAATGTGCATTAAAGCTTAAACAATGTTTAGGGTTAGTTTAGTATTGAAATGGTGTGTATGTATGGGTTATAATGTTAGACTTGTTGAAGTACCATAACCGGTAGAGAAGAGAAGAAGAAGAAGAAGAAGAAGCAAGAGAGAAGGAGAAAGAAAATCTAGAAGAAGAAAACAAGGTAATTAAGCTCATCTTTGTATAGCTTTGTAAATGAGTATGTAACAGATTTTAAAAGAGTAAAACTTACATTGTGAAATGGTAATGTATTGCTAGTGTAATGTGTGTGTAGGAGGAAACAAGCTTTTAAACCTTTAAAAGACATTCTAAAACTTGTTAAAAACATAGATGGGAGCTAGTGTTTGAGTGCAGGAAATAAATGTTGCTTAGTGTAGTATTTGTGTATGAGAGATGGGAATATTGATATTGATTATAAACAGGTGGTGTTGATCATTTATGTGAGTGAAACAATGTGATGAGAGTATAAAAATATAGGGGAGGTTATGTCAAAATTTGCCTAGGATTAGAACACTTAGTGTATTAGAAACTAGGTAAATAACATGAGATGTAACAGATTTTGTTTGAGGAAGATGGAGGGTAAGTTGAGAGAGATAGATAATGTATTCTAAATGCACTAGGAGTGTAAGAAATGTCATTAGAAGAGGGAACTAAAGATGGGGAGTGTTAGGATAGAAATCTGCAGCAAAATGCAACTAGAGGAAGAACTAGTGTAAGTGTGGAGATGAAACTTGGAAAATTATGTGAGTGAATTAGTATAGAAATGTGTAGAGAGTTAATGAATGAACTAAGGTGTATTAGGGATTTAATTAGTATTAAAACATGTGGGAGTAAGTGTAGGAACAATGGGGAAGTAATGGGTAAAAGAGAGGACTGAAAACAGAAATAAAAATGCAAATACTGGGCCGGACCGAACTTGCGACCGGACTTGCAAGTTCGGTCGAGCCTAGATTTACAAAGATGGGAAAGCTTCTGGAATGGACCGAACTTGCGACCGGACTTGCAAGTTCGGTCGGACCAGAAAATTCTCCCGCCTGTAACCTACTGGAATCGACCGAACTTGCGACCGGACTTGCAAGTTCGGTCGAGCCAGAAAAATTCCCCGATGAAACCTTCTGGAATGGACCGAACTTGCGACCGGACTTGCAAGTTCGGTCGGCCAGAAAAATTTCCGTCGAGTAAGCTACTGGAATGGACCAACCTTGCGACCGGACTTGCAAGGTCGGTCGGGCTAAAATTCTCACGAAAGAAACTTACTGGAATGGACCGACCTTAGGACCGGACTTGCAAGGTCGGTCGGCCCTGGAATTTTCACACGATGTAGCCTACTGACTTGGACCGAACTTGCGACCGGACTTGCAAGTTCGGTCGAGTCATTCAAAAAAAAAATTTAATTAAATAATAATTATATATATATGTATGTATGTATACCCACCTATACATATGTGCATATGAATGTAAGTATACCATTGTTAAGTAACTAGGGGTAAACAAATAAAATGTAAGTAATTGGAAATGCAAAGACTTAGTAAGTATGGGTTAGTAAACGTAAGAGTAATGAGTTAAGTTAATGATGGCTATATTAATCATTCAATTGTATATGTATAAAATAGGATTTGATTTTTGTGACACCCGGAAGAACGTTTGGAAACACGTACAACGGTGAACGGTATGAATTCCTCATGCCCCGTATGCTATCTTGGTTACTCTGATTTGTGTGTTGTGTGCTAATTGATCACCAAATAAGATAAATGCACGAATCGGAGTTACTATGCGTACTTGTGAATATGTAGTGTTGTATGTTGTGTATATTTTCTTTAACTCTTAGGTTGTATAATTCATGAAATGTATGGATGAATATGAATGTGTGTATGTATGTTATATTGTATTGTGACCGATTGTTAATGTGATTGGACTTCTAACTTGTTCCTAACAAGCTAACCCACCTAACTTAAATTGGTAATTAAATTGGAATGAGTAGAAGTCCGATATAGTTTCGGCCACGCGTGAGGATGAGGAGACACAAGAGGTTGGATCCGATTCCTGACTCTTAAACTGGTCCGCGGCCCAAATCCCTTAAGTGGGTAGCATCCCGGATTGGTGAGTCAAGTAAATCCCGGAGGTGGGACGGAGTAGTCCCCAGGGCCGGAGGTCCCGACGACTTAACTTGAGTATAAGCAAGTAAGTAAGAATGAGTAAGTAAAGTGAATGTAAGTAAGTAAGTAAGTAAGTGTAAGTAAGAGCAAGCAACATGTAATGAGTAAAAGAGTAAAAGCATTCCGATTAACCCGGATGCACAATTTGGCTAACCATGGAAAGGTAAGTAATGTGTATGCGATTGTATTGCTGTGTGGATTGTGAATGGTATTGTGAATGAATGTATGATGTATGCAAAGCATGTATGTATGTAATTAATGAACAACATGTTTAGTGGACGTCAAATAGTCGGCGTGCCCTAGCTAGCACTCGGTATATGCGGAGTTCATGCGCAGCTTTTGCTGAGCCCCTAGGGGCACTGTTTTTACTACACGCAGGTACAAGAGAAGGATGAAGGCCATGAAGAGATGTAGCTAGGTCTCTGATTTCCTTTTGATTGTAAACAATGAATTGATGATTGGTGTACTAAGTAGTACACGGCTGTAAGTTTTTGTTAGCCGATGTACCATGGGGTACACCTTTTTGGACATTAGTAGAATGGGAATTGGTATAGATGAGTGGTAGTTCTAGACTCATTCTTTTGGGAATTTGGAAATGGGAATGTAATTGAATACACTCAAATACTCGGTGATCCATTGAGGTAAGTATTCGGTATGTGGTGTTTTGGTAAGTAATATAGTAGCTCGGTATATTATGTTCATCAGACCGTGACTGTAAGTAGAATGAGCCTAGCTAGTCGTATGGGCGGTTAGCGGCGTTGTATCACCCGCCGTAGTAAGTAGTAGTCTTCCGCTGCGTACTGATAGGATTAATGGATGATTGGACGGTAAGCATAGGATTAACGGTTAGGGTGTTACAGGTGCACACTCACTTATGGAAGTCTAGGGGCTAGACAAGCCTTGTCATCTAACCGTAAATAATCTTCAACGCAGTGATGATGGATTGTGTTAAACTTGAGGAGGATTGGTGGTAAGACGTTACCATCATGAAATCTTGAGCTAGGCATATTTCATTACTAGCCACAATGAACAATTCAAAATTTGTATCTTAAGATCCAGTATTAAAATTCATACATGTAAAGGGTTTATTGAGTTAAATATTTGGTGAAAATACCTATACGGGGAGGAAGGGGATTTAAATTTGGGTACTCCAAGGTACAACATCTACCCCTTATTGAATATAAAAAAAATTAAAGGAAGTTACTTAAAGATTGAGTGAAGGGAAGAGTAATACTAAACTAAATATCATTGATTCTTAAATACTTGGAGTATTGAGCATCTAGTAAAAAAAAATTGAGAGTTACTTAAAGATTGGAAATTCTCATGTTTATTTGGGAAGTTTAACATTATACATATACAAAATTTTAGAAGTCACAGAACGTGCATTTTTTTTAAAGGAATATAATACAAATTTTAATGTATGGTTGCCTAATAAACCTTTGAATATAATTTTGAAAGACTATCTAGACTTATTATATGATCTAAAATATTATTTAAACTACTCAAACATGTTACACCTGATTTATAGCTTGTTAATATATTGATATGTGAAAATAACATAAATGGCATATTTACGTACTTTAGGTTATAAATTCGGTACAAGGTTTCATGAAAGATTTAATTGGATTGAAAAAAAAAAGAGAGAAGTTTTAATATATAGTATGATACTATTTTAAATAAGTTCATGAATTTTAACCCATGACAATTAAGAAACTTTAGGTTATAAAATGCTTCTAGAGAGAAATGTTGTAGTAATGATAGCATTTAAATAATTACATTACATTATAATGGAATTTTTCTTTTATGAATTAATAGTTTCCAAATCACATGATTTAAGATTTTGATACCTACTACACCCAATACTTAAATACAGAAAGAGTGAACTAAAATGTTATTATAGTAATATCTATGTATAACCTATGTTCTGTTTTCAAAACTTAACCTACTATATGAATGATGAATTCTAAACTTGTTTTTTGCCAATGACCGTAAGAGATGCGAAATGAGTTAGGAAATCATGTTGGGAACACTAAAAGATTTAATTACAATCAACCCAGAATAACAACGAGTGATATTGTGCATCAAAAATGAACTGCATCCTTGAAGGAGGAATCTCCATAGGAGATGTAAAATATTGTGCTCCTTAAAAGTGAGTTTAAATTCCACTTCATTATTACGAGACGGATATGGGTCGTACCCTATTTTAAGGGGGGGTACGACATCTACATAAAAAAAACATACAATATAAAATGAACATATAATGGACATATCATTCGTACCTGTCATAAAACGAATAGGTAAGGATCATAAATAAAATTTATAATAATCAAGAAAATATAAATACATAACAATCATGGGGTACAAATATATATCGATCATAGATAAATTCAACCGTGCCATAAAATTTACAACAAAGCTTGATAATAAGGTGCTGAATTCGTTGAATGTGATGTTTGAAAACAGAAACAAATGTTTAGAATTGTTATGGATGAATACCCTTGAGTGGTTTGATTGATTGTTTGATATACATTTTAAAGCTTGTAGTACAACTTGATATTTAGTTACCCACACACCGGAAGGGGGGGTGTGAGTAGTTGGTAGATAAATCTTAAACTTCAGGACAAAGTTCTCTTTTAAGGGGGGGTAGAGCATAATCTTTCTTCGTTACCTCATCCAGATTATGCGTTGTTGCGTGATTAGCAGAGTAAGAGGTGTATGTATGTACTTGGTTTTTACATTATGACACAGTATGTGACTTTTGATTTTCATCATGAAATATCTTGGTATATCTTGGTCCAGTTTGAGTTTGAGTAATCTCTGAGTAGAAGTGGTGGAAATGGAAATGGAATAGATGGAAATAAAGGATTGGATTGGTATGGAATTTCGTTGGAATTATTATTGTCTTAGCAGCACACCCGAAGCGGTGTGAGTGGCTATTAGTTGATTTTTAAACTTCGAGGCGAAGTTTCTGTTAAGGGGGATATACTGAAATACCCCTAAATTAATTTAAATTAATTTAGGGGATTTCTTTTATTAAACCATAAATAGTACTATTAAATATTAAATTATTGTATGGAATTATGAAAAATAAATTAGGGAATTTCTTCTATTTAATCCTATAGAATATTATTAAATATTAGATTACTATATATTATTACATAGTATTATGAATTTAATAATATATGATTTATAAGTCAATAAATCTTGGAAAATTTTCAAGACACTCCAATTATATTATAAAGATTTTAGAAATATTTGGAACCCGATGATCTGTAATCGCCTTAGTATTTTATTTTCCGCTGCATTTATGTTAAATAGGGGCGTTACAGCTAATAGTACTATCTCTTATGATTTGTTTAATATCAAACTATGCAATTTATTTTCTCACTTAAATTTCTTACTTTGAACATGTGAACGGAATTGTGGTGTGGGCAGATTTACATGCTAATTGTCATTTATATAATGCTAGTAGTAAATGATAAATGTTTTATTGAGATTTATATATATATATATATGTATTATATATATATACGTAGTTGTTGCATTTAATTATTTATTTTAAATTAGGAGCAATTTATAAAGTTAAACTATGTGTTCTTACATATGTGTCAAACTTGCTTTTTAGACTAATAATGAAGACACCATCAAGGAAGCTTGGGAGACTTCAGTCTTTGTTTGAAAAGAAAAAGAAATCTCTAGAAGCTTCTCCAGCTGCTACTAAATTGTCAACTCAAGGGAAAACAAATGACATTCAGAAATACATAATAAGCCTCTTCTTGAAAGACGAGCAAGTGAAGATAAAATGGAGCTGAGCGAGCCTCTTCCTAAGTCACTCCAAGATGATGAAATCATGTATGATGTTAGTTTGCTTCCACATGATCCGGGACTACGGAGAGCAATCATAACACACCATGTGAATGAGCAAAATGCTGTAAGACGAGCATACATACTTAGAGGTTCATGTCAACAAAGATTAATCAACTCCTCCACAACAAAGTGTGGTACTCAATTGCCTAAGTTCAATGCTATGTGGTATGATAAATATTTTGGCTTGAGTATAGTTTTGAAAAGGATGTTGCATTTTACTTTGTTTGTTTCTATTCAAGAATGATGTTGCAACTAGTTTTGGTACCAGAGAGGATTTGTTTGGTGAAGAAGGATTCAGATATTCGAAAAAAGAATTATAGAAATTGATGAAGCATGTGGGTGGCATTAGAAATCCACACAATCTAGCTTTTGAGAAGTACAAATCTCTTAAGAACCCTAATAGATCAATCATCCAAGCACTTGAGAAGCAGTCTGATCAGACTAAGGCAGGATATAAATCTCGCTTGACAGCTTCATTGAAATGTTTGAGGTACCTTTTTGCATTAAGGGTTAGATTTTCGTGGTCATGATGAAAGTGAATATTCAAGTAACAGAGGTAACTTTCTTGAACTTCTAAAATGGCTTGAAAATATAGATGATAGTGTTGCACAAGTAGTCTTGAATAATGCTCTGAAAAACCATCAATTGGTTTCACCAAAAATTCAAAAAGATATTATCGTTGCATGTGATAAGGAAATTATTAAGGTTATCATGGAAGATCTTGGTGATGAATGTTTTGGGATATTGGCTGATGAATCTAGTGATGTTTTTCAGAAGGAACAGATGGCTCTTTGAGTGTGCTATGTGGATAGTAAGGGTAAGGTAGTGTAGCGTTTTCTTGGAATTGTGCATGTTAAGGACACCATCGCCTTACTGCTGAAAAAAAGGAAAATAAACAGCGTTTTTATTTGTCTTTTGGAACGCTTTATAACCGTTTTTTATGTCGGCGACGCAAATGGTTGAGCCTCTTAAAGATTGCATTGTAAGCGTTATTTATACATTAATTTAAAAGAATGCTTATTCCTAAAGTGTTTTTTTAAGTGGGTAAGGGGCGGGAATCTACGAGGCATAAAGAACGCTTCAAGGTTGAAGCGTTCTTTATGCCCGACTATAAAAAACGCTTGTTTATTATAAGTGTTCTTTATGATTATTTATAAAAAACGCTTATCATTATAAGCGTTCTTTATGTCATTTGGCGCGAGAGTATAAGAAACGCTTATACATATAAGCGTTTCTTATATGGTCTTTTTTTATATTTTTATTTTTTATACAATTTATTACCCTGCGCATAACACAAAATTAAAATCACAAAATCATTCAAACCTGTTTGTACTGAATATACCATATCAACCAAATGGAGAATTTTAATTAATAGATCAACAGCATTAGTACTTTGTTTGCAATATAGCTCACATACGCTTACACTTATCGATCAACTACAACATTTGTAACTAGCTAGTTAACCAAAATACTAAAAATGGTTCAAGTACTTCTATCATAACATGTACAATACAACCATTTGAAAAAAGAAAAGATATATAGATCATGACTCATGACTTCTTCTGATCAATTTAGTGCATTCAAACACATGTGTGCGCCCTCTCCTTATTGACAAACTTCAGATCGATCGGCTTGTGAATAAGTATTGAGAAGAAATCAACAAGCTGCACAACAGAATTATAAAAGCGATTAAGTACACCATTTAAACTTATCCAAACATGCACAAATAATTAAAATCACCAATTCAAACACAAAAGTACTTATAATACGTACCTGAGAAGAAATTTCCAACTCGCTAAGACATTTGTTACCTCTGTTGAAGATGAAAGTACCGATGATCATGATGATTATTCTGCTGATACAAAAGAGACAGAAGAAGAAAAATATGATACAAAAGACACAGAGGCAGATATAGATGAAAGGATGAATGAGAACTCAGAAACAGAGAGGTTGAAGAAATTGGCTAAATAGTTAAGTCAGGCTTCCACGAAGTAGAGTCTGATGGTGATTAACGAATTACCGGCATACTTCATGACCTTGAATGAAGAAAACAGTTTTCTAGAGTAGTTGTATCAGAAGGATAAGAGGAACCTTAGTCGATTATATGGTAGCATGGGGGACTATATGAAGATAAAGTGGTATCAAAATCGCCGGCTGTTGAGTTTCATGACTTATGGATGGAAACGGAGGTGGAGAAGGTAGACACTTCTCCATCTTCAGTTTGGATTGGATTCGCATCTTCTTTCAGTTTTGAACATCGATAGGTCGGAGAATCTTCAAACACTTGGACATGAATGTCTGTAGATTGCATGCAGTCAATTGGAATACTAGCCACACATTGTTGATGTGGGGTGCATCATACCTTTTTAAAAAAACTAGATGAAAAACTCTTGGCAATTAAAAAGATTGAGAGATTCCCCCTAAGTATTGAAATACCCCAAATCTAGTTAATACTTTAAAATATTAAATTATGGAGAATTGAGCTAGAAATAGATCATTTTAGTTAAGCATGCTAATCTATGCATGCAAACGTTACGTAAATTAATATTACTACGCGTGCACATGCAAACTCACGCATGCAAACGTCACGTAAAAATAGTCGTTTTACCATAAACGCTAACTGGCATAATTTTACTAAACGTATTCGTACAAACTTTCATGTATGATTATTAACAAGGAATAAACTTCGTGCATAACAAGCTCGATAGAGAGAGCGTCAACAAGGATAGAACAATGCCAACGTGTATACAAACGAGCAACGTAAATATTTTACGAATGCCTAAGCATTTATAAATGCTACAATAAATTGAAATACACATTTATATAAATGTAACAACTTACGTTACACCTATTGTATATATTATGAGGATATAATAACTCATCAAAGGTCAAAGATGCGCACTAAACATCTTGACAAGAAGAACGTTCGTAAAACGCCTTTAAACGTACAATTACACGCGACCTTGTAATACATGAGTCCTATGACCTTTTAAACTCAAACCAAATGTTCATACCCTCATTATATGACTACACAAACATAGTCCCTAGGCTATATTTAGTCAAAAACGCAAAACGCTCGGGAGTGCTCATGCACGCCCCTTAAAGCACGAAAAGCCCGGAGAGGTGCCGAGGCGGCAGAAACTCCTATATAATTCATTCCTAGAGTTCCTAACATCATTAATAATCATTCTAAAGGGAACCCACGAGCTAGTTTCTCAAAATCCAACAAAATCCTCGGGGAATTTCCTTAACGCTCCTTTTGCCCCGGGAGTGTCCCGATAGCCCGGGAATTATGTCATGAGTTGATGTAACCCCATATAACTCAATGTAACACCTTAATATATCATTATTTACTATAATCAATGTTTATAAACACTTGGAACTCATAGAGACAACTTACTTTCCAAAATATCCTTAGAGCACAAAAACGCACCTTCGGGTGTCACTAAAACGCGTTTTACGCAATTACCTTGTAGTTTTTGACATGCCACGAATTATGAATCTTAAATGGGGATGAATTGACCCTCTAAATCAACTAAAGTCAGTGTCAAACAAGGATATCTATAGGGGCCGATTTTCTACCTAAAAAGTAGTATAAAATTTACATTTAAAACTTATAAAAGGCATAAAACATGGTGACTCACCTTCCCATGTGCTATAATACTTAATGGCAAAATAATATAGGTCTCATTTCACCTCCATGCTGTCAAAATCCTGCAAGAAAACAAGGCCATGTTAGCTAGACAAAAGCAAGAATTATTAAGGCAAAAAGTAGATCTAGACTTACTTTTTGAATTGTTAAATGTAAGTGACAACTCCATGCTTGTTTAAGGCATGTGAATGCCGATTGAAGAGGGTCCAAACAGCCTTGAATTCTTGGGTTTAAATGGGAGGAAGAAGACAACATTCAACAATTAAAATTCAAAAGAAAACTAGACATACCTAACTTACCTTGTCCTTTAGCTTCCATAATTTTTCCCACTTTGCCTTGTCTTGTAACATGGCCGAAAACATCCATGTTTTAAGGAGCTTTTGATCTTGAAAATCAAAAGAAAAACAATTAACAAAGCCTTACCTAACATGCCACATGACAATGTCTAAAATAAACAAGTCAAATTTCCAAAACTCTAGCTTAACCATACGGTTGCATCTCCATTCCTTTCACACATTGTAACCGGTTGGGGTAAGCTTTCTCTTCTTCTTTCATCTTCTTCCTTTGAAGCTCTTAAGTCCATTAATGGAGATTTAACTTCTATCTTCATTTCTAATGTAATTTCCTAACATTTCTCATCAAGTCTTGGAGCAAAATTCTTCCTAGCATATCCACAAGGTTTCGGCATCAAATAACACTCCAAGGAATTTTCTAAATCAACATTAATCCAAGGAGCATCTCAAGGTTACCTTAAGGTATTTTTCATGCTTGAAAATCCTTAAAGCACATTTTTATGTGTAACCGAATTCTACATCTTCTAAGGCACTTTTCTTCTTCATTTTCATGAAGGAAAGTTTGTTCTTCATTCATCTTAGGTGTGCCGAAATTCTAAGAAGAAAAGCTTAAGGTAAATTCTTGGAAAACTACTTACAAATCTACTTAAGATCTTGGTTAAAGATCTAACTCCTAAACTCCTTCACCTCTTGCATAAATACCGAAGTGGAGCATCTATTTCCTTTGGAGAAGCTTGGGGATTCAAGAGGAGTTCAAGCACTTAACCATCCTTTATTAAGAGTAAGTTTACTAAGCCAATCTTTATGTTTTAAGCTTGGTTAAGCTTTTAAAAATTGTACAAAAATTATGTACACCTTCTTAGGAGTCTAAAACCAAAACTATATGGTAACATATACCAAAAATATAATCTATAACATATATGGAAAATATTTACCTTAAGACACATTTTTGTGTCACAAAATTTACCTAAGTTAAATACATATACATGCCGAATGGTCAAGGGCAAATATGCTCTATTTTGAGCTAAAAATCAATCTAAGACATTACAATAATTTTTACAAGAGTTATATGACTCATATGAATTTATGTATAATTATTTTGACATATAAATCTACTTTTATATACTATATGGTATCTTATAAATTATGGCCGAATGGGTTTGGTAAAGAATAGGTTTTAATGAGCTACATATGTATATAAACTTATAATATAAAGTTTGGTGAGTTAAGAATATTTTACTAGTGCTTAAATGGCTAATTAATTAAGTTATGCAGCTAAATTATAAATTTTACAAAGTTTGGTGTATATATAATAAAAGCCGAGAGTCAAGGGTCTCTTTGGAGTAATTATATAATATAAGGTTAGGAATTAAGTTTATGAATTTTAGATAATTTAAACAAGTGTTAAAATAACAATTTATAAAGTTTTGGGCTATTATGTAATTTATAAAAGTTATTATGAAAATTTGGAGTTTAATATGGGGCGAATCCATAATTAAGAGAATTATAAAGTACACTTCCAAAATTTAGAGAAATTAAATATTTAAACTATAGTTTATAAGTTATTAAATAACTATTATAAAGTTTTGGGGCTAATTTGTAATTTTTGGAAAGAATGGTGTAAAGCCGAGATTCATATAAGTTTATGGGTATATTAATGTATTAAGTATAAAATTTGACCTTGGTCAAATGTTGACCGAAAACTTTGGGTTAAAATGATTTATGACATGAAATATTAAGTTTATAAAAGTTGTGGGGTGATTATGTAATTTATAAGAGTTTGACTATAAAACCGGATCTTATATGGGGCAAAGCATAATTTGTAGAAATATAAATGTCCACTTGGTAATTAAGGAAATTAAATATTAAAACTATAGTTTATAAGTTAATATGTAACTTATATAAAGTTTTTGAGGTAAAAATGTAATTATAAGAAACTATATGGCATAGCCGAAAATCAATGTGGCTAATTGGTGATTTATTAAAGTTATGGTGTTCAAATAATAATTACCAAATTTATAGTGGTGGTTTACTGAATTAAATTAATTAAGGAAATGAAACTATGTATTATAATGCATTTTGGAGTATAAGGTAAAGTTTATGAAATAAATATGGTTATAATATAATAACCGAAAAGTATAATGTATTTATGGGATTAAAATTATTTGTAGGTCCTATATGGATATTTAGGAAATTTAGAAAAGAAAATTATGATTTAAGGAAGTATTAAGTTAAAACTATATGCTATAAAGGTATAAGTAATTCATTTGTAAAGAAATAATATTTATCGGGGTTAGTTTGTAAATAATAAAAGATATGGGAGTAATATGTCCATGTGTGACATGTAAATGTAATTTGAGGATTTATTAAGTGGTTATGTCATTTAGACAATTATATATAAGTATCATAAATAATACGTGTGTATGAGATATATATATTTTAGATTTTCAAGTAAATCAAAAGGAAATGAATATAAGGAATTATGGGATTAAAACTATGGGTTACGTAGTTATAAGGAATTTAATTATAACCAATTAATATTAATTGTGATTAAGTAGAGAATAATAAAGAAATTATAAGAATATTATGTCCATGCGTGACACTTAAATATAATTGAGGAATTATAAAGTTGTTATGTCGACTAGACAATTATAAACATGTAACATAAATAGTACATGAATACATATGTATATATACATACATTAAAGGATTTAGAAATAAATCACAAGGAACAACAAATAAGTTATACATCCAATCATAAGGTAATTAAAAGAAATTACCACACAATATAAGTATTATAAGTTAGGACTACATGTTTTGGAAATATATAAATACCCTAATTAATAATAAGGGTAAGAGGTTAAAGAGACTACCTAAGTATAAAGAAATAAACCCCACATGAAATAACGAATATGAGATCGTTTCATAAGTCAATAAAATTATTATACGAGAGTTACATAAGTTAATACTCTCAGTTAGTCCTATTCTAGGACTTTGTTTGACCAGACGTTGACCGGGAACTAAACAAGTAAAGTCTACGGTGAACGGTATGGAATTCTTGCAGTCTGCTTTCTACCGGATTACACCGACTTGTGTGCTATCTGTTGTTTGAAATAACGACCAAGATAATTGTATGTAAAATGTTGTATTACTCTTGTGCACTGTTGTGTTGCTTTATGTGCGTGAATGATACTAACTATAACTTGTATGTCCCACGCATACAACACTACATTACCAGTGGATTAAATACCTGCGATTATTTGTACCGAGAGCTTGTACTCAAGTTTCTCACTAACTTCACTTTATAACAAACGCCGTTATCCTAAATGTGATAATCGACAATACACATTGTGTTCTTGATTAACGTCCTTGAGTGACACCTAACATTTCTATACTACGAGAACGAGGAGCCCAGTTGGATCTGGCCATGCATGCTACAGGAGTTGTACCTGTCTCAGGTCGTCTCCTATTCAATTTACGTCGCGACGGGAGTTTTGGGTGCGCACTTTGTCCACTCACCGAGAGTGTACCGGAACATTTTAAGTACAGGAGTTAACTATGTTAGCTTCTGAGGGACTCATTACCCACCTCTTTTAAGTACAGGAGTTAACTACGTTATCTTCTGAGGGACTTATTACCCACCTACTCGTACGAGAGTCCCATCTCGTCTAAGGGTTTATCATACCCGACCAATTTACTCTATGAAGATGGAGTTTAATGAGGTCACTATACCTCCACTACTGTGAGGTTCTCTTATATACATGTTAGTCCCATTGTGAGGATCTAACTACTATCAAGCTACTCCAGAACATCTAACTTGACCTTCTGAAGTCTTGTTCTGTGTGATATTGTTATCCTTGTATGAATGCTTGTTATGATTATGTTATGATGCTTATTTACAGCTTTACAAAAATGACTTGCATGTATTCGACAAAGTAGTTGGTGTGGCCCAGTAGCTTGTGGGCTGCACGTTTTTCATACCGGCAAATTATTTGCTGAGCCGTTTCATGGCTAAACAATTCCAGGTACCTGAAGAATGAAGAGATTACCCTACCGAGTGTAGGTGGGGTAGAATTAAGACAGGATTATTATTACCAGCATCAATTTACAGTACTGTATTTTTACTATTGACTTTTGTTGTTTTAAGAGGTTTGTATTCAGCGCTCAGACCGCATCATTTGTAAGTTGTATTGAAGTTAGCCTTGTTAGTCACATGGGTGACTAACGGCGTTGTAGCACCACCCATTGTTATGTATATATTTTCCGCTGCATTTCCAGTTATCTTTGGGAGCTATCATCGTACAGGTTGTGGAATTTCGGGTTGGGGTGTTACAAAAAGTGGTATCAGAGCGTAGTTGCGCTCTGAGATCTGAATACAACCAAAATTAACCTTGGGATACAGGGTGTGAGATAGTACAGTGAGGACTAGTAAGTTAGATTTTACTTGGTCCGCCGAAGGGCGTTAACAACTGTCCAAACTTACAGTAACTATAAACCATGACCTGCCTAAATAACGTGCAGATGTCATGAAAAGAAATATATAAATTAACGTAAAGTACTTAAGACTATATGAGTTATGGAAAGGGTATGATGAAGACCGTACGGCGCCAACCACTACCCACATGAGGAGCTGACGACAATCGACAGTGACGCCATACCAGTGACAACAGGAAAGGCTGACAACACCGCCAAGTACACAGTGATGATGGAGTAAAATATATCTCAATGGACATACATTGCATGATGATCCAACCTGCATGGCGCACTTGCTACAACAAGTGCTGCTCCAGTAAACCAAATAAAGGAGAATGAAGACCTGCACGTAAAGAACAAACACTGAATTTTATGGGATACCCAGGCACTGAGCTTGCTGCCCAGTGCGGGACTAGAAGATCTTACAATCCCTTATTAGCTTCACGAGAAGATCGTGCGAAACCTTGAAATATGACTATCAGTATAGTCCTACAAAGATGACCTATGATAATATCAGGAAAAATCATAACAGAATCTCACTATATATAACTAAACATCCAACATAAATAAATACGGGATGTAATACCTGCTCAAATACAAGGGTCCCAGCTAGTATCATTACAGTGACAATGCTGGACTCCTAATAAACAGTGAGAAGAGAACAAACTTGGAATCCATATATTTTGAAGTCAGAAGAACTACCAAGTTAGCAATACTAAATGCTATATATAAATACATATGATTGGAAGATTATAAATCTAAAACTTTTAAGGAGTATTTATATATTTCAGAGGGATAAGTATCATAAAATATACCTACCCTATTTTGAGGCACATGTCCTACACTATCCTTATGGATTTATATGAGCATATGTCTTCTATGACAGCTCGATTTGTGGATACGAGTAAAAAACTCAGAAAATCAAAGAAAGCTAACACCAATGTAAAATAAATTTTCATATGTACATGGTAACGAATAACACTCCTTGACACTAGCAATGGAGGCAGTGTAGATTATATTAAGACTTTAGATTAATATATACACTAAAGGTAAGTGGGGGTTAAACATAACAATGGGCAAATATGTCCCTTGATTTGTAACAAGTGTTTTACACGTGAACTTTCCTAATGTTATATACCAATCTCTATGCTTTTATACCCTCTACTTATTACACCTAATCGACTTATTTTTGAAAGTCATTGAGTTTGTGGTTCAACCACGTTTTTAAGAGGTATAAACCAACAATAAACTTTGATTTCCTTATCACTAAACCGTAAGATTCAAACTGGAAGTTCTTAGTATGAAATGTTACAAAACATTAAAAGATAATTAACCTAGGTCGAACATATGGTTCACCTGATTGATGAAATAAGGAAAAACCAAGCTTTAAGGCGAAGGAAATAATACTTTATGAAACCAAAGTTGCTGATCGAGTATAAAAACTTTTCTTGGAGTCTTATCCTAAATTTAATAACAACTATGGCCTTTCCGTTTCAAAATATATATATATAACCAAATTGTAGGCAATAATCAAGCCCTGATAAGTTGAATACTAGATAAAGCCTTTTTTTTAAGAGAAGAGTATGTTTCAAGGTATCCAAGTCCATAACTGAATTCATTGCTTGTATGATGGGTTTAAGAGTCAAATGACTGATGAAATAATTATTAGACAGTAAGTGTCTAGGTGTTTAATAAGAATTTATCTTTTATGCCAAGAGGAAAAACTGGAGTCCCCACTGAATGATTTGATCAAAGGAACTTAGTTCTAGGGATTAAGAAATACACTAGTTTCAAGTGTAAGTTATAACAGTTATTAGATTAGTTGTATAGCAGTCAAGGAAGAATGTTGTAATCACCACGTCACAAAGTCTCGATAAGATAAAATTTGGAAATTTGCAATTATGTGGTTGTTTGATATTTGACGTGGGAGGTCGAACTTGATCCTGGTCAGATCAAGGGAAAACCAAACACAAAATGGAGTGGAGGGATAGTTCAACACTGACGTTGACCCCGTCAGGATTGAATGATTCCTGAGACTCCCTACAAGTGGTCACCAATATCTCTGTGGTAAGTAAATATTTGTTCTGATTTCTAAAATAAAAATTGTCTAATAAAGTATATTAGATGTAGAGGACGTATATTAAAAATTAAATTGTCCAGGTTACCCTGAAGAGATTAAATAGCTAAAACGACTCCGCGTTTGTCGGAAAAATAGTCAACTATGAAGGAAATACTAATTGCTATTATACCATGAGTCATGATAATAAAATAAATATGAGATCAAGAGACATTTATCTATAATGACAGTATTTGTAAGCTACCCTCTAAGTTACGGCCTTATTGCCATCTAAAGGGAAGGATCGACTTTAAGTCCTTCCTTAAGAATTCAAACCCAGTATATTAAATGGGGACCTACCTATAAGTATGGTAGAATATAAAGAGTAGAAACATTATACTAATACTCACATGAGTTGTTTTATAAACCGCAAGAACATGTGGAATTGTGAGAAAACTGCACCTTGTTAGAAATCTTAATGGGAACCCTACTGTGGTATGTTTGATGAACAATCAATAAAAGATCGAGTATGTACTACCGACAATTTATGAATCAGTAATAACAGTAAACATTTCTATATTTTACACAAGATGCACGGCTCGACCGCAGCTCATATTCTATATTGAGAATGGAAACCGAATATGGTGACCGTAAACTAAAATACCAGAATCACAAGATGATGACCTGAAGGTCAAAGAGAAGAATTTCATATGCCCAGTATTATACAAGACCCGAACGTCGTCGATTACAATTACAGGAGGCGATGAATAGAAGACACATTTAAGACCAACAAGATCACTGCAACCTTACAGCTACAACAACTGAACCACTGAATGCATCAACAACACCGACAAAATGATGAACCTCACTATCGGGATGCTACCACTATCAATGGAGAATATGTATAGCAAACCAATCGGGTAAGGACCCGTGGAAGGAAGAATGCTTCAACTAAACGTGCGAGAGCAGATGGACTTGACAAGGAATAATCCTAAATTGGACAGGTAAGTAGTAATATATATCAAAAAAATACCCCATATGCGAAGGCAACTAGCGGGAGGAACACAGGAAAAGAATCAACTACGATAAAGGGCAAGACGCCTCAGTAATGTTGACGAGAAGAATCTCAGTGGAATCACCGTCAAAAGCAGCAATCAGAGATAAGCATACATGCATAAGACAAACAAGTGGAACTTGAAAAGAACTCAATGATGAGAGATCAAATCAGGGCCAACCTTACAATATTGGTGACAACCCGATGTACAGAAATAAAATATACAATGAAGAATACCAAGCTATGCTGCAACAACAGTTACTTCGAGACAAGATAATCGGAAGCAGTGGCATAACGCGATACATCGATCCGACAGTCTAAACAAGACATGGAATAATTTGACAAAAACAAAATGGAAGATCACCTTCACCCATACATACGGGATTCAAATATAAAAGCATAATAATGCAAATAGAGCATGTCAAAGAATGTACAAATTTTTAGGGGCAATACCCCGTAAATGGACAGAAGTCCAAACAAGGTCAACAATGATAACCAAACGAAGGAAATGATGAACAAAACTCTTCAACCATACATAAGTACATAAATAAACTTAAAACACCACCTACGAAGCGCATTTAAGACTATTCCAGAATGATTAGACATTATTCAATTAGAGTTGCACAACAGAAGCATGGTGGTCCCATCAGTTAGAATTATCTACTGAGTCCAAAGGGAATGCACAACGTATTTCACGTATCTTAACCAAAAGTAAAAGTCTTACAGCCGAAAGGCTACCTTTTAAAACAAATCAAAACTTCGAAATAAGAGGGAAGATTCCTTCACTATTTACCGACTAGCTATACTAGTCTAGGGTACGTGGGCGTACCCCTCTTCTAAGGGGGGGAGAGCCTACTGCGTTTTAGCATTTTAAACATGGAAGTACACTTCCGTTATACCGTTGCATTGTGATTTTAGCATGGAAGTACACTTCCATTGTACTGTGCACTGTGATTTGTATGTTTACAAGTATGACTTTGTGATGCTATGAACTCTTACCTGATGATGTGTACTACGTTACACTGGCATGAATGGATTATGTGTACTACGATACACTATATTGAAGCTACTTTGTTACTACGTGATTATGTGTACTACGTTACACTATATTGGAATGACTCCGTGTTTGTATGACCTGTACTATGCTACACTACTATGAATGAATTACGTGCACTACGTTGCACTACACTGAAGTTATTTATAGTGATGACCTTTCATGTTCATTATACTGCATGTTATGATTGAATATATACTACGAACTTAAAAGTAGTGAAACTTGGGACTTGATCCCTAAAATAGAATTGAGTTGTGGATGCTTAGTGAAACTTGATTCCCCACAACCATTTGAACTTAGATACGAGACTTCGGGCCGAAGTCCTTTTTAAGGGGGTAGATTGAAATACCCCAAATCTAGTTAATACTTTAAAATATTAAATTACGGAGAATTGAGCTAGAAATAGATCATTTTAGTTAAGCATGCTAAATGCATGCAAACGTTACGTAAATTAATATTACTACGCGTGCACATGCAAACTCACGCATGCAAACGTCACGTAAAAATAGTCGTTTTACCATAAACGCTAACTGGCATAATTTTACTAAACGTATTCGTACAAACTTTCATGTATGATTATTAACAAGGAATAAACTTCGTGCATAACAAGCTCGATAGAGAGAGCGTCAACAAGGATAGAACAATGCCAACGTGTATACAAACGAGCAACGTAAATATTTTACGAATGCCTAAGCATTTATAAATGCTACAATAAATTGAAATACACATTTATATAAATGTAACAACTTACGTTACACCTATTGTATATATTATGAGGATATAATAACTCACCAAAGGTCAAAGATGCGCACTAAACATCTTGACAAGAAGAACGTTCGTAAAACGCCTTTAAACGTACAATTACACGCGACCTTGTAATACATGAGTCCTATGACCTTTTAAACTCAAACCAAATGTTCATACCCTCATTATATGACTACACAAACATAGTCCCTAGGCTATATTTAGTCAAAAACGCAAAACGCTCGGGAGTGCTCATGCACGCCCCTTAAAGCACGAAAAGCCCGGAGAGGTGCCGAGGCGGCAGAAACTCCTATATAATTCATTCCTAGAGTTCCTAACATCATTAATAATCATTCTAAAGGGAACCCACGAGCTAGTTTCTCAAAATCCAACAAAATCCTCGGGGAATTTCCTTAACGCTCCTTTTGCCCCGGGAGTGTCCCGATAGCCCGGGAATTATGTCATGAGTTGATGTAACCCCATATAACTCAATGTAACACCTTAATATATCATTATTTACTATAATCAATGTTTATAAACACTTGTAACTCATAGAGACAACTTACTTTCCAAAATATCCTTAGAGCACAAAAACGCACCTTCGGGTGTCACTAAAACGCGTTTTACGCAATTACCTTGTAGTTTTTGACATGCCACGAATTATGAATCTTAAATGGGGATGAATTGACCCTCTAAATCAACTAAATTCAGTGTCAAACAAGGATACTATAGGGGCCAATTTTCTACCTAAAAAGTAGTATAAAATTTACATTTAAAACTTATAAAAGGAATAAAACATGGTGACTCACCTTCCCATGTGCTATAATACTTAATGGCAAAATAATATAGGTCTCATTTCACCTCCATGCTGTCAAAATCCTGCAAGAAAACAAGGCCATGTTAGCTAGACAAAAGCAAGAATTATTAAGGCAAAAAGTAGATCTAGACTTACTTTTTGAATTGTTAAATGTAAGTGACAACTCCATGCTTGTTTAAGGCATGTGAATGCCGATTGAAGAGGCTCCAAACAGCCTTGAATTCTTGGGTTTACATGGGAGGAAGAAGACAACATTCAACAATTAAAATTCAAAAGAAAACTAGACATACCTAACTTACCTTGTCCTTTAGCTTCCATAATTTTTCCCACTTTGCCTTGTCTTGTAACATGGCCGAAAACATCCATGTTTTAAGGAGCTTTTGATCTTGAAAATCAAAAGAAAACAATTAACAAAGCCTTACCTAACATGCCACATGACAATGTCTAAAATAAACAAGTCAAATTTCCAAAACTCTAGCTTAACCATACGGTTGCATCTCCATTCCTTTCACACATTGTAACCGGTTGGGGTAAGCTTTCTCTCTTCTTTCATCTTCTTCCTTTGAAGCTCTTAAGTCCATTAATGGAGATTTAACTTCTATCTTCATTTCTAATGTAATTTCCTAACATTTCTCATCAAGTCTTGGAGCAAAATTCTTCCTAGCATATCCACAAGGTTTCGGCATCAAATAACACTCCAAGGAATTTTCTAAATCAACATTAATCCAAGGAGCATCTCAAGGTTACCTTAAGGTATTTTTCATGCTTGAAAATCCTTAAAGCACATTTTTATGTGTAACCGAATTCTACATCTTCTAAGGCTCTTTTCTTCTTCATTTTCATGAAGGAAAGTTTGTTCTTCATTCATCTTAGGTGTGCCGAAATTCTAAGAAGAAAAGCTTAAGGTAAATTCTTGGAAAACTACTTACAAATCTACTTAAGATCTTGGTTAAAGATCTAACTCCTAAACTCCTTCACGTCTTGCATAAATACCGAAGTGGAGCATCTATTTCCTTTGGAGAAGATTGGGGACTCAAGAGGAGTTCAAGCACTTAACCATCCTTTATTAAGAGTAAGTTTACTAAGTCAATCTTTATGTTTTAAGCTTGGTTAAGCTTTTAAAAATTGTACAAAAATTATGTACACCTTCTTAGGAGTCTAAAACCGAAACTATATGGTAACATATACCAAAAATATAATCTATAACATATATGGAAAATATTTACCTTAAGACACATTTTTGTGTCACAAAATTTACCTAAGTTAAATACATATACATGCCGAATGGTCAAGGGCAAATATGCTCTATTTTGAGCTAAAAATCAATCTAAGACATTACAATAATTTTTACAAGAGTTATATGACTCATATGAATTTATGTATAATTATTTTGACATATAAATCTACTTTTATATACTATATGGTATCTTATAAATTATGGCCGAATGGGTTTGGTAAAGAATAGGTTTTAATGAGCTACATATGTATATAAACTTATAATATAAAGTTTGGTGAGTTAAGAATATTTTACTAGTGCTTAAATGGCTAATTAATTAAGTTATGCAGCTAAATTATAATTTTACAAAGTTTGGTGTATATATAATAAAAGCCGAGAGTCAAGGGTCTCTTTGGAGTAATTATGATATAATATAAGGTTAGGAATTAAGTTTATGAATTTTAGATAATTTAAACAAGTGTTAAAATAACAATTTATAAAGTTTTGGGCTATTATGTAATTTATAAAAGTTATTATGAAAATTTGGAGTTTAATATGGGGCGAATCCATAATTAAGAGAATTATAAAGTACACTTCCGAAATTTAGAGAAATTAAATATTTAAACTATAGTTTATAAGTTATTAAATAACTATTATAAAGTTTTGGGGCTAATTTGTAATTTTTGGAAAGAATGGTGTAAAGCCGAGATTCATATAAGTTTATGGGTATATTAATGTATTAAGTATAAAATTTGACCTTGGTCAAATGTTGACCGAAAACTTTGGGTTAAAATGATTTATGACATGAAATATTAAGTTTATAAAAGTTGTGGGGTGATTATGTAATTTATAAGAGTTTGACTATAAAACCGGATCTTATATGGGGCAAAAGCATAATTTGTAGAAATATAAATGTCCACTTGGTAATTAAGGAAATTAAATATTAAAACTATAGTTTATAAGTTAATATGTAACTTATATAAAGTTTTTGAGGTAAAAATGTAATTATAAGAAACTATATGGCATAGCCGAAAATCAATGTGGCTAATTGGTGATTTATTAAAGTTATGGTGTTCAAATAATAATTACCGAATTTATAGTGGTGGTTTACTGAATTAAATTAATTAAGGAAATGAAACTATGTATTATAATGCATTTTGGAGTATAAGGTAAAGTTTATGAAATAAATGAGGTTATAATATAATAACCGAAAAGTATAATGTATTTATGGGATTAAAATTATTTGTAGGTCCTATATGGATATTTAGGAAATTTTTTAAAGAAATTTATGATTTAAGGAAGTATGAAGTTAAAACTATATGCTATAAAGGTATAAGTAATTCATTTGTAAAGAAATAATATTTATCGGGGTTAGTTTGTAAATAATAAAAGATATGGGAGTAATATGTCCATGTGTGACATGTAAATGTAATTTGAGGATTTATTAAGTGGTTATGTCATTTAGACAATTATATATAAGTATCATAAATAATACGTGTGTATGAGATATATATTTTAGATTTTCAAGTAAATCAAAAGGAAATGAATATAAGGAATTATGGGATTAAAACTATGGGTTACGTAGTTATAAGGAATTTAATTATAACCAATTAATATTAATTGTGATTAAGTAGAGAATAATAAAGAAATTATAAGAATATTATGTCCATGCGTGACACTTAAATATAATTGAGGAATTATAAAGTTGTTATGTCGACTAGACAATTATAAACATGTAACATAAATAGTACATGAATACATATGTATATATACATACATTAAAGGATTTAGAAATAAATCACAAGGAACAACAAATAAGTTATACATCCAATCATAAGGTAATTAAAAGAAATTACCACACAATATAAGTGTTATAAGTTAGGACTACATGTTTTGGAAATATATAAATACCCTAATTAATAATAAGGGTAAGAGGTTAAAGAGACTACCTAAGTATAAAGAAATAAATCCCACATGAAATAACGAATATGAGATCGTTTCATAAGTCAATAAAATTATTATACGAGAGTTACATAAGTTAATACTCTCAGTTAGTCCTATTCTAGGACTTTGTTTGACCAGACATTGACCGGGAACTAAACAAGTAAAGTCTACGGTGAACGGTATGGAATTCTTGCAGTCTGCTTTCTACCGGATTACACCGACTTGTGTGCTATCTGTTGTTTGAAATAACGACCAAGATAATTGTATGTAAAATGATGTATTACTCTTGTGCACTGTTGTGTTGCTTTATGTGCGTGAATGATACTAACTATAACGTGTATGTCTCACGCATACAACACTACATTACCAGTGGATTAAATACCTGCGATTGTTTATACCGAGAGCTTGTACTCAAGTTTCTCACTAACTTCACTTTATAACAAACGCCGTTATCCTAAATGTGATAATCGACAATACACATTGTGTTCTTGATTAACGTCCTTGAGTGACACCTAACATTTCTATACTACGAGAACGAGGAGCCCAGTTGGATCTGGCCATGCATGCTACAGGAGTTGTACCTGTCTCAGGTCGTCTCCTATTCAATTTACGTCGCGACGGGAGTTTTGGGTGCGCACTTTGTCCACTCACCGAGAGTGTACCGGAACATTTTAAGTACAGGAGTTAACTATGTTAGCTTCTGAGGGACTCATTACCCACCTCTTTTAAGTACAGGAGTTAACTACGTTATCTTCTGAGGGACTTATTACCCACCTACTCGTACGAGAGTCCCATCTCTTCTAAGGGTTTATCATACCCGACCAATTTACTCTATGAAGATGGAGTTTAACGAGGTCACTATACCTCCACTGCTGTGATGTTCTCTTATATACATGTTAGTCCCATTGTGAGGATCTAACTACTATCAAGCTACTCCAGAACATCTAACTTGACCTTCTGAAGTCTTGTTCTGTGTGATATTGTTATCCTTGTATGGATGCTTGTTATGATTATGTTATGATGCTTATTTACAGATTTACAAAAATGACTTGCATGTATTCGACAAAGTAGTTGGTGTGGCCCAGTAGCTTGTGGGCTACACGTTTTTCATACCGGCAAATTATTTGCTGAGCCGTTTCATGGCTAAACAATTCCAGGTACCTGAAGAATGAAGAGATTACCCGACCGAGTGTAGGTGGGGTAGAATTAAGACAGGGATTATTATTACCAACGTCAATTTACTGTACTGTATTTTTACTATTGACTTTTGTTGTTTTAAGAGGTTTGTATTCAGCGCTCAGACCGCATCATTTGTAAGTTGTATTGAAGTTAGCCTTGTTAGTCACATGGGTGACTAACGGTGTTGTAGCACCACCCGTTGTTATGTATATATTTTCCGCTGCATTTCCAGTTATTTTTGGGAGCTATCATCGTACAGGTTGTGGAGTTTCGGGTTGGGGTGTTACAATGATTCCCCCTGAGTTTGCATGTTAAGCGACTTTAACAAATGATAGCAATAAGTGATAGCTTTTATGAACAAATGATAGCAATAAGTGACAGCTTCTATGCACAATAAATGACAGCTTTTATGTTATACTATAATCATAGTAAAAAGTTATCTACTAAGGTTACAGTATAACATAAAAGCAATCACTTATTGTGCATAAAAACTATCACTTATTGCTATCATTTGTTAAAGTCGCTTAACATGCAAACTCAGGGGGAATCATACTTAGGGGGAATCTCTCAATCTTTTTAATTGCCAAGGGACCTTCATCTAGTTTTTTTTAAAAGATACGATGCACCCCACATCAACAGTGTGACTAGCTAGTATTCCAAATGACTACATGCAATCTACAGACAGTCATGTCCTAGCGTTTAAAGATTTCTCAGACCTATCGATGTTCAAAACTGAAAGAAGATCCAATCGAAACTGGAGATGGAGAAGTACCTAGCTTCTCCACCTCCGTTTCTATCCATAAGTCATGAAACTCATCAGCCGGGAGATGTGGTACCACTTTATCTTCATATAGTCCCCCATGCCACCATATAATTGACTAAGTTTCCTCTTATCCTCCTGATACCACTATTCTAGAAAACCGTTTTCTTCATTCAAGGTTATGAAGTATGCCGGTAATTCATTAATCGCCACCGGACTCTACTTCGTGGCAGCCTCACTTAACTATTTAGCCAATTTCTTCAACCTCTCTATTTCTGAGTTCTCATTCATCCTTTCATCTGTATCTACCTCTGTCTCTTTTGTACCATGTTTTTCTTCTTCTGTCTCTTTTGTATCAGTAGAAGAATCATCATGATCGTCGGTACTTTCATCTTCAACAGAGGCAGCAACCGTCTACATCGGCCAAATTCGTCTGACTTTTTATCCGATTTTCTCTGTGATGTTTCAGTGTTGTCCAGTTCTGATTGCTCGGTCTACTGAAGCTTCTACAGCATACATACTAGTCAGAGGTGACTAAAGGAATCGAAAAGGAGAGAAGAAAGGTCGTGAAGGAAAATAAAGTTG
Organism: Limonium bicolor; assembly: GCA_023374045.1. Classification (NCBI taxonomy): domain Eukaryota; kingdom Viridiplantae; phylum Streptophyta; class Magnoliopsida; order Caryophyllales; family Plumbaginaceae; genus Limonium; species Limonium bicolor. The sequence goes on along the minus strand of CM041777.1, from coordinate 202,859,266 downwards.
GTGGGCCCGTCTGAGTTCAATTTTTTTTATTATAGGTTGATGATGATCGAAGGTCATAGGCGCTAGCCAAAAAATGTAAAGGGATACTAAAATAATAACTAGAAGAAATTAAGAAGCTGTAAGTAGGGCTAGAGGTCTCTAATATGGCCAATGGTGGTCATATAGATTTCCAAAACATTAGAGGGTTAATTGGAATGCCTAGCTTGACCGGATAACAAATCTGAGAAGAATGTGAAGGAACTTAAAAGTTTTTGATGTTGGTATTGGTAGAAACGTAGATAAACTTCTGGGTGGATGTTAAGGTAAAAGCAATATGGGGAGGGGGAATATGTCAGGCAAGCTGCCGTAATGCTACGTCTTTGTAACTAATTAATACATCCTATAGTCATCTAATATTTGCACCCTAGGTTATACTATACTATAATATATAACATTAATTAATACACCCTATAATCATCTAACCAAATTAATTTCGCCATATATACTATATTTGTATGCATGTCGAAACGCATTATATTACACATTAATTCCCAAGTCCATTAATTATACCAGCAAGTAAAAATCAGCACATATATACTACAACAAGCGCGCCTGATTAACAACAATCAGCACATATATAGTAAAAACCAGAGCGCAAGTCTGTTGGTCTACATGCAAAGTTATTCCCAAACACACGTACACATTTTATTCACGCCGTTAATCGATCCCAAACAAACAGATAAACAGAGTGTATATGTTCCCGATTAACAAGTTTAGTTTGCAAGCACACATAGGTTAACAACAAATGCGCGCGTACAGTTTGTTTGCATGCAAAATTATTCCCAAACAATACACACACAATATATTTCACGCCTTAATCATAAACAAACAGACGCCTTAATCCTTAATCCCAAACAAACAGAGCATGTATATTTTTCCTGATTAAGAAGTTCGGTTTGCAAAATTACCTCATCACAAGAATAGAGCCGACAGATCTAGCGCGCATGTATGTTGTTCCTTTCGTTACTTGGGGCCGGTTGTAATCCAGACGCCGCCGTGCGTGCGACAGGGGTTTGTTCCCTGTTCGTGCGATTTGCAAAATCAAAATTAATTACTGAAGAGTATATATATGAAACTAAAGGATCGATAGGCATATATGTGTTCGCAGCTCAATAATATTACCGATAGGGGGAGAAGCTCGAGGCGCCGACGATTGATATCGACGCATGCATGCATCAACAGTTTGGCCGCCGGGTTGCAGATAGAGAAATGTTAGAAGCTAGTGAAGATGGCGAGCGCATATAGAAGAAAGGGGAAGAGAAGAGGCGTGCCGCGGCGGAATCGAAATGAAATTTAATTTGGGATGGTTTGGATCGAAGGTCTAGCTTAGCGTGTTTACAGAGAGCGTTTGTGGTAGGGGAACAGTCGTGATTTGATTGATGAGAAACTGGGCGGGAGGGCGAAAAGTAATTTAGGTAACATAAAAAACGCTTCACTTAAGAAGCGTTGTTTATGCCAACATAAAGAACGCTTCTTAAATGAAGCGTTTTTTATGTTATCGCGCCTAAACACATAAAAAACGCTTCATTTCTGAAGTGTTTTTTATACATGTCACTTTAAAGAACGCTTTGTAGCAAAGCGTTGTTTTTGACTTTGGGCTTGATAACAAAAACAACTCTTTGTAAACAAAGGTTGTTTAAGATGTCCGGCCTATGATAAAAAAAACGATTTACAATATAACCGTTGTTAAAGGGGCGTTGTTTATTCTTTTTTTTTTCCAGCAGTGTTATCACTTAAAGTTGTAGTGTGTTCTTTGCTTATGGAACATTCTTTGAGTCTTTCTAAAGTTCGTGGCCAAGGTTATGATGGAGCTAGCAATATGAGTCATGAATTCAATGAACTTAAGGCTCTAATTTTAAAAGAAAGTTTTTGTTCATCAACTTCAGTAAACACTAGTTGTTGTTGCCAAGAAGAATATTGAATGTTTGACTTTATTTGATTCATTGGCTCTTGTGCTGAATGTGGTTGGAGCTTCTTGTAAAAGAAAAGAAATACTGAGAGAAAGCTATACTCAAAGAGTTTCCAAGGCTATAGAAGAGGGAACTCTTGAAACCGGAACAAGTTTAAATCAAGAGCTTGGCTTGAGTAGACCTGGGGATACTCATTAGGGATCTCGTCACAAATCAATTTTTAAGTGTTGTTTCCCTATATCCGGATATTATTGATGTTCTTTGCAAAATAGGAAGTATTCCATCAGAAGATCAAGTGAAAGCTCAAGGTTGCTTGTTTAAAGTTGAATCCTTTGAATTTGTCTTTATGGCTCAGTTGATGCTAGTCATATTTGTGTACACACGTGAACTGAGTCTTGCTTTACAAAAAAGGGATCTGGATATTGTAAATGAAATGTCACTTGTCAAAATGACCAAGCTTCATTTTCAGAATATGAGAGATGGCGGGTGGGAAACATTTTTCCTCAATAATTTTGCTTTGAATATAAGATTGAAGTTACAGATATGAATGCTACATATATTCCCCAAGGAAAATCTAAGCGATTGCTCAACAACGCACATATCTTCATCACTATCAAATTGAGGTATTTCTTGCGGTTATTGATCTTCAGCTTCAAGAATTTAACAATCGGTTTGATGAGACTAACATGGAGTTGCTTACTTGCATGGCTTGCTTGAGCCTAATCGATTCATTCTCCTTATTTGACAAGCAAAAGGTGTTACGGTTGTCAAATTTATATCAAAATGACTTTACAAGCATTGTTACTCGACTTTGAGTATCAGCATGATAACTTCATTGTTGATATGCGAAAAGATATTATTTTTCAAAGGTAAAAGATCTTGGTCAGCTTTCAATGAAGTTGACTTTTGTGAAGAGTAAGTTACGTAATTGCTTTCATTGAAGATCAATTTTTGAATGATTGTTTAGTAACATTCATTGACAAAGATGTAGTTGTACAAGTTTCTGATGATGCTATTATTGATCATTTTCAAAACATGAAAACTCAAAGGGGACAATTGTAGTTACAAGTTTCTAAATTTTGTACTTAAATTCATTAATATATATTGAACTTTATCTTTCATATGTTGAACCTATACTGGCAATATACTATATTTTCAAAACATGATCACAAGATATCCCTAAAAGTTTCAAAATTCACAATATACCCCTATTTTATGAAATGACCTTGAACAATGACTATTTTACCCTTGACGTTATATATCATGTTTCAAGTTCACAATATGCTTATTATATTAAATTTAATCAGTATATATCCATAACTGTAATATTTTAGTGAAGAAAAAGACTAAGAAATAGTCCAGGAAAGTAAAAAAATTACCCCATCTTATATTCGATTAGTTTTGTTCATAAATTGACATATATATGGTTTTATATAATATTTAATAATTATTTAACCATAATTGCAGATATATTAATGAATTTAAAAAATGACATATTGTGAATTTTTCCAAGAAATAAAGTCGCCATAAAAACTAATAGTTGCTTTCATTGAGAGTTGAACTCAAGACCTCCCGCTTACTAAACGGGTGCTCTAACCAACTGAGCTATGAAAGCACCTTGCAATAAATATGAAACATACTGTTATTTAACTTTACTCAGCCTAAAGGGTTAAGTCGGTAGATAGTGTTCGGAGTCTCTCTTCTCCCACCTTCTGTCTTGTTTCCTTCGTCTTTCCTGATATTTTACTTTCTAGGTCTCCTTTTATCCCCGTCTATCCTCTTCTTTCTCCTGCATTCTGGCTCTTGTTATTTGCGTCAATCGATCATCATCTGTATAAGCTTTCTACCATACTGTATTGTGTATTTTCCTCCATCGAATAAGATAGAGAAAAGGTCTACTGTTTCAGATCGACTGAAAATCATCTGCGAAAGAGTCTCGAATTCTTCCGATCATCAATTAAATGGACGGCAGTGATCTCTGGAACTCTCGTCTCTCTTTCTCTTCTCGCCGGTACCCATCTCGGTCGGGTTAGTTTTTTACTTTGCTTTTATTTGCTTTCTCTCCCCTCATTTGCATCCGATTTGTGATCTGGCCCGAGAGTTTTTATACCTATCTCAGACCGTTTTCCATGGCCAAAATGAATTTTGTGATTGTGTTCAATTTCTGCTGGATTAATTGGTTGTTTTGAATCTAACTGGCTTTCCGTTCCTATTGGGACGACTTTTATGTTTTTACCAGAAGTTTATCTGGTGGGAGATGACATTGACGTCGAGGATGAGCTGAAGCAGGAGTTTCTTTGTCCTTTCTGTGCCGAAGAATTCGACACTGTGGGGCTATTTTGCCACGTTGAAGAGGAGCATCCAGTGGAGGTGAAACATGGGGTAACTATAATTGATCTCTTTTGTTCCACTGTTAGTGCTTGTTTTTTTTTTTTGTTTGTTGGCCTAAAAAGTCGACCATTTTCAGAAAAGATATACTTATTGGATCTAGCTAAAGTTTAGAACTTCCGGTTTTGTGTCAGTTTCCTTCAACAATTCTGATGCCTGGTTTGATCGTAAATGATGGATTCTGAAGTAGTAATATATACCATTACTGTGGGTTGTGGTGGGAGATGTTAGGTGTGGTGATTAAACGTGGGACTCGTGGTAAAAAAGAAATGAAATTGATCATCTTCTGTAGAATCCGCTTCATTATGTTGCAAAAACATCAACTTCTAGACTAGGTTTGCTAATTTAAATAGGTTTTTTGCACGATTGATGCTCCGCTAATCTTTTAAGCTTTACTCGGCATTGTGGATTTCCCTCTGGTGGCTGATGGGCAAACTCTTTCTGTTGATGGGCTCAAGCATTGCTCTGAATGGTGTATAGTTAATAATCAATGAATGTGATCATTTTTGCAGGTGTGTCCTGTTTGTGCGAAGAGGGTTGGCATGGATATGGTCAGTCACATTACGACTCATCACGGGAATATATTGAAAATATCCTTTCCAATTTACTTGGTTGCATATACATTTCTTGTCTGCAATGCTTATTTTTTTGAACAAAAATGAACATTCTTATATTGTGATGAGTTTGTTTCTTTGAAACGAATCTAAACTGTTAAGCTGTTGATAAGCAGTTCTGCAGTTGGTATGCTTTGTATTGCTGCTTGAGCATGCAAGTAAATATGTACCCCCCCCCCCCCCCCCCCCCCCCCCCCCCCCCCCCTGCTGTATCTCTGGAGGTTTTGCTACGAGCACCTATTGATGATTGTTACTATAGTTATGTGGATACGTTTGTCCTCTATTGTCGTTTGATTTGAGTTTTTATTCCACATGTAACTTGAGAAGAAGCTGCATCTGTTTATTGTTTCTGCTTGTTTTAGACAAGCTGCTGTATCTGAAGTATTTTTAACTGTTTCCCTTTGACCCGACTCCTTTCTCTCCTGTATAGTATTCCAAAGAGCTCATCTTTGATATTTCATTTTATTGGTCTCTTTTTTGGGAACCATGAACAGTTACCATTCCAAAACACCGATCTGTATCGCCTAAATTTGTGTTATTTTGTATAGCGTATTGAGCACTTATATTTGACCCATGTTTGAGTTTGTACTTGAAACAATAGAGGTTGTATGTCCTTAACTTCAACTCACGTGCAACGCAAGAGGAGATTACGCCGAGGTGGAACAAATTCAATGCTTTCTATATTGAGAAAGGAGTTGAAGGATAATCGACAATCTCTGTTTGAGGGCACCTCTTATGCACATTTATCATCTAATCCAGAGCCGGATCCCCTCGTGTCTTCACTCATATACAATTCTCCAATTGAAGATATTCTTGGAACTCACAAGACTCATTCTTCGGTAGAGCTGGTTGAGGACGCTGTGGATAAGAATGTCACGCAGAGGTATTGTTTATATATTTGTTATGGGAAATCAATGTTATGTAAACTAGTTCAATAGATGTGGTTGTCAAATCAATACTGTTTATAAAAAAATTCATGGTTAGCAAGCATATGTTCTTGCAAAATTATAAAACCTAGTTTTAGCTTCAATTCATCTGTTGAAAAGAACTGAGCATCTTGAATTATGGAGTGCTGTGGCTGGGATGAGTAGTCATAGGACTCTACTTTTTGGGAGTAATTGCTATCTTTTTCATTCTTTGGTAATTATCATTCATTTGATTATGTGGTTGCTCATATCTTCTGCTGATTATTTGGGAACATATCTTTTCCCTTCTTCGACAGAATGGAGCAACCTCAGCTATCAGTTGAAGATCAGAAGGAGAAATGCAGAAAGAGTGAATTTGTACAAGGATTGCTACTCTCTGCAATGTTCGATGACATCTTATGAGTGCTCGTTTGATTAAGGTGGCTCAGCGAGGAGAGGAGAGGAGGCCTAGATTAATGTCAATCGGAACTGTTGATGAGGTTGAAGAGAAGGTGAAAAGAAAAATAGCCAAGAGAGACCAAGTGGAGAACAGAAAAGCGACAAAATCTGAGAATGAGTGAGAGGCCGAGTGTTAAGAAGCATTGGCACAGGAAATTCTATGTTTCCTTCTTGTATCTAGACCGTAATTTGCAGTATTTAGTATAAAGATGGAAGAAACTTATCTTTACAACTATGTGTTCTCATTTGCTTTGTTTTTTTTTTTTGCTGGCATCTCTGTCGTAGCAGTGGAATATGCCTCACCGCAAGAAATCGCAACCTTTGAGTTGGTGGTGTGGTGGGTGTACACTAGACAGACAGTGGGTTTGTTTGTCTTCCCTTGGTAGTAGCCTTTTTCATCCACCTTCTCAGAAGGGGTATTTTATGGATGCTTCCTGGAAACTGATGGCACAATAGTATTCGTCAGATAGCTATGTTGGAATACACGTATTCTCCTTCTTCTTGAGAAAGCGTTGTCCCCCAAAAGAACTTCCCTTTAACGTACTGAGCGGGTGGCACTATCAAGCCTTGTAATGTGGGTGAACTTAGAACTTTTTGCGTGTGTAGTTGTTTGTGCGCTGCCGCTTTTTACTATTATAAAATGGTCCATCAATTAAAGTCTTTGTTCTATCAGGTAGCACGATTAACATGAGGGGAGTTGGTCCCTCATGTATCCCATTGCACGGCCACCCACGTTTCAAGCTCATGCTACAATTATAGTGGGCTAGCCCTATCTTTATAGTACAAGATTTTTGGTAAAATGTGTAGAGTCAACTATCCCCCAGGAGTAGAAGTAACCTGTCTGTCACCCTTCTTCTCGTATTCCTTCTCTTTTTTGATGGGTTTAGGGGCACATGGAATTGGGGACTACTTCCTATGAACAAAGAAGCGGATGTGTTGCTTTGCAGAGACGCTGAGAATCTCACCGTTCTGCTGTTTTTGCCAATGTTTGTGGCCTAAGCTCTTCCCTCCAAGAGATCTCTTTTAGTTGAGACCACTTTATGAGATGGCTCGAATGATGCAAACACATAAGAAACAGGTCAAATGGAAAAAGACACGATGAAACTGGGCAAGAGGTAGCAATTTCGTTCGTCGGGAGCGGTTTGGGTTGTTGCCGACTCATCAGTAACCCAATATGCGTATGTGTAATACACAAAGACCAACCAGCTTCATTCTTATTGGAGCCGACAAATAATTTCAACTAAATGAATATTAAGATCATATAATAGTGCATGGTTAGCTAATTATACCGAAAAGATTGGTACATAGTGGATAGTCATTGTAAAAACATTTAAGAGGGATGTTAATTTTGGGTGGGGATTTACATAAAGAAGACCCAGGTTATGTTTTAGAGGAGTCAATTTTATTATAGTTGAAGTAAACATTCCATTAGTTAAAGAAAATTTATGAAAATTTGAAATAAACTAGAAACATAACAAGTTACACGAGGAAGGGCTCATACAACTGGAATACCCACTAAAAAGAGGTAGTAGTTTCTCTGAAGTTTAGTCCATAAGTTGGTTTCAATTCTTGTCAATTGTCATCTTCGTGTATTATATAAAATCCATTGCAGTTATCTCTTTCTTTTTTTTTCCAATAAACTACTTCTATTGATTTCTAAGTAACCTGTAACACATTAACGCAACTACCTAGCTACAACCAGGCGTTTTGATAGTTATGTATAAGATTGATTTGCCAACCATCAGTATCTTAGTTGTAAAGCAAAGTGCACTTCGAGCAACTCCAGCAGCAGAGTTGTTTAGCAATTTCTTACTGACACAAGTAAAATAAAGAAAAGGAAAATGAATATGTGGCAGAGATAGAAGGTAAAATAAGTTCTTAACTAAGAACTCGTACAAGAGATTTCTTACCGACAAGAGAGAGTTGTGAGAAGGATAAATAAAATAGTAATATATTAATGGGTGGATTCCACTTTGTTGCTATGGTTGCACCCTATGACTTCAAAATATTTTATAAACTAAATTTAGAAATTCTTCTACATCGAATTGTACCTCAAAATATTAAAAAGGTTGATTAACTTTCATTTCCTTTTATGTATTAAATTAAGCATTCATACAATTTTGTGTTGCGCGAAACTCACATATTCTAACAAACTTGTATCTTATATTCATTTATGTAATTATGCAACAAGTTTATGACTTTTGTCCTATGAAACATCATTTTTTAAATGAAATTTAATTATTCGTACAACTCATAGTCATCATCTGCAGAGAGGATAATAGTAATACATATGTTGTTCATCTTTAAATTAAATACAGTATTTTCATAATAAATCATCATTACTATAACGGAAGTTTTGACAAAATCTATCGGAAAGAAAATATGTATTTCTCTATTTCTTGGTTAGGGAAGAAGACGACTTGAGTCGTATTACAGAGAGGGTCAAAGCCCTTGACTGATATAATATTCTCTGTGTATCTAAAGAAGAGAAGGAGTGGGCCTTTTATATCCCCACACCAGCATTACCAAAATAACGGATAGGAAAATTACAATAAAAGAACCTAGAGTACAACACTAGAAGCGTACATATGTGTAGAACCTAAGTACATCCTACTTGTCCATGTCTAACACCCCCCTTCAAAGAGTGCACTCTTCAGGTGACTGAGGAAGCTGTGTGGAGGTGTGCTCTTTGCCGCATGAAGGAAGTGGGATGATGCACCGATAGGTACCTGCAAAAAGATTAAAAGAAAAAGAAAAGAAGCTATCCGTTTTCTTGATATTTCAGACCTAAGTTATGAAAAGAGTGATGATACTGTTTACCTGTGAGGGCTTTGGTCATGACGTCGGCTAGCTGTTGTGAGGTGGGAACATACTGCACCTGTATTAGGCCGGCCTGTAGTTTTTCACGCACAAAATGACAATCTAATTCGATGTGTTTTGTGCGTTCGTGTGATACAGGGTTTCTAGCTATGTGTATAGCTGCTAGGTTATCACACTTTAGGGGAACGGGTGTGATGTCCTTGATGCCAATCTCATGCAAAAGTCGACTTAGCCAACTTAGATCTCCCGTAACCTGCCGCATTGCCCGGTATTCTGCCTCGGCAGAGGATAAGGCAACCGTGGTTTGTTTCTTAGACTTCCAACTTAAGGGGGAACAACCTAAAAGAATGTAATATCCAGATATTGATTTCCGTGTGTTAGGGCAAGAAGCCCAATCTGAATCACAATAGGCTTCTAGTTTGAAATTGGATTCTTTGTTGAAGTATAGGCCAAATCCGGATGTTCCTTTGACATAGGAAAGTGTGTGAAAAGCAGCCTTTAGGTGGTCTGAAGTTGGTTCTTGAAGAAATTGACTAAGAAATTGTACGGCATAGCAAATGTTGGGTCTAGAATTGGTAAGAAAGTTTAGTTTCCCCACAAGACATCTGTATGTTGTGGGGTTTTCTAGTTTGGAGCCGCTGTTTTTGTATAGTTTGATGTTGACTGGAAGTGGTGAGGCTGAAGGTTTGATGTGTTGGGCGTCAAAGTCATGTAGGATTTGGTTGATGTATCTTTGCTGTGACATGATGACACCCTCGTTGGTCTCCAAAAATTCCATACCTAGGAAGAAGTTTAGTCTTCCTAGGTCCTTTATTTTGAATTCCTTTTCAAGTCGTCTCTTTAAGAATTTCACCTCCTTGATGTTGTTTCCTACCACTAGGATGTCGTCTACATAGACCCCTAATAAAGTAATATTGTTTTTGTGTCGTTTGACAAAAAGAGAGTGGACGTTTTGGGAGTGGTGGAATCCTAGACCTTTCAGGAAATTAGCAAGTCTCTCGTACCATTGGCGGGAGGCTTGCTTTAATCCGTATAGAGATTTGTGAAGCCTACACACCTTGTTCTGCCTATGGACTTCTAGATCTTCGGGTATGATCATGTAGACGTCCTCGTGGAGGTCTCCATGGAGAAAAGCGTTGTTGACATCTAGCTGGTCTAGAATCCACCCATTCTTTATGGCAGTTATGATGAGGGCTCGAATTGTAGTTAATTTGACTACAGAGGAAAAGGTTTCCTCGTAATCAAGACCGTGTTTTTGGGTAAACCCCCTCACGACTAAGCGGGCCTTGTATCTTTCGATGTCCCCATTGGCTTTGAGTTTTATTTTGTAGACCCATTTGCAACTAATGGGTCGTTTACCTTTGGGAAGGTCTACAATTGTCCAAGTTTTTGTATGCCGAAGAGCATTGAACTCTTCGGACATGGCCTTCACCCAATTTGGGTCCTCCTTGGCTTGCTTGTAACTTGTAGGCTCCTTCAGGTTATGAAGATGGGTTAATAGTTTGTTTGTGTTTTGATGAAGAGAACATGAGAGAATGGTGGTGTTAGGTGTGTAGTCGGTGAGGGTGTTCAAGTTGGTTTGTTGGAGGGAATCTACATTGGTGTTGTCAAGTCTTTGGGCTAGAATGACCGAAAAGGAATCTTTGTCATTCATGTTGGAGGTCATGATGTAGTCATCATATCGTGAGGGAACCTTGTGTGTCCTTGTTGATCTTCTAGGGACCTCAGGTTGTATGATGGTGTCATCTGTCTCTATATCTAGGTTTGAGGTTTGCTCTGTGATAGGATTGTGAGGATGTGGCTCTTCTCTTGCCTCAGAAAACTGCGACGTGCAAGAGTCATCCTGAAATACCCCTAACATTTAAATAATTAAGTAATGATAAATAAGTATTATTTAGGGGATTATTAAACCCTAAGAAAGTATATAAACACTTGGGCGTTAAAATGCACCTAAACTCCTTAAGGTCAAAAACGTGCGTTAAAGCCCGACCTTAAGCTAAACAAGTTATATAAGCTATAAAACTCATATGAAGTTAATAAAGGATCATTTTATGACCTTTAAAACACAAGTCCTCAGTTAGAACTGGGTAAAAATATAATATGTCTGGGAGTTCCCTTAAGGGCCCCTTAAGGCCTGAAAGTCCCGGAAATACTTTATAAAATAAAATAAAGCATCACACTTCATTATAAATGCACAATAACACTTTAATGAACATTTAAGATGAAGTTATCAAGATAAATTCTCAGTTAAAGACAAGGTGCTCGGAGGTTCCCAATGAGGACCCCATAAACCCCCGGGAGTGCCCCGGAGAGGTACCGAGGTGGCACAAACTCCAATATAAATTATTCCAAGAGTTCCTATCATCAATATTCACCATTATAAAGAGAATGCTCAAGCTACTTTTTCAAAAATACACAAAGTGCTTGGGGGAATTTCTTAACACTCCTTTTTGCCCCGGGAGTGTCCCGGTAGCCCGAAAATTGAGTTATGAGTCTATATAACCCCATATAACTTAATGTAACACCTTAAAATATTATAATTGACTATAAACAATGTCAATAAACACTTGGAACTCATAGCGACTAATTATTTCCCAGAAAATCCTTAAAGCACAAAAACGCACCTTCGGGTGTCACAAAAATGTGTTTTACGCAATTGCCTTGAAGTCTTTGAGGAGCCACGATTTGATAATCTTAAAAGGGGATAAATTGAAAATCTAAATCAATTAATGCAAGTGCTAAAATCATAGCACAACCAGGGGCGATTTTTGAGTCAAAAAGGTACCTAAAATCAGCATTTTTACCTTAAAACTTTCATCTTTTACCATGGTATAAATGTACCAATTAAATGCTGGAACCTATTACACATATTAGTATGGTCTTATTACAATTTAGTGTAACAAAAATCAAATTAAAAATCAGTCCCAATTACCCTCCATGCTAGGCGCCATTTCATGTCTATTTTGACTAGTTTTTGGTTTGAAAATTGCCTTATGGATAATGACTCATCCTATCATGTATTATATGATGATGTATCAAATAATTTTAGTCAAAAGAAGACCTCCACTACCGTTTACCTACAAGAAGACAGCAAGGAGAATTAGTATAGGGAAAATTCACGAGATACCCCTGTTTTCTTTCGTAATTCACAATATACCCCTATGATTTTAGTAATTCAACTTTAAACATGCTTAAATGTTGTCCAAAATTAATGAAACTTTACATGGACAATGCTAAAGTGTTATATTTTGGTCCAATATCAAATTTGAAGTTTTTTATGCTCACATGTGACCTGTGGGACCCAATGAACAATCACATGTTCATTGGGTCCCACAGGTCACATGTGAGCTTAAAAAGCTTCATATTTGATATTGGACCAAAATATAACACTTTAGCATCTTCCATGTAAAGTTTCATCAATTTTGGACAACATTTAAGCATGTTTAAAGTTGAATTACGAAAATCACAGGGGTATATTGTGAATTATGAAAGAAAATAGGGGTATATCGTGAATTTTCCCATTAGTATATGAAAAAGAATGAAATAAATACTAAAATAGATCTGCTTTTGACAAGGTTACAATTAAACAAAAATCAAGTTGCTTACCACCACATGTGCAGCCGATTTCATACAGAAGAAAGGGAGTTTGATTGCTACATTCTAGTCAATTATAACAGCCACCTACCTATGTATATTTCTATTGCCTAATACAACAAGAACTCCTTGTCCTATACAACAAATGGTGGCCGATTTTTATGCTAGAAAGGAAGACATTGATTGCCTTATTATTTGGTCAAATAATACACTCACCTACCTAACCATGATATATTGTCTTCAATCATCAAAATTAGATGCTCCATTCAGTTCCTATTACCGTAAGATACAAGAGGAAATCAAGGACAATTCACCATTTTAAATGCTAAAGAAAACACACACCTATCATAGCTATTTGTCTTCTAGTTTCAAGTGGCAAACAAAGCCTCCATTCTCTTCTTTGTCCCAGCCGAAAGCTTGTCTGATTAATAGACAATTTTATGGAGCCAAACAACAACAATAAACTAAGGGAAAAACTAAATAATTATTATGTCAAAAAGAAGAAAGGAATTCCTACCTTGGCAAGCCTTATTCATACGTGAGTTTAGCTCACTCTTTCCTTGCCTTCATCCACCGATTGGTAAGCTCTCCATTACTCTCTCTTTTCTTCTTCCTTTGCTAAGTTAATTCCTTAGAGCTTCAAGCTCCATTAATGGTGTTTTAAGTTCTAACATCATTTCTATGTAAATTCCTAGTTAAAGCTACTAAGTCTTGAAGCAAGAATCATCCTAGCAACTCTTATAATTTTCGCCAAGGTTAGATGCTCCAAGGAGGTTCCTAGATTCAACAACAACACAAGGAACAACAAGATCAAGTTAAGGTATATTTTCATGTTGAAAAATCCTAAGAAAATACCTTAAGCATTTCCGAAAATTAAGAACTTCTAAATCAATATTCTCTTCATTATTTCATGAAGGAAACTTAGATCTACAACCATCTCAAGGTCTACCGAAAATTCCTTGAAAATTCCTAAGGTAAACTCTTGTAAAACTACTCCAAATCTTATTTATAATTTTTGTTAAAAATCTAACAAATGGATCTCCTAAATATATACAAGGAGGCCAAATTCTCTTCATCAAAATAGCATTTGGAGAGCTTGGAATTCAAGGAGAAATCAAGTACAAGAATTGTCTTGATTTAAGGAGTAAGTTATATAATTAAGGGTTATTAAGTTTAAGTTTGATTTAAGCTTCAAACCTTGGTATAAAAATTATGTAGAAGCCTTATGAATATTAAGGCCGAAAAACATTGGGTTAAAATATCAAGAAAATAATTTATGACATATAAGGTAAGATTATTACCTTAAGGTATAAAATTGTGTCACAAAAATTAATTAGGATACATATATATTCAAACCGAATTGCCTAAGAGTAAAATGTTCTATTTTGAGTTTATAAACATTCTAAGTCATTAGCATAATTTTTAGAAGTGTTATATGGCTTATATACATTCATATGTATTTATTATAAGGTTTAAATCAAGTTTTAAAACTATATGGTAAACTTTTATTAAAGCCGAGAGCAAGATAAGCTATTTGGAGATTTTTGAAATATATATAAGTATATTAACTTATATTATAAATTTTGGGAGTATTAAAAATAGCTATAAGTATTTAAATGGCTAGTTAAATAAGTTGTGTGGCTAAAATGTAAAATTTGAAAAGTTTGGAGTACTTATTATAATTGCCGAGAATAAAAGGATGGATTTGGTATATTTATGTTATAATATAAGGTAGGAATTGATATTATGAATTTTGGTGAATTTAAATAAGTGTTTAAGTGTTTAAATAACAATTTATAAAGTTTTGGGACTATTTTGTAATTATTGAGAAGTTTGGGAGTATAGTTGAATTACAAGTGAATTTATGGGTATATTAAAGTATTAATTATGAAATTAAGTCTTGGTCAAAGTGTTGACCAAAAACTTTGGGTTAAAATGATTTATGACATAAAATATTAAGTTTATAAAAGTTTAAGGGTGAATATGTAATTTATGAAAGTATATATGAAAAATAGAAGTTAAATGGGGCGGAAATATAAATTGAAGAAAGATTTGGGCTGTTTCGGTTATTTAAAAGAATTTAATATTAAAACTATAATTTATAAGTTAAATTGTAACTTATATAAAGTTTGGGGTTAAAATGTAAATATAGAGAGTATATTTACAAAACCAAAGTGGTTAAAGGGCAAATTAATAGTTAATAAAATTATAAGGGGCTTTTCGGTTATTTAAGATAATTAGGAATTAAAACAATAGTTTATAAGTTAATACTTAATATGTAACTTGTATAAAGTTTTGGGATTAAATTGTAAATAAAGGAAAGGTATATGTCAAGACCGAAAATTAAATGTGGTCATTTGGTAAGTTATAAAAATTAGAATGTTCATTTTACAATTAGCGAAAGTTTAAGTGGCTAGTTAAGTAATTTATAAAAGTTATATGGATACTTGGTAATTTATAAAGATTAGTATATCAAGTTTGTAATTATCGAAATTTAATGTGGATATTTGGTAAATTAAAAGTTATGTGGATAATTGGTAATTTGTAAAAGTTGTTGGGTACAAAATATAAATGCCGAAAGTTAAGCGGTTAATTAACAGTTTATAAGGTTATTTGGTAACTTGTAGAAGTTATGGTGTCCAAATTATAATTACAGAAATTATAAGGTTGGTTTTGTAATTTAATAAATAAAGGAATTAAAACTATGTGTTATGATATATTATGGAGTATGATATAAAGTTTACGAAACAATTGTGGTTATAATAAATATAACCAAATCATACTGATATATGGGATAAGAGGAAATAGTTATGGATATGATTAATGAAATAAAGATACACAGTACAAAGGAAATTCATTATCACATGTGAATGTTACATAAAATAATGAACTGATAAACTATCTAGAACCACTGTCAAATAACAGGGGGAAAATAAAGGACATACAGAGTTAGTATACTGCGAGTTTAAACTCTACAGTGACAGTACTGTAATATTTAGTGAATAGTTATATTAATATTACCCGGTATTGCATGTTTATATAACAGTGTACGGGAAGGAACTACTGAACAGGAATTTGTCAAGCTAGCAGTTACTTGGTGAACGGTATGTTAATTGTGTGGTCTGAATGTCCTAAGGATTTTCCTAAGGTCCAGACGTTATGTGTTTAATTGTTTAAGAGCGATATCTGTGATTTTATGTATATGGTATTGTACACTGTATCGCTCAACACTGTTGCGTTCTATTGTTACGCGAACGTCTTATGACAGGAAGTTTATACATCTAAACCGGAACAAGACTAACTGACCTTTAGGTATTATTGAACCTAACTGATGGTCAATTGTTATAGTCTTAACTCAAGGATTGGTTATTATGTCACTGACAAAAAGGGCTGACTTATAAAGAGAGGAATCCAGCCTGTTTCGACTTTCTGGTTGCACATAGTGATCACTACGAGAGACTTCAATGGGGAGTCACTCAAGGGAATCCATCAGCCACATACGGGGATGGCGGAGGGCACTGCCGTTGGTGCACAGGTTCGACTGAATCGGTCATTTAATTATCCAGGGCCATAAGGTCAGCTGGTAACGGTTCCATTGGAACCCAGGGGACTATCGTCCATTAATAAGTTATTAAGGGTTGTCTTGACATGACGCCTGAGGTGGAAATTAATTGGTAAAGGTTAAGTGATTTGTTTAAAGGATAAGGGCCAGGTGGCCAACTAACAAGTACAGTTTAATACGCGTATCTTATTTGGTTATTGTGATGGATTATTGATATGTTATTATTGGTTTTTGTTGTGGATTATTGATGTGTGTTTATTGGTTATTGCTATGGATTATTAATGTGTGGTTATTGGTGTTGTGAACTATTGTACATTGATGGTTACAGGTGAATGGTTATGTGAGTGTTTAATATTTACAGTTATTACTGTTATTATTGTAAACCGGTATTTCATGTAAAGAATCTAATATCAAGATGGCTAAAACGACTTAAGGAATCTAGATGATTTAAGACTACATTTAGCATACCAGCATTTCGATTGCTGAGCCCTTCAATGGGCCAAACATTCCAGGTTAATGAAGAGGACTCAAGCCGGAGTGCGGGACACATGGGTAGCTGATGTGTTTTCAACAAACACCTTTGGTTTTATTTTGTATTGTATTAAGGAGGTTGTTGTATTCAGTTAGTTGCTCATTTAGTTGGTTTTGGTTTGTAATAATTAGAGTGCTCAGTATCTGTTCATCACAACATGAGGAGTTGTATTGTTGGAAAGAGTAAGGGTGCCTTGTTACTCACAAGGGTGAGTAACGGCGTGTAACACCAAGGTAGATAGTTTTATTTTCCGCTGTGAACTGTTATTTATTATGCTACGACTTGCGACGTTATTACCAGTTTAGGATTAGGGGTGTTACACATCCTCAACTGTAATGTTAAGGGGAGGAAAGAAAAGGTCTGGGTCATGTTGGCTGGTTCTTTTGGATTCGATCCATGTCTTATCTGTTAAGGGGTAAATATCTTCAAAAAAGGTTAAGTCTCGTGTGATCTTGAGCTCCTTGGTTTCGAGGACAAGGACTTTATGGCCTTTGGTGTCTCTGGGTATGCCAACGTAGACACAAGCGGAGGATCTAGGATTGAGTTTGCCTCTGGTGGGGTTGATATTGGTCATGTAGCATAAACAACCAAAACTACTAATCTCATTATAGTTGGGTGTGGTTCCGTATAGTTTTTGGTAAGGAGTTAAGTTTTGAATGGCCTTGGAGGGTATTCTATTTATTAAATACGCTGCAAGTTGTAAGCAATGGCCCCAGAAGTGATTGTCTAATCCTGATTGGAAAAGGAGGGCCCTAGTGAGTTCCATGAGGTTTCCTTGTTTTCTCTCAACGACCCTGTTTTGCTGGGGAGTGTGAGGACAGCTTGTTTGGTGTGTTATTCCATTTTGGGCAAAGAATTCGATTCCTTCTCTCGATTTTCCTAGTTCATGGGCATTATCACTTCGAATTGTCTTTATTTGTTTATTCATCTGCCTTTCAATTAATTTAACAAAGTGTTTGATCTTTTCCATAGCTTCTGACTTAGATCTTAAGAGGACCACCCAAGTTCCTCTAGTATAGTCATCAACTAAGGTTAAGAAATATTTGTGGCCTTCTAGAGTTTGTGTTCTTATTGGACCACAAATGTCTATGTGAATCAGATCAAATAGTTGAGTAGTTTTAATTTCATAAAGAGGAAATTTGTGCCGTTTAGCCTTTGCCTTATAGCATATAGTACATGGGAGAACGGCCTTTTCAAATTGTTTAGGAATATGGACATTCATTAATTTTCTCATTCTTTGCAAAGATATATGGCCTAGCCTATTATGCCACAACAACAAATCCTTTTCATCATTCACATCGAAAGATTTTATACAAGTGTTTATACACCCAGCCAACAATCGGTTTCTGTAGGCAATGGAATCATATAGAGACCCTATATCTACAACATATAAGCCACAAATTTGCCTTCCTATTTCTTTTATAAGGTCACTCTTACAGTCCTGCAAAAACAAGCATCGTCTTTGAAGATAACAGTCACATGCAAATCCTCCACTAATCTAAACACTGATATAATGTTAAATAAGAATGAAGGGACAAACATTATATTCCTCAAACAGACTACATTATGCAGTGAAAGATGCACAACAGAGAGGACATTTCTTTTGTTTCCATCTGGAAGAGTAATTTCCCTCTTCGTTTCTAAATTAACACAGCTTGAAAGCAATAGTTTATTGCCACTGACATGTTCAGTGGCACCAGAATCCAAAATCCACAAGCTTTTAAGATTTTGCATCACAGAATTTGTGTTGCTCACCAAGCATGGCAGTGCGGTATTGAATTTATCAGGCAAGCTTTGGAAATTATGCATCATAGAATTCACACCTAAACATGGTAATGTAGTGTTAAAGTTTTCTGGCTTACCTGCAAACTCACCGAAGTTTGTCTGTTGGGATGATCCAGAGCCGTCTTTCTGCAGTTGAAGATATGTGACTAGCTGCTGAAGTTGGTCTGGACTAAAACCTTTCACGGGAGATTCTTGTACAGCATCATCTCCATTGGTAACTCCTTTGGTTTGTTCTGAAATCATTGAACTGATTCTGGTCTCCTTTGCCTTTCTCGAATCCTCTGTGGGGAAGCCAATCAACCACCAACAATCATTCCGATTGTGGCCCAATTTGCCACAATTCGAACATTTTTGCAAATCCTTTTTGATGGTAGCGACGGGTTTGCTTTGATTTCTTCTGTTTGAGTTTCTGGGATTCAGGGAGAAATTAGGGTTCTTTTTGCCATTGAGCGTCCCGTTTCCTCCACCTTTTGCGATTAAAGCAACAGATTGATCTGTTTCGCCTTGCGAGTCGAGATTCTCTCTTGTCTCCTCTTCTTGGACGATGAGAGAAAAGATTTCTTCAAGAGAGGGGAGCCCACTCATAGCCAAAATCTGCCCTCGCAATTGAGCGTAGGAACGGCTCAATCCCATCAGAAAATGGATGGTCTCTTCCTCAGCCCGTCGCTTCGTTTGATTTTCATTGGATTTGCAAGAAGAGCAACAACTGCAATCGTCGATTGGTCTTGCAAGATCGTACTGAGCCCACACTTCCCTTGTTCTCATGAAATATTCGGTAATGGATTCTTCTCCCTGCTTTAGGTTTACGATTTGGGTCTTGATGTTGTGCAAGGTGGCGAAGTTCTTTTTCTCGAATCGTTTGCATAACCATTCCCAAATTTGCTTTGGACTGCTTGTATACATCACGCTCCCAGCAATATTGGGAGCTAATGAAGAAATTATCCATGTAGTTACCAGGGAGTTTGCTCGCTTCCACGCAGCAGTCCGAAACGCATCTTGGCTATCTGGTTTGGTGACGATGCTGTCTATAAAACCGATTTTATTCTTCGCCGTGAGAGCTTCTTGCATCGTCCATTTCCAGGATAAGAAACCTTCGCCGGTAAACTTGGGAGCCAGAGGTTGTCCTGTCTGCTTGGTGGAAGCGACGTAGAGTGGGTCATTTTGATCGATGGTGTTGGTCTTGCTTCCGATATCTTGTGGTTTGTTTCCGGTGTCAGTCATTGTTCTTTGTTGGAGGATCTTGAATGGCTCTTGATACCATGACAAAATCTATTGGAAAGAAAACATGTATTTCTCTATTTCTTGGTTAGGGAAGAAGACGACTTGAGTCGTATTACAGAGAGGGTCAAAGCCCTTGACTAATATAATATTCTCTGTGTATCTAAAGAAGAGAAGGAGTGGGCCTTTTATATCCCCACACCAGCATTACCAAAATAACGGATAGGAAAGTTACAATAAAAGAACCTAGAGTACAACACTAGAAGCGTGCATATGTGTAGAACCTAAGTAGATCCTACTTGTCCATGTCTAACAATTTTATCATTATAAATTAAATATACACGTTATGCATTAATTATACGATATATCAGTTCTTACTATACATTATTTTTCAATATAAGTGATCATCATTAAACAACGAAACCTTATCGTTTCAGAAACCAATATTTCTACATTGATTTTCAAGATTCTTGTAACTAACATACATTTTTTGCAGTTGATATTCTTGCTTTTGCTATGGATGTTTTACATCATTTCTGGAGGTCAGAGGCGGATGCAGAGGGGGGTTAGGGGGCTAAAATTTTGAAAATGTGTCAAATTATTTTTATAAATTTTTTAAAAATACAACATAATATAAAGTTTTAAAGAAAATTAGTGTCAAAAATTTTTTTAGCCCCCTAAATAATTTTTGGGTGTCAAAAAAAATGTAGCCCCCCTTAAATAAGATTTCTAGATCCGCCACTGCTGGAGGTGTGTGTGGTGGCTTATCAAAGTTTTGATTTAACCAAATTTATATCCTTATTCTTCCATTTATTGTTCGGAAGTGGTTTACTAAAAAAGTTAGTTTGGTAAATTAGTTAAAATAACCGAAAAGATCGAACAGATATTAGTATGTTTATATCTTAAGAAAAGAAAACTTGAATATAGATTAAAAAAACAGCTTTATAAAATGTGTCTTATCGGATCCCCTTATCCTATGCAGATGAATAATAAAATAATATTCATACAAATTTTAGTTCTCCCATGTAATTGGTTAAGTTTTCAATATATCAATTTCTAAAATAACCGTAATCAAAATCATAACCGCTAAATTGGCCCACCGTAGGGGAGGATTCACTGCCTTCGAATTTTATAGGTCCATTCCGAACCCAAAAAAACGGACCGTCTTATGACCGCCTATTTTTTTTTCGCGAGCACGAAGCGGTCCATAATAGATGAGTTTGAAACGGTGTTTTTCCGTCTATTAGAGACCAAAAACACAGATGTACTTAGTGGTTTTTTTTTTTCCAAAAATAGATGAGCTTGAAGCAGTCCGAAGTGGTTCATAATGGACGAGTTTGAAGTGTTTTTTTTTTAATCTAATATGGACAAAAAGAAAATGGATAAGTTTGAAGTGTTCTTTTTTTCGAGTTCATTATGAACACAAAAAAAATGGATGAGCTTGAAGCGGTCATGTTTTTCCCTCCATTATGGACCAAAAAAATGGATGAGCTTAGAGTGGACTTTTTTCGCGTCCATTATAGACCTAAAAAAAAGGACGAGCTAGAAGTGGTTTTTTTTTGCTGTCTATTATGGACCCAAAAAAATGACGAGCTTGAAACGGTCCATAATATACGAACTCAAAGTGGTCCGTTTTTTATATTATAGTTGAATACTTAAAGTGTTTTTAATAAAAATTTAGTAATAGATGAGACTAAATTTAATATGTGACTACATTTAATGTAATAAATGGGAATAAATTTGACAATAAATTTTTTGAATGCGTTTGCACAGTCGAGTTTCCAATTCGTGCAGTCGAAATTTAAATGAACTTTACGATATTGTTCTTAGCTATAAGTTACACTTATATAATACCAAACAACCAAGCAGGGCCTAATTTTTTTAAAAAAATTGAAATATACCCACACCCCACTATCTCTCCACTTCATTTCAAATTCATAAACATCTTCATCTCTCTATAATCCTCTGACTTCTCTCTAGAATAGGAGTGGGAGCACGAGCGTGAGCGGGAACGGGAGTCGGAGTTCAAGTGCAAGAGCTAGAGTTTGATTGATAGCAGCTTATATCTACTTTACCAGGCATTTTTCTTACCTAGTTTATAGACTTAGAAAATGACAATATAAGAAAAAAAATCGGTCAAAAAACATAAAAAATGGGTCAATGAGTTCACCCGGGAAGCGGGAGTCAATGACTAGCGCGAAGAGCAGGCGTCAACGGGCGAGGGCATCGACAGGCGCAAGGGTGGGAGGGCGTTGACGGGTGCGAGTGCAGGCGGGCGCCGATGTGGAGAGAGGAGGGTCGGGCCCTACATGCGTTGAACAAGGATTTTGACTAGTTTTAACCGGTTTAAATAGGTTTTGATCTCTAATTGATCGTTTTTTATAAGTTTTGATTAGTTTAGACCTGTTTTGATTGAATCTGACTATATTTGATCCACAGTGAACTTAATTGGATCGATATCGACTAACTTCAACTGGTTTTGACGAACTCTGAACACATGTAACAAAAATGTAATTACACCGGTTAATTACTTTTTAAATTATTGGTAGCAACAGATGGTGGGTAACACGGGTAAGGGAAATTGATTCATGGTTAGAGGCAGTTGCTCATTTGACCAAGGTGAGGAACCATCCCCGACCCCGACAATAGGAGAGAAGGCTAGAAAGAGGCACATGAGTAAACATCTGGCCTCAGTTAGGAGGCATCTAGAGCGCCGGTTAGCAGCTCATAAGTAAGCTTGAGCTAGACATAAGCACCTTGAGCAGCAGCAGCTGCTACAGGCCCAGCAGCAGTTGACACCACAACACTACTCTCATAACCAGATTCCTGATTTGGTGGTCAGCAATGGGATTATGGTGGTGAGGTGCAGTACGGGGGAAACCATGGCCTCCCATAGGATCGAGAAGCGTTGCTCTTAGGTCGGCTCGCCAGTCTGACAATGATGACTCAGATGCAGGAGATGCGGTAGATTCAGAATGCCAGGGCGGATCTAGCCTACATGATGATCATAAGGAGCAGCCACATGAGGATCCCTACTGAGGATCATAACCATACAAACGAAAGTCAAAATGGAGCGCAAACAAAAATTTTAGGCAAAATCAGAGGGGTGTCCGGATATGTGTCTGAACATACGTGTTCGGATGCATGCCGAACTTCAAAATACACACGTCTGGACATATGTGCGGACTTACAAGTCTGGACGCATGCCGGTTTGAAAATCCAGAGGCATTCGAACGTCTGTCCAAACCTACATGTCCGGACAGAGTCCAAAAGGGAGCAAATAAGGTGTCCGGACCTATGTCCAGGCTTGAATGTTCGGACACAAGTCGAACTGTGACCTAGGACTCGTTCGAACTTACATGTTCGAACGGAAGTCCAGACAACACAGAACTTCCAAAAACTAGAGGCGTCCGCGCATGCTGTTTGAACTTACAAGTTCGGACCCATGTAAGGACACAGAAAAAAAATCCTGAAATCATAAGCAAAATCAAATGTGAACCAAAGCTCCAAAAGACCATTTGACATATACATATCATCTAATAACAAAGTAATCGATCGAAACACATCCTACGGGGTTTTAGCGGAGTGAAAACACAACTCAAATTCAAGTTAGATTCACCATAAAATTAGAGAGCAAATCAACACATACAGAAACAAAAAACTAGAAACCCCCATGGGTGAACACACCCAAACCAAATCCATCTACTACCTACCTCACATTCGAAGCATCGTACTACTCTACAGACTTCACACAGCGCACAAATCCCCACTTAAACTTGACGAACCACGGACTGAATCGATCAAGATCGAAACTCAAAATCAAAAATGGGAAGGAAAACATAACAAAGAACAAACTCAAAATTAAACTCATAATCTCCAAACCTGGAAGACAATTGATGACAAACTCCCATAAACGGACTTCCTGAACGAACATTGAAATCAAGAGAGCAAGGAATGAGAAGAGCAAAGGAGTAAAGGGAGGAAGTTAGGGAGAAGAGTAGAGCGTAGAAGAACGAGAGGAAGCGCAAACAAAGAAAATAAAGAATTAGGAAAGCTTTTTCCTAACTTAATAAATCACAAAGCAAAATTCTCTTTATACCCCTCCTTTCTTTTAACTTAGGAAAATGTGCCACAAATGACATAACCTTACTGACAGAAGATAGAAAAATAACATTTGCACTCCTTTGTTAATTAGAAACACAATAAAAAAAACTGGGGCACAACACTTCGTGAATCCGGTTGAGTGAAAAGGAGGGCTACAACTGCTGCAAGGGAACAACGTAGCAGCAGAACAATTTCAAGGGGGACACATTGATGCAACTGATGCACATGTAAAGCAATGTATATTTTAAATTGTATTAGACTTGGCTATTTGTAATGTACAATTAAGTTCTATTTACTTGTATTGAACAACATTGCACTTCAATCTATTACAACACCACTTGGGGAGATATTTGCATAAAACAAATCTCTCCACAGAGCGTGTCGACCGGTGTATGGAACCTCCCAGCTCGCCGTTGGATGATTGTACCACTTTCTTCACATTGGTATCATCATGGGTGCAGGGAATTATGTGAACCTGGGTTTTTTCAACCTTTTCCTAGGTGATTTAATGTCTAGGATCTGATTAGGTTATAGGTCTACTTATAACCTAAGCAACAACTATGTTATAAAACAATAATTATTAAAACCGAAGTTAGACCACTGGAACCTATTACGATTCACCATCCAGTTTTAACCTAGGATAAACAATGACAAATTGAGTTCGGGTTCGGGGGCTTGGTAATATAGTTTTTCAGGTTCAAATTACTTTCACTACCCTTCGAAGCTATTTGTCCTTTACTAATGTCATTAAAAGCTTATTATAAAGTTTTATTAACCTAATGGATAAATAGCTTCAAAGGGTAGTGCTAGCAAGAAAATTGATATAATAAAAAATAATGAATCTATAAATTAATAAATCAAAAGCCTGTCGGGTTACAAATAATCATGTCACTGTAGCATAGAATTGAAGACCAGGTATTGAATCCACAGACTTGAAGGAAATAAGCCTAATCCTAAAAAACTGGAAATTCAGGAGGTTGTATATTGTTTTTGAGGTTGAATTAATCAATTGCAAATTTAAATTTAAATAAAGAATTAATGAAATTTGAATGATAAATTAATCAGATGAATGGAACTCTGGGTTTGAGTTTTTCTATAGTGAATATATTAGCAACTTCTACAGTTTCTTATGAGATATGGATTGATCAATTCCTTGAACCTCTTCAATTATAATCCTAGTTAAAGAAGAGCTCACCTATCACACATGTCAGTTCTAATCTAGAAATAGACAAAACACATATAGGCGGATTAATAATGAGGAATTATTAGCAACTGCAGGAAACTTAGCTATCCGACTAATTTTCCAGATTTTTTTTATTAACTTGACCTTCTGGATTTTCACTAATCAGATCAAATCAAGATTCTTAAAGCAACTCTAATAACTCATGATATTAGTAGTGAAGATGAATAATTAATATTAACCTAGAAACAACCAATGTATTCTCATATCCAAACTGTAGAAAAACTAGGCTAACTCAAATCCATTACAAACAACCCTCCTCCAGAGCAAATCCTTACTAGCCAGACATACTAACGAAACAGATAAATGAAACTGAAAGAGAATTCATCAAGAGAAAGGAAAACTCCCAAATCCACTTTGTTATCTAGATCCGAAGACGTGTTGGTTCGAGGTTGAAGATGGTGATCGACTCACTTCTGATGATGTTCCACGATGGTGATGATGATTCGTGCGATGATAGTAAATGAAGATAGTGCTGATGATGATGAAGAAGATGAGTGCATGAATCCTTATTGAAGAGTGTTGTGTCCCTTTTCTTTCCAGGTTAGGTCACTTTTATAGTCTTTTTCCCCTTCTTTTCTTCAAAACTCAGTACTTGCTACTGTCAATCTAGCCGCGTCTAAACATGTGTCTAAACATCAATATCCGGATACCTTGTTCTGGAGCGCGGCTCTAGCTTCGTTAGTGTAAGTCTTGAATTGTTTCCAAACATACAAGTTCAGATAGATCGCCAGGAAGAATATATAGACTATCAGCTTGTGTCCAAACTTGCAAGTTCGGACACAAGTTCGGACAGGACTTCCAAAAGCCTCTAAAATCTTTGTCCTCACTCCGATTTGATTTGTGTTTGTTGCATCATCACCCTCATGAGTAAACTGTTATTTCCTTGGCTTTTCTTTGCATTCGACACTCAAAAAGTATCAGTTCTTTCTTAAACAAGAAACCAAAGAAAAACATAAGATAAGAGAGGAATATTATCCATGCTGCTACACAAATTAAGTGTATAAAACCACGAAAAATCATACATATTTCACACTTATCAAACCTCCTCACACTTAGCTTTTGCTTGTCCTCAAGTAAAACAAAAATAAGCTATCTCAATATGCCTTAATACTAAATCTCGGGGTTAAACAAACGTAGAAGGGAATCAAGCCATAATAACAATCCAAGGATCAATCTTGCGCTTAACTATATGTTTCTTAAATAGTGAAACAAGCTTTTAAACCAAAAACATGAAGAAGTTAAATCACAAAGACAGAACACATATTTACTCAGAACCTTCCAACCATTTCTTTTCTGAAACCCATGGATGACAAGGGGTGTGAAGTACTGCCATATTCCGCAGTACCTTTCAACACCACGCACTCATGATCTAAATAAGGAATTTACAATAAACATTCTACTTTTAAGAGCTTCCTTTTTTCTTTTGCATAAATATTCAATTATCCGCACAATTAATTCATCCCCCAGACTTTTCTCTCCATCCTTGTAACGGTGTTGAGCCTTTTATCCTAGATCATATGATGTTAGGTAAATGGGTGATGAAGTACCTCAAGGACTTAATAACCGAATTGAAGAGGTCTGCTTCAGTTCAAAATATTTATTAGATCGGAGGAGTACCTTGTCTTATCCTTCCATTCCAAACTTTCACATCATTCACAGGGCACCAAGTTAAACCAATTCTGAATCCATAATCAGCTTGTCCACAGAATTTTAATGAAATTTAGTAATTTACAAAACCACGAAAGCAAACAG
Source organism: Limonium bicolor (assembly GCA_023374045.1). Lineage (NCBI taxonomy): Eukaryota > Viridiplantae > Streptophyta > Magnoliopsida > Caryophyllales > Plumbaginaceae > Limonium > Limonium bicolor. Next base: position 202,832,341 of record CM041777.1, on the reverse strand, counting down.
CTTTGAGCAAAACAATCTTTAAAGTCGTCACCAGGCTCGATTCAAAAAAAATCTTCTACAAAAATTCTCACCCGAAAATTCTATATGTGTAAGCACTAAAAGAATTTTATTCCCTATAGCACAAGAACAATCAAAAACCAATGTGGCATGTAAAATAACTTGAACATTAAGAAAGATCACCCGCTTCCTCACACTTAAGAGGAGTAACGTCCTCATTGTTCACAAAATAAAATCAAGAGAGAGATCTTACAAAATGTGGCAGACTCGCAAGGGTTGCGTTATAAATTTGATAGAGATGAAATAGTTTAAAGCATAGGCTAAACACAAACTAAAAAGAAATAGAACTAAAACTCCCCTGATTTGGATTGAGGAAGAGGTCCTTCCTCACGCTTAAATTCTTGGCAGGGTTAGAAATGTTTCCTCACACTTGCATCCACACAAGTGTCCAGCCTTGGAGGCAGAATTATCATCAATAATAGAACCAAACATGCACATAAAAACATCAAAACCAGGAAAATATGCATGAAGCATTTCATTAGTTAAGATTAGTACCATACTTCAAAGTCAAGAAGATAGCGAGAATAACAAAGCAAATACAACTCAAATAAAAATACAAACTAAAATGAAAAGGAAATTAAAACAACAAATTAAACAAGAACAAGTTCAGAAAGAAAATAAAAATAGAAGAACAAAGTCATCAATCACTGTGGAGGTGGGTAGAAGGCCTGCCACTACTGAAACTGCTGGAGCAAGGACTCATAATCCTTTTTGGAACAATGAGCCTGCGCATGGAAAGTCTCAATCATCCACGTGGGAGCGGCGAGCTGGCTCCTGGAGAGTCTTAATTTGTGCCTGATAGCGCTGATCCAAGGCTTCAAAGCCAGCCTAGAAGGTCTACTCCAATTGAACAAACTCATATCTCAAACCTGAGCATAGGAATTGAAAAGTTGAGATCTTAAGGAGTGGACCGGTACAAATGGGGAGTGAATGTGAGCAAAAACAAAGAATTTGGGACGTCTTTGAGTGTTGTCTGGACTAACGTCCAGACTAGTACACCCGGACAGGAGATAAGAGCACTAGGAGTCGTGTTCGGACTTATATCCGGACTTGCATATTCGGACTTGAGTCGAAAGTGATATATCAGAGATACACATGTCCAGAGCCGGGCAGAAGTCAAGACACAACGGGCGCAAGTCTGGAAGGAGAAACAGACAGAAACACGGACATTGTAGGGCGGACAAACTCAGAGGTGTTCGACCCTGCATGTCCAGACGCAAGTCCGGGTGTGAACAGGGAGTCGGTCTTCTTGAAACGCGGCATCCCAGTTGAAGTGGGGCGCTACCGAGAGCCACAAGGAGGCCGTTTATCGAGACACGATAAGGAACCCTATACTGGTAGAAGATACATAAAAGATGACCGGACGAACAAGATACACATCCTTACCGGTAAAATTTAAGAAGATGTCCTCACCTGTAGTTTTAGATGAGAAGAACGGTTGTTGTCAGGATGACCGGGGGAATGTAAATAAAGGAAATAAACTAGCAACCTAAGTGGTCTTGTAAGTTATAGAAAGTTCTAGAAAGATGGACCCCACAGGTTGTATGAAAAACAGTTAAGCCCCGCGCCTATAAATAAATATCATAGGCAATGCAAAGGACACGCTTACGCAATCTACTTGCTATTACTCACTTTGCTTACTGCCTTGAGAACTAGAGAGAAATGAGATCCTTACCACTTCATTTGGCGCCGTTTGTGGGAACGATCAGTCGAACGACAACCACTTCAAACCACAAACACACACTCTCTGATCATGGCACCACGAGTTGAGAAAGGAAAGGGAAAGACAGTCGGAGCAGAGGGAAGTCTGTTTTCAAAGGAAGACCTTCGTGATCTGATGCGAGGCTTTACGCAAGACGTTAATGAAAAAAAGTTTGAGAGCAATGAGAGATTTCAACAAGAATTGATGGAAAGAGATTTGGACTACCAAAAAAGGTGGACGAAATGGAAAGCGTGATTGAAAGTCTCACGGAGAGAGATGCGTCGAAGAACGGCAAGGGGAGTAGGAGGGAAATCACCGGTGACTGCTTCAGAAAAGGAGGATCTCATTGACATGTCACTTTGCCCGTTCACCAAAAACATCCAGAGGGCAAAACTTCCACCATTCTTCGTGTCTCCGGCGATAGAGAAATATGATGGGACCAAAGATCTGGCATAACATATCAAGAAGTTCATCTTCACGATGAACACACAGGGGATCAGCTCCTAAGCACTCTACAATCTGTTTCCGAGAACTCTTACAAAGAAAACTCTGAATTGGATCTCTTCTCGGAAGCTGCAATCCATCGTGAGCTTCAGGCAACTCATAGAGGAATTTCAACTCTATTTCATTGCAAGCAAGAAGATCCAAAAGACACTATCAAGCTGATGGATGTCAAACAGTAGAAGGGGGATTTGGTGAAAGAATATAGCGACCGTTTCCACAAACAAGTTGTTGAGGTAGATGACGTAGATGAAAGGATACTGGTGAAGGCCTTCAGAAACGGGTTAGCTCACCCAAGGTTGGCCAGAAAAATTGCTACTAAGGCACTACAAACCTATGAAGAGTTGGTGGAAATACTGCACGATTTCTTGAAGTCTGAAATCGCCAAATAAGGTAAAGAGGTGGTCAATAGTTCCAAAAATGCTAACGAAAAGAAACCATGAGGAGGAGGGCAGTCAGGTGGAACCAGTTGCAGCAAAGCATCTACTTCAAAATCCTGGGTAGCAAGATACAAGCCCTATGGTAAAGATTCTTCTGTCTACTCCAGAAACAGGCCGACGTATGGGGCAAAGGTCATTACTATCACACCCGAATGATATGCAACCGCAGTGAAGGAAGGATACTTACCACCTCCTAGGAATCCTACTCCGGGGGAGAACCCGGTAGCATATTATGAATTTCACGGGCACTACAATCACTGGACAACCAACTGTACAACATTATCAAGAAAGTTGAACAGGATTGACGAGCAGAAAAAAAGCATGAAAAACAGAATTAGGATATTCCTAGGCAGCAAAAGGGTAACAATGATTACTAGAGTTGGTCTTGGACGGGATGGAATGAGGGAAATATGGCTGAGCAGAGGGATGAGTTTCACCCGAGGTAAATCATAGTAAATCCTTTGATTTGGGGTCATAACCGGGCTATTTTCGGAAAAAGAGCCATACACTGCAAAAGAAAAGAAAGACACATGTGCATGAAGTTCATGAGGAGTTTCCAGAAAGGAAGATCCAGAGAAAGGAACCTCTTCCACCAATTTACTTCATGAAAGAGGATGAGGCAGGAGTTTACTTCCCACACAATGACCCCCTTGTCATCCGGGCCCCCAATCAATGATAGGATGGTAAGCAACATCCCAATGGATAGCGGAGTGGGGGCGAAGGTAATCTCTCTAGTAGCATTCTGAAAATTAGAAATCCCTAAAGAGAAAGTCAAGCCTTTCACTACTACTTTAAGAGGGTTCGCAGGAGGAATCACGGCACAGGCCTACCGAAGTATTGATGTCATGATGACCCTGGGTCAGAAGGATGACCGAAGAACGGAAAAGATAACCCTGTACATTATGAGGGATCTGTCAGGATACAACATCTACTAGGGTAGACCGGGCATCAATGCCTCTGAGGCCGTCTGCAACTGCTAACAGGAAAATTGTAGGAAAACTATATACATAAAAGAATAAAATACTAAACTAAACCTACAACTCTACTACGGGTAGCAAATAAAACCCGGTCGGAGTATAGTGTAAATATATTATGACCGAGAGTATCGAACCCAAGGGACTTATAGAAAACTAGTCCTAATCCGGTAATAACCTATTCTAAAACAAGGGGGGAAATTGAATGTAATTCTAAACCAAATTAAAACTAACTAAACTATGTGGTAATTACAATGAAATTATCCTTGATCCAGGGTGTAAAACCATCTAGGTACCAATATGAACTCGAAACATAAACACAAGCTTTCGAATTAACCAACAATTGAATGCGCCGAACATCCTGCCGGGCACCCGATGCACGGCACCTTCAAAGACATTGAATGCGCCGGACACAGGAGATCCGACATTACACCCGACACCTTCAAAGTGTAAATGCCACTTTCTTGCTCCAAGTCCAATAACAAGAAACTCATCCCTATTAACAAATCGAGCATATATCATGCCACGAAATGAACAAGAAATGGGGGAAGATGGATTAATTCTCACTCTTACTACTAACCCTTAATTCATAAGAAGAAAGTAGGAAGATCATTAAGAGTGTCTAACCTATTCTACTCTTGGGCTTTTCTTCCTCGAGTAAAATTTGCATAAAGAGAATGAGTGATCAACTAATTCTCCTACATTAAGAACCATCTCTTAATAAACTTGAAATTATATTAAGAAGAACACATTATTTTACAAGGAGAGTTTCATTCCCTAACCAAAGAACTAACAAGGAATTCCTACTCCACCATCCACACAGATCAAGAGAGAGAGTACACAGGAGATAAGAAAATTGGATGCAGCCTTAACCCGCCATGGATTCCTTCTCTTCGCGTGGAAAGTTGCATAGAACTTCCTTGGACACCAACACCTTGGAGGAGTGTGGAAATGGTGATGTGAATGGAGTGTATAGGGGTGTTGAAGTGTGTTTCAAATGATCACATGGGTAGGGTATTTATAGGTGTTGGAAGTGATTCTATGGAAGGACGCATCTTAAATGAAGCCTTTCCATAAAGACACAACTCCAAGACATGTCTTTAGCAAAAAGATACCTTTTACACTAGTTGTATTGGTATGGAAAGACACATCACCAAATGATGTCTTTCCATAGTGTCTTCCCATCCAAAACATCTTTCCAACTAAAAGACACCTCTTCATCAAAAGACACCTCTTCATCAAAAGACACCTTCATCAAAAGAACCTCTTCATGTACTTCTAACTTTTGGTGAAATGAGACAACTTTTTACTTGTGCCGGCTAGGATTTACTCGGCCTTATGTCCGGCATCAATGGACTTTTGGCTAGAAACTTGTTCCTTGTACACAAAACATATAAACACATAAGACTGAACTAATAATATACTTTAATAAATAAATATAACATAAATACATCTATTTAACCTTATTTAGATAAATATACCCCTGAATCTAGTGCATAAAATACAATAAGTTTGCGGCTTATCAGCAACACCTACTACCTCAAGCTCAAATACCTGATGAGATCAGGAAAGCTGGTATCTATTCCGGGAAGTCAAAAAACCGCAAGAGTATGCGAGGTGCAGATAACAAACGACTTTCTACATGATGATATCGTAAAGGAGACTGGCTCAGCCCGAGAAAAATTAAGAAAGGGAAATCAGAGCCCGGGTGCACAAGGAAGGCTTAGAAAAATCCATAGTTCTCATGGATCCACCAAAAGAGGTACCTCTAAAATTTGATCCTTCAAAATTTTCAAATTTAAAAATGTTGTTGACTATGATGAACAACCTACTTAATGAGATTTTTAGAAAAAGGAAGAAAAACATTTGCTGGAGCCCAAAGAACATGCCTGGGGTAGACGCTAGCATTATCCATCATAACGTGAATGTGGATCCCAAGTTCCCGGCCATAAGACAGAGGAAGAGGGTCATGATAAGAGAAAGAGATAATGCGGCCCGGGTAGAGGTGGAGAAGCTTCTTCAAGCCGGTTTATTAGAAAAGTCTTCTATCCAAAATGGTTCTCAAATGTTGTACTACTCAAAAAAATAAATGGAAAATAGAGAATGTGTGTGGATTTCACAGATCTTAATAAAGCTTATCCCAAATACTTTTATCCATTGCCTTCTATAGACAAGCTAGTTATGGCAACAACTCAAAGTAGTGTAATGAGTTTTTTAGACGCGTTCTTCGGGTATAATCAGATAATGATGAATTATAGTGATCATGAGAAACGTCTTTTATCACTTCTACCGGTATCCTCTATTACAAAGTCATGCCATTCGGACTAAATAATGTTGGGGCAAATTTTTAACTAATGATTGATGAAGTATTCCGAGAACAGCTATCTCAAAACGTAGAAGCCTTCATGGATGACATAGTAGTGAGAAGTGACTCGGTAGCCCAACATATGAATGATCTTGAAGAAACTTTCAGCACCCTGAATAAATACAAAATCAATTTAAACCCTGAGAAGTGTGTCTTTGGAGTTACCCGGGGAAAATTTTTGGGCCTCATAGTAGGGCAGAGAGGAATTGAGGTCGATCCGGAGAAAACTCAAGCGGTCCTCAATCTTTCTCAACCGAAAATATCAAGGATGTGCAAGCCTTGAACGGAAGACTCACTGCTTTAAGCAGGTTTTGCTCCAAACTTCAGGAAAAATCCATTCCATTTTTTAACGTGCTTCGGAAGAATAAACAATTCCAGTGGGGCACAAAATGTATAGAAGCTTTTGAACAGATAAAGAAGATGCTTCGTGAGCTTTCGAAGCTCGATGTTCTGTCTCCAGATCAAGATTTATTCTTATACTTGTTAGTATTATAATGGGATGTGGCAGTAGTTTTGATAATGGAAGAAGCACGGAAAGAGGTCCTTGTTTACTACACCGGGCAAAATTTTAACCTCTACGAAGACGAGATACACTAACATTGAAAATGTTTTATTTGCTCTTATCATAGCTTCTAGGAAGCTGGGACCGTACTTCCAAACACACCGGATTACCGTTTGGACCAACTGGCCACTGAAGCAGATCACAAACAACCCAAATGCTTCCGATAGGATGGTAAGCTGGACAGCCGAGCTTACACAGTTTGAAATCTATTATACCCCACGAACCGCAATAAAGGCACAAGCATTGACAGATTTCATTACCAAGACAAGCTTCTTCCACGAAAAAGAGTGAGAGGTACCATACAAAATATGGGTGGACGGGGCCCGGTGCAAAATGGGGGTAGGAGTAGGATTTTATGGTCCAAACCCCGATGAAAGGAAAATAAATTATGTGGTAAGACTAGAGTTCGAAGTAATAAACAACGCAACAGAGTATGAAGCATTGATACAAGGATTGGAAATAGCCTTCACCTTGGGAGTAACAGGTTTTCGTGCACACAACAAACTATGAGTTTTGAACACATCTTTTCCTATTTTTTTGACACTTAAATGAGATTAATAATTAACTATGATGAAAATGCTGCAGATTTAGAAATACAATCTGATTCTATGCTTGTGACAAGATAAAGCGAGAACATCTTTGAAGCCAAGGAGGAAAAATTAAAGCATTATTTGATGAAGGTACATAGTCTAAGAGCAAGATTCTCAAAATGCAACCTTTGGCACATCCTGAGAGAGAGAAATTAAGAGGCCGATGTACTAGTCAAGTTGGCCAGTATAGCAGAAGGAATACTGGAAGAGGTCTTGTTACCACTCAAAAAGTCTTTCGGTATAGCAGACATTGTTATAATGTCAGTAGAGGTAATTAGCATGGAAGGATCGTGGATGGCCCCGATCACACAATATATTCAAAAAGGAATAATTCCGGAGGATCCGAAAGAGGCCAAAATAGTGAAGAGAAAGGCGGCATTGTTTCTCTTTGAAGATAATCAACTTTACAAACAATTCTTCGGAAGGCCGTCATTGTAATGCGTAATGGAAGAATAGGGTTTAGAGCTCATTAAAGAAGTACATAGTGGGATATGAGGAAATCACCAAGAAGAAAAAGAACGGTAATGTAGAAAATCTTAAGGATGGGTTATTTTTGGCCAACATTCGGGAACTATGTAAGAAATATGTTAAAGAATGCATACAGTGCCAAATGCATGGTCTAAAGATTGGAAACCCTCCAACAGAAATGAAATCTATCACTTCTCCGGTCCCCTTTGCAAAATGGGGATTGGATATCGTTGGCCCATTCCCGGAAGCTTCTCTCGGGAGGTATAAGTTTATGTATGTCGTGGTGGACTACTTCACCAAATGGGCGGAATCCATGCCTACGGTAAGCATAACTGCACGGAAAATAGAAGAATTTGTCTGGAAAAACATCATATGCCGCTTCGGCCTACCAAGGATAATTATAATAGACAATGGTGTGCAATTCAACTACAAGAGCTTTCAGGAATTCTGTGAGGAGTGGAAAATCGACTTAAGGTTTGCGTCTGTAGCACATACTTAGACAAATGGCCAGGTAAAGAATACTAACGGCCAAATCGTAGAGGCCTTAAAAATAAAGCTGGATGGTAAAAAAGGAAAATGGGTCGAGGTATTACCACAAGTTTTGTGGGCTAATAGAACAACTGACAGGGAGCCAACAGAGGAAGCCCCGTATAGGTTAACATATGGCCTAGAGTGTAATACCCACCATTTTGTGAACCATAGTTGGAACCCTAGATGCTAGGAGAACACTAAAAACCCTAATTCCCATAAAACCCCCGGTAAACCCTAATTTTTCAAGGTTTTTGAAACTCCTGGAAATGACTGAAATCCTTAGGAAATGATGATGGTTGCTAACCCTAGGAAGTGTGTTGGATACTTTTAAGGATTTTTAGAAGTAAAAGACAGCTAAATACTTCCTTTTACAATGTAGGAAAATTTAGTTACATTTTCAGTATTAGTGATTTCGGGTAAACTGAGCTCAAAGAAAGCTTCAAGAGAGGCATTAGAAATTTTCCTTTACATGATTACTCATACTAGCATTAATATACATACATAACTAGCCTTAATAGCCTTGAAAATCCCAAGCCAAACAAGGCCCGAGGGGTGGCCAAAAGTATCACCCATTAACCTCCTTACTATTCACCCACTATTCATTAATTTGTCTTATTCTCAATAATCTTGTAGCCACTTGTTCCCCTTCATTAAATACCACCAGTTCAATGTGTGAGGTTGAGATTAAATCTGATCCAAGTGTCTATAATCTAAGGGATTAGAAGGGATAAGCCTTATCTTTGAAATAATTACCTTAATTAATGAAAAAAACAAATTAAACTCATTTTAAGAGTTCATTGACAGCATTATAAGGTAGGGATAGAACCTGGCTTCCTTTCTATTCTTTACACATACCCACACCACCATAAGCCCAAATAAATTGATAGAAGCAAACAAACACCACTACAGAAGAGGAATTCAAGCTAAAATTCAAGGAAAACGAGGTTTTAAAGAGGGGGAAATTGCTAGAGTTTTTGGGAGAGTTTCTTGGTGAAGGAATTAGATTCAATCATCTGAGAAACAAGTAGGGACGTGCCCAAAATGGCAAGAATATCCTAGGTAACATCTATGCACACCTATTCTTTCCTTAAATCATGTTTTTGGCTTAAACTTTTTGACATTGGTTCACTACGAATCCTAGTTTCTTTTGAGCTGAAATTATGATAGTGTTCTTAGCTTGATAATACTAGGTTATTTTGAGAACATTAGGCAAAAATACTTTTGGTAAGCAAGATAAATTCTAGAAGACTTAAAGAAGGGGAAATATGTTTTAAGAATTCTAAGGTGAGTTCAATGGGGTTTTGATGAAATTGGTGAGTTATTATATCTATTTGAACTTATATTAAGTGATTATAGGTGTTAAAAGTTCATGGTTAGGTGTAAAAAAGTTAAGAAAAGATGGTAGGGTTAAAAGGGTGCTTAAAACTTTGAAACTTGGTTAAGAGGGTTTCCGAATTCATTTACTTTTAAATTTTGACAGGGATCTTAGATCTATTTTTATGGGTTATGTTAGAAAAATCAAAGGAAAATACGTTTGGAAGGCAGTCAAACTCTAGTCAACTCATAAGACCTAAAAATGAAGTTTGAGCCTACTTAAGTGATTGCAGGTGTTACTTGATGATTATACTTGTTTCCATGAACTTAATAGTCTATAAATTGCTTAAGTAAGATGTTTTAGGTGGTGGTTGTGTCTTAAAATCTTGGTTGCTTGATAGGGCTAAAATTGTGCTATAAGACCTTTATGCTTGTACTTGGAATTAATGTGTGATTTTAAAGGGTTATTTGGTGTTAATCAGTTCATTTGGTTATGTTTTGATGATATTTAGGTGTTTTTACCTTTGGTATGAAGTGGGTTGAGTTTAACTAAATATGGTATTAAATTGTGCTTTACAATACTTTTGATGGTCTGAATGATCTAAGGCTGGTTTGGTTGATTGATATTGCTTATGGTGGTGATTGGTATTGATAATTTGTTATATAAGGCTAAGGTTAGCCTGGGCTATGGTTATCCCCATCATTTTAACTAAACCTTTAATAATTTATCAGTATGGTTCTTTACACTTCCGTCCCATGAAAAGAAGTGACCTATAGTCTACTCTAAGTGTTATATTTAACCTTAAGGGGTGTGCACACTTAAGGATTATAAGGTGAGGTGGTGGTGGAACTTTCTTATTGGGAATCATCCGTTGTTATTATTTTGAAACATGTGACCTATAGGTATGACATCTATGCAAGGAAGGTATACTGGGTGTGATATTTTTTTTAAAGATTATACTTTCTAGTAATTGTTTGTGTGTGCATATAATAATAGTTCAATGAGTTTTCAAGAGAAAATGAATTTACAGGGTGTGGTATTTGTTACTCAATTTCACTGATTTTATTTGTAACCCCTTTTATGTGTGTATGTATATATGGTTGCGGGATGACTTCTTTGGGGAAATGATATGGTATGAAGATACTATGTACGATACTCTTTATATGTGAGCCTACTATACTTATAGCAAGGAGTTGTTGCCTGGAGTAACTAAAGTAACTTACGAGGAGTGGATCCAGACTACCCAAGGCTTTAGATATGCTGAGTACAGAAGTAACCAAACCACAATACATCTGGCTGATAGTTTCATAGAATATGTTGGTGAAAACTAGGAGGAAGGATGTCGTTAAATCTTTTGTCACCCCTTTATCTTTTGGTTGTAAAGTAGGTACTTAGAGCTAACATAGAGTTAGCAAAGGAAGGGATTGGTTGTAAAGTGTAGGGAAAGAAACTTGGTAGTAGTGTTTTGTTATATGTAGAGAAGGTAGGAGTGATGATAGGATTTTGAAGGAAAGATGGTGGTGGGAATTAGCCTAAGCATCTGCTGTAGGTGGAAGGTGTGGCGATAACTCCTAGTTTTATTTTGGATGACTTCCGCTGATGTAAACTTTCTAAGCAGACTATAAATACAAGTACATTTGTGTCAAAATAATGGTGGTGGTTATAGATACTGGAAACCGGGGTGTTACTGTTTGGTATCAGACACAGCTCCAGCAATCTAAGCAGAACTTAACTAAGTTCTGAAAATGTGATTTGATTGGTATATCTTTGTTGTGTGATTGTTTGCATTAACTGGTTATCTTAGCATAAATAATGTATATACCCCAGGGTTCTAACGGTGAGGTGAGAGGTCAGCTGGATGAGTAAAGGGAGTTGAGTAAGCATGGGAAAAATCTTGGAACAAGATGAAGCTAGAGCAGAAGCATCAGCAGATATCTCCTTGAAAATAGCTACAATGAAACCGAGTACTTATACTAGAGAGGAGGACCTAGTAGTTTCAGAAGAATGGATTCGGGAGTTTGATAAAATATTTGATGTGGTGGACTGTCCTGAGCATAAGAGGGTGAGTGGAGTTGTGCTCTACTTTAGAGGAGAGGCTGATCTCTGGTGGACTGCTGAGGAGGGAAGGTTGAAGGCATTACCCAACTTTGGTTTAGAAGTTTTAAAAAGTGCAATGAGGAAAAGGTTTTACCCAGAGCATGTGAGGTTGCAGAAATATCATGAATTTACTGAATTGAAAAACGAGCTGATGATGTCAAAACCTATCATGCTAAGTTTGTGGAGCTTGCTAGATTTGCTCCGAACATGGTGTCTAATGAAGCTTCAAAAGTGCAACGCTTTTTGGAAGGGTTGAATTGGAACCTGCAGGTAACTTTAAGTATCATACCGTTAGGTACTTTACAGGAAGCTTATGTGAGGGTGGCTAATCTTTACCGTGTGCAAAGGAGGGAGGAAGTACAATCAGGATATAAAAGGAGATGGGAATCAAATAAAGCTGGAAATTTGGATAAGAAGATTAAAATGGAGGCAAAACCAGGTAAACCTATGTACCAAGGGCAAAGCTCGACTACTAATCAGAGTAGGAGGGCTAGGTATTTTTATTGTAAAATTTGTGAGCAAAATCGTCTTGGTGTGGACTGTCTAGGAAGACAGATGCAATGTTTCAAATGTGGAAGGATGGGACATCGAGCTTATGAATGCAGAGTTAGGAATGTAGCGGGTGGCGGCAATAATGAAGGTAGTAACCAGGCTGCTAAATTTACTCCTCGTCAGAATTATACTAACAGATCCTGGTAGTAGTAATCAAGGTGGAGCACAACAAGTCACTTATGGTGGTCAGTGAAATAGTTACAATGGCCAAAGAAATCAATTTAGTGGCCAAGGGAAACAACCTCAATATATTGGTGGGGGTGTACAAGGAGGAGGTCGAGGAGGAGGTTATAAGACTCAAGGACACATCAACGTGATAACCAAGGCTGAGGCTGAAGCTGAGCAGGAAGGAAACACTATATCAGGTATGTTTCCGGTTCTTGGAACTCATGCTAAGGTGTTATTTGATTCGGGTGCATCATGTTCTTTCATATATTCTGTGTTTTTAAAAGAGTAGGAGTTTTACCCAATATAGAAGTTAGTATCTCTATTTCTACACCCACAGGGAAAGTAGGATGTACTAAAAAGGTTGAAGGTGTAAATATATGTATTGGAGGCAAAGAGTTTGAGATGATGTGATAGAATTCGATTTAGGAGATTTTGACATAATCTTAGGGATGTATTGGTTAAGTAGGAATAAAGGACGTATAGATTATGAGAAATAGAAAATAAGTTTACAAGGAAAGAAGGGCAAAAGGGTGTCATACATTAATGGTGGAACTCAAAATAAAAAGGTTATATCAACTTTGAAGTTATGGAAAGGTCTCCAAACGGAGGATCAAGTTTTTATATGCTATATTCAAGAGGAGAATTCCTTGCAAAATCAAAAGGCAACCCCAGCAATTGAAGATTTGTCTGTTGTGCAAGAGTTTCCAGACGTATTCCCGGATGAGATTCCAGGTCTACCACCGGATCGTGAGATTGAATTTACTATAGATTTGGTACCAGGATCAGCTCCAATATCTAAGAATCCTTATAGGATCACCAAATGAGATGGAGGAATTAATGAAGCAGTTAGAAGAAATGCTAAAGAAGGGTTATATTCGTCCAAGTGTGTCACCATGGGGAGCTCCTGTTTTTGTTTGTCAAGAAAAAGGATGGAAGCATGTGGGTATGCATTGACTATCGGGAATTGAATAATGTTACTATCAAGAATAAGTATCCCTTGCCTAGAATTGAGGATTTATTTGATCAAATTCAAGGAGCTAAGGTATTTTCAAAGATCGATTTGAGATCAGGCATTCATCAGTTGAAGATAGCAGAGAAAGACATATCCAAGATGGATTTTCGTACAAGGTATGGACACTACAAATTTATAGTTATGCCATTTGGGTTAACCAACGCTCCGACAATCTTTATGGATTTGATGAATCAAGTTTTTAATCCATTTCTCGACAAATTTGTCGTAGTATTCATTGAAGACATATTAGTATACTCAAAGAGTGAAAAGGAGTGTAACACCCCTATTTTCACACCCTAAAATTTTCTTAAAATTTTACATTAATACTGCAGTGGAAGTCTTTACAAAACCGGAGTGCTACTCACCTACTTATTACAAAATATATGACTTGTATACAAAGTCTAAATTTTTGATAATCAACATACACAACTTTGTAGCCTTATACAAGACAACTAACTCCTAAAACTCTATGTGATCGTTCCCCATGTCCCATGCTCAAGCAATCCAGGTAGAGATTCTATCTTCACCTAAATCTGTGGCCAACAAACAATCACACAAAGGGGCCACATGACATAAACCAGAAAACATCAGCAAAGCTGAGTAACACTTATCTCAACTAGTAAAATTCATTTGAATAAATATCCTTGAGATATTTTAACTAATTCACACAATACATTTAGCAGAGTAATCATCCAGGATCACACCACATCCATACCTTAGTACATACCACATGTACATAGAAATACCATAACCATAATAAATTCACCAGAGATATAAGTCCATTTGTATTTTAGAAACCACATAACAATTTCCTCCATTTGTATCACAATTTATTGACCTTCCACCAATCCTCGAGCACACCGATCTTTTGACAAAGAGCTTCGAGGCTCTCGGCCCCTTCAACAATTAGTCCACCAATCCTCAGGCACACTGGTCTTTCGACAAAGAACTTCTACGGTCCTTGGCCCCTTGGACAAATTATAACCACCTCACCCTATGTCCTTAAGTGTGCACACCCCCCTAAAGGTAACTTTTGACTAGTAGAAGTAGATCATAGTGGCTTAGCTCCAATACAATGGTAGGAGCAAAAATTCAATGTATGGCCAACTTTTGGGCTCGACAGTATCAATGGCCAACTATGGCTCAACAGTTTTGAGATACATATTTCCAAGTTCACATTTCATGAACCACCAACAGAATTTAGAACTATTAACCAACCTTCCAATATGTAAAGGTCAATCATGAACACATCAAATAACCAAAGGCAACCACTAAACCAAAACAACTTCAACTCAAGTGTAGAACAAAAGTGCCCAAAAAGCACAATCAACACAATAATTGGGTTAAACTTAAAATCACTTCGGCCTATTGGTCAAACCACCTCAATATCATCAAATCAAAACCAAATAAGGTTAATAATACCAAGGAACCTCTTAGAAATTACGCATAAATTCAAACATGAAAAATCTTTAAGCATGTTTTGTTTCCCTAAGTCACCAATTACTTTCCCAATGTACCCACCACCTACAACTTCATAAATTAGTTATATATAGGCTAAAAAGACCATATAATCAAGTATAACCAACAACCAACACTCGAAACCACCTAGAGAGGTACAAAGCTCATTTTAGGCCTTAAAAGTTGTCTAGAACATAACCAACTTCCAAAGTTAATTCCCCTTGATTTTTAGAAAATTGGCTACATACTTATAACCAAGGTTACTTCCAAAATTTCAAAGCCAAAATAATTCGGGAACCTACTTAACCAAGTTACAAGGCGCATAGCTCATTTTCTTCTCTACGACCATTGTCTAACATATTTCTGTCTAACAACGAACCCTATCACCCAAACTCACTCAATATAAGTCCACTTAGTCAGAATATCTCACCAAATCCACCTAATCCCTATCAGATTCACCTTAGAGCTTAAAAACTTATTTCCCCCTTTAAGTCACCTAGAATCTACCCTACTTCTCAATGGTATTTTCCCTTGATTTTCACAGCATAGAAAAAGGGTTTTCAACTAAGACCATATCCAAAATTTTAATTTAAAACAAGATAGGGTTCGTAGGTAACCAGTCTCAAAAGCTTAAGGTCAAAAATATGCTTTAAGGAAATATTTAATGAGCATAGTTGTTACCTGACTTCTTCTTGACATTTTGACCACTTTTATACTTGATCCTCTATTGATTTAAGCTAAATACTCCACCCAAGAACTCACCTAGGCTCCTTGAGAATTTTCACTCCTTTGAATCTTGTTTTCTCCTTGAATTATGCTAGTTTATCTTGATTTTCCTTCTTCTAATGGGTACCCACGACTTCTCCTAGCTTCCTTGAGTGTTTTAATGGTGTAAATGATAAAAGGAAGAAGAAAGTGTGTTGGTTTCGTGAGGAACAAAGGCTGGATGAATGACCTCCTTAAATAGACATTATAAACCAATTCAGTCATAACATGAGTATGCTATTCCTATCCCCCCCCCTAACCCTTGGATCGTAGATATTTTCTAGGATAAATCTCCACCCTTGAAGTGTCTCCACCCTCGTTAATGAACGGATAAGGCTTATCCCTAAAATGATTAACAATAGGACGAATTAGTGTGTAATAAGGAGGTTAAGGAAGATGTCTTCACTTTCAACAACCCTTGGATCATAGATATTTCGCTAGGATAAATATTCACCCTCCATGTGTGACCTCCCTTCCTTAGTAAGGTGATAAGCCTTATAATTTTCATGATTATATAAGGACAAGAATAATTAATAAGGTTAGAACACATGTTTCATCCTCATTAGTTCCAACTGTTGTCTAATGATAAAGTGACACCTAAGGGGTTTGGTCATTAATGAAGGTGACACAAGGCTTCTCTTGATTGGACCATGTGTAGCTTCTCATCTTTTGACACCTCAACGCTTACATCATCGTTATGTCATACTGGCATCATCGCTGCATCATCACTACATCATCACTGCATCATGGTCAAAGTTGACCATTGACCAAGGTTTGACCATTGTCCAATGTTTAACCGAGGTTAGATCAAAGTCAGCCAAAGTTTGACCATAGTTGACCAAGGCTTCTTGAACTCTAAGTAGCTACCTGAAGTCTTAGTGTTTTATGGGAGTTTGAAAATTATGGTTTCCTAAGGTTTTAATTGAGTTTCCAACCATCTCGTGAGTCAATATTAAGTTAATATATCTCTTATAATAGGTTTCCAGGGTTTCCGGAACCATTTCCGGCACTTAGGGACTTTCAGGGCTTTTTGGAACTTTAGGGTTTTCCTTAAAATTTCAGGGTATTACAAGGAGCATGCAGATCATTTAAGTCAGGTTCTCCAGCTTTTGAGAGAAAAGAAATTATATGCTAAGCTGTCAAAATGTGAGTTTTGGCTCAAGGAGGTATCATTTCTTGGACATGTGGTAACGGGAGATGGAATTTCAGTAGATCCTGGGAAAATTCAAGCAGTTAAAGAATGGCCTAGACCAACAAATGTTATGGAAATCTGAAGTTTCCTTGGTTTAGCAGGATACTACAGAATATTTGTTCAAGATTTTTCCAAGATTGCAAGACCACTTACAAATTTGATGAAGAAATAAGTACCATACAAGTGGGATGATAAGTGCGAGGAAGCTTTCCAAACTTTGAAGGAAAAATTAACTACAACTCTGATCCTTGCATTACCTTGTGGAACATAAGACTATGAGGTTTACAGTGATGCATCCAAGTATGGCTTAGGATGTGCCTTAATGCAAAATGTTAGAGTAATAGCCTATGCATCAAGACAACTGAAAAAATATGAGACGAGATATCCAGTGCACAATTTAGAACTTATAATTGTGGTGTTCGCGCTAAAGATTTAGAGACATTACCTATATGGCACCTCATGTAAGATCTATACATAACACAAGAGCTTAAAGTACATTTTCACTCAAAGGAGCTTAATATGAGACAAAGGAGGTGGTTAGAACTTATTAAGGATTATGATTTGGAAATTTTGTATCATGAAGGCTAAGCCAATGTTGTGGCAGATGCCTTAAGCTGAAAAAGGAGTCATGAAAGTGAAGCAAATTGGATATTACGGGATCAGCTAGTGGAAGATTTTAGGAAATTGAATCTTGAGGTAGTAACACCCAGAGAAGTTAAGAAGGAAATTTGTGCACGTATGTAAGCATTCCTTGATATATACCCGAAGATTTTAGGCTGTAAACAAGAAGATGAAAAGCTAAGGAAAATAAAAGATAAAGTAGAAAAAGGAGAAGCTCCGGATTTTGAAATTTACGAAGATGAGAACTTAAGATTTAGAGGCAGATGGTGAGTACCAGATACCCGTGGGGATCTCAAGGAAAGATTAATGAAGAATGCTTATAGCTCTAGTTATTCGATGCATCCCGGAGGAGATAAATTGTATAAAGACATGAAGAGACACTTTTGGTGGCCAAATATGAAAAAGGAGATAGTAGAGCATGTATCCAAATGTTTGACATGTCAAAAGGTGAAATTTGAACATCAGAAAGTTGGAAGTATAATGTAACCTTTGGATATACCCAAGTGGAAATGGGACTCAGTATCTATGGATTTTACAGTTGGGTTACCGCCAACTAAAGGAGGAATAGATCAAATTTGGGTGATAGTAAATTGATTGACTAAGACTACAAGGTTGATTCCTATGAAAAGCACATGGTCAATGGAGCAACTCGTGGATGCATATATTAAGCTTGTGGTTAAATATCATGGTGTTCCTGTGGAAATTATTTCTAACAGAGACCCAAGATTTACTTCTCACTTCTGGCAATAGTTTCAAAAGTTATGGGAATGAAGCTAAATCTCAGTACTGTATATCACCCTCAAACGGATGGGTAGACTGAGCGAACCATCTAGAATTTGGAAGATATGTTAAGAGCCTGTGCAATGGATTACCAGGGATCTTGGCTTGATAAGTTACATTTAATTGAATTTTCTTACAATAACAGTTATCACTCAAGTATCCACATGGCACCGTATGAGGCATTATGGAAGGAAATGTTAAACTCCGTTATGTTGGGATGATTCAAGAGAGCCAATCATGGTAAGACCAAACTGACAGAAGAAATGGTACAACAAGTCAAAATATTCAACAGAGGTTGAAGGCTGCTCAAGACAGGCAAAAGTTATATGCTGATCTACATAGAAGACCAATCGAATTTAACATGGGAGGTAAAGTATTTTTAAAGGTATCACCCACAAAAGGCATGGTATGATTTGGGAAAAAGGGGACACTTGCTCCTAAGTTCATTGGTCCTTACGACATTTTGGAAAGAGTTGGGAAGTTGGCATATCGGCTAGCCTTGCCAATGGAGTTAGATAAGTGCATAATAGTTTCCATGTCTCACAACTGAAAAAGTATGTTCTAGATGAATCACATATCTTACAGCCAGAAGAGGTGGAGATAGGGTCCGATCTTACTTGTGACTTGTGAGGAGCAACCTATTAAGATTATGGATCATAAAACAAGGGAAACTAGAGGCAAATCGTTGGACTTGGTCAAAGTCTTATGGACTCATCATGGGATTCAAGAAGCCACATGGGAACTAGTAAGCAAGATGAAGAATCAATACCCGAACTTTTTAACTAAGGTTAGTAATAAAAGTTTTGGGAGAAACTTTTTTCTTTAAAGGGGGGAGAAACATAGATAAAATGTTGAAAGTTTCATGACTGATATGTTTGCTCAGCATGGTTATATAAATGTTCTTGTTCACTTAATAAGTGAAATGGTGGTGTCATTGTTGCGTGTATTATTAATATGATGAAGGGTGGTTATCTGCACCATTTGTGCTTCTAATTGAATTATGATTGTTCTGTGGTGAGGTGGCTATATGGTGGATACTATTGCACTATATGATGAATGTACTGGAATTTTTAATAAAAGCAGTAATTACATTTCATTGTTATGTAATTTTCATGTAAGTCATGAGTGTAAGCTTCGGGGATGAAGCTTGGTTTAAGGGGGCGAGGATGTAATACCCACCATTTTATGAACCCTAGTTGGAAACCTAGATGCTAGAGAACACTAGAAACCCTAATTCCCATAAAACACCCAGTAAACCCTAATTTCTGAAGGTTCTAGAAACTCTCGGAAATGACTGAAATCGTTAGGAACTAATGATAGCTGCTAACCCTAGGAAGTGTGTTATAGACTCTTGAGGATATTAATAAGTAAAAGACAACTAAATACTTCCTTTTACAATGTAGGACAATTTAGTTACATTTTCAAAATTTAGTGATTTCGGGTAAACTGAGCTCAAAGAAAGCTTCAAGAGAGGCATTAGAAAATTTCTTTTTACATGATTACTAATACTAGCATTAATCTAAATACATAACTAGCCTTAATATCCATGAAAATCCCAAGCCAAACAAGGCCCTAGGGGTGGCCAAAAATATCACCCATTAACCTCCTTACTATTCACTAATTTGTTTTATTCTCATTAATCTTGTAGCCACTTGTTCCCCTTCATTAAATGCTACCGGTTCTATGTGTAGGGTTGAGATTAAATCTGATCCAAGTGTCTATCATCTAAGGGATTAGAAGGGATAATCCTTATCTTTGTAATGATTACCTTAATTAATGAAAAAACAAATTAAACTCATTTTAAGAGTTCATTCACGCCATTATAAGGGAGGGATAGAACCTAGCTTCCTTGCTATTCTTTACACATACCCACACCACACATGCCCAAGAAATTGTTATAAGCAACAACACCACTAGAGAAAAGGAATTCAAGCTGAAATTCAAGGAAAACAAGGTTTAAAAGATGGGAAATTGCTAGAGTTCTTGGGTGAGTTTCTAGGTGAAGGAATTAGATTTAATCATCTGAGAAACAAGTAGGGACGTGCCCAAAATGGCAAGAAGATCCCAGGTAACATCTATGCACACCTATTCTTTCCTTAAATCATGTTTTTGGCTTAAACTGTTTGACATTGGTTCACTATGAACCCTAGTTTATTTTAAGCTAAAACTATGACAGTGTTATTAGCGTGATAATACTAGGTTATTTTGAGAAAATTAGGTGAAAATACTATTGGTAAGTAGGATAAATTCTAAAAGACTTAAAGAAGGGAAAAATGTGTTTTAATACTTCTAAGGTGAGTTCGATGGGGTTTGAAGAATTTTTGACTTATTTTATCTATTCGAACTTATATTAAGTGATTCTAGGTGTTAAGAGTTCGTGGTTAGGTGTAAAAATGTTAGGAAAAGATGGTAGGGTTAAAATGGTGCTTAAAACTTTGAAACTTGGTTAAGAGGGTTTCCGAATTCATTTGCTTTGAAATTTTTATAGGGATCTTAGTTCTAGTTTTATGGATTATGTTAGAAAAATCAAGGGAAATACGTTTGGGAAGGCAATCAAACTCTAGTCAACTCATAAGACCTAAAAATGAATTTTGAGCCTCCCTAAGTGATTGCTGGTGTTTTTTGATGATTATACTGTGTTTCCTTGACTTAGTAGTCTATAAATTACTTAAGTAAGAAGTTTTAGGTGGTGGTTGTGTCTACAAATCTTGGTTGCTTGATAGGGCTAAAACTGTGCTATAAGACCTTTATGCTTGTACTTGGAATTAATGTGTGATTTTAAGGCTTATTTGGTGTTAATCAGTTAATTTGGTTATGTTTTGATGATACTGAGGTATTTTGACCTTTGGTATGAAGTGGGTTGAGTTTAACTAAATATGGTTTAAATTGTGCTTTACAAATACTTTTGATGTTTTGAATGATCTCAGGCTGGTTTGGTTGATTGATATTGCTTATGGTGGTGGATTGGTATTGAGAATTTGTTATATAAGGCTAAGGTTAGCATGGGCTATGGTTAACCCCATCATTTAAACAAATCTTTAATGAATTATCAGTCAGGTTCTTTACACTTCCATCCCATGAAAGAAGTGACCTATAGTCTACTATAAGTGTTTATTTAACCTTAGGGGTGAAATGGTACATGTCCCTAAGTTCCCAAACAATCTTCTCGAGTAATTCACTAGTCGGAATCCTAATCTATCATCAAGCTTTTCAAGTTTTATCAAGTTACCTTGTTACCGAGTAAGGGGAGCACAAGAGAGAGAGAGAAAGAGATTCGCAATAACAATGCAACAGTGGAAATTCTCAAGCATAGATCGTGTGCCTTTCATTGGGGGGGGTGAACCCCTATTTATAGTGTTTCCCACAGGCTTTCTTGGCCTATCACATTGTGCCAGCCTAGCACATAAATATCTTGATAGACCTACAAAATATCTCATAAGTATCTTATCCTAAGTTCCCTATCGTTGGCCGCTATTTATACTTGTCCTATCTTCCTATCGACCGGCCACAGGCGACCGGTCGTTACTCGTGCTACATATGGCGTATTTGGTGACCGATCGTTTCTTACGCTGTGTCTCAGTTCCTTGACGACCGGTCGTGGATGACCGGTCACAGCGATGGTTTTGGCGACCGGTCACAGATGACCGATCGCTTTCTACGTTACGCTCTAAGATTTCTAGCGATCGGCGAGGCGCCGCTTTCGATCCGGCGGGGGTCTCCTGGGCCTAGTTAGGGATGCCCGGTCGCTGCCTTGGCTTTCCTTTTCTTTTCCTTTTACCTCACTGGGTCATTGGCCTTTTTCAGGGCTCCTGGACGTGTTTCCCCTCTTCATCAGTCCCACAAGTTCTACTTTTGGCGTTCTGAAAAAGAAAGTAGAACTTTGCTCCTGGCTCTTTTGGTCTGGCTTTGGGGATGAAAAAATTTTGCCCTTGCGTCAGGCCTTGTCCTCTTGTTGCTCCCGCCTTGTCCTCTTGTTGCTCCCCATCTCCTAGTCCCACAAGTTCCGCCTTTTGCTTCAGAAGAGAGGGGGGAACTTCTTGCGATCCACGCGTTGCGGGCGCCGCGTTTGTGCCGCACTCGCGCCTGCGCCTGCACGGAGTAACCGTTGCGGAATTTTATCGTCTCACGTACGCCAGCCGTCGCTGCATAATACGTAGAGTCTCTACCCTTTTCCTGCAAAAAGCGCTTTTTTGTTTGTTTTATATTTTATAAGTATTTCGGAAATTATTTTACCGCTTTTAAAAGGTTTTGGGAGGGCAACGCTTTCTCTTTCCTCCAATTTTTACGCTTCACAGGTTTTCGTGCTTTCTCTTACGCTTTGCTATTTCCGCATTCTCTCTTTTCGCTCTGCTTCGTCTTCCTTGATTACCTCGCTCCCGTACTTTCCCTGCTCCAATGGCGTCTTCCAGCTCTAAATCATCTCGCACTTCTGCTTTAAACACCATCGTGGGTTCCAAATCGGGGGGGGGGGGGAAATCCGCCCATCCTTCTTGAAGCCTAAGTCTGCCTACTCCAAGAATCGGGAGCCATTACCTAGCATTTTGGATGTTAAAGCTCTCGATTCCCTTCTTACGAAGGGGAGGTTCCCATTGGGACTCAGATTTTCCTTCCTTCCGACGATTCGCATCCCCTCGACGATTTCGGTCGTGGCTACGTCGTGTATTCCGATTTCTTCCTACGTGGAATGGCAGTTCCTCCCCACCCATTCGTAAGGGGGTTCTGATTCGCCTCTGCTGCACGCTTGCCCAGCTTCATCCGAAGGCTATATGTCAACTCCATGCATATGTTGCTCTCTGCGCCGAGGAGGGGGTCGCGCTTTCTGCTACAGAGTTTGTCCAGTTTTTCACCAGCAGGGTCAATTCTGACAACTTGACCATATCCGGCCGGTCTAGGTATTCGCTCTTTGAGTATAAGAAGCTTGCTCAGCGCTGGAATGCGCGGTGGTTTGTCATCGTCCCGCCTCCCGGGCGGTACCTTGGGGTGCCTACTGTCCTTCGATTATCAAGGGCTCCCTACACTGCCCCATGTCATCCAAATCGGAGCTCCCCATGTCCCAGGTTCTGAGGGCGGTGAGCGATCGTCATCCAAGCATGGAGGACTTTTTCACCAGCGTGCGTCTGGCCTCGCTTGCGCACTCTGAGGGTAAGAGCTTTCGCCCCCTGCTTTTTTTTTGCTTTTGTTTTGCCTCGGCTCCTTGTTACTCGTGCTTCCCTTCTGTCGCAGATTTTCCTCAACTTGGGGCAAAGGTGGGTCCCTTCCATAGTTGGCGGCTAGTGTCCTTCAAGACGGGGGAAGGGAAGGTGGACTACTATGCCACCCTGGACGCTGTGGAGACGACAACTCTTCGCGAAGAAGAGGCGGTTGTTGCTGGTAAGAAGAGGTCTGGGAAGAAGCTGAACACCCAGCAAAGAAACAGAGACCAGCGAGGGTTAGAGAAGAGGGGTCCCCTAGGACACCGGAGACCCGGTCACCTGACACTTTTAATCAACCAGGTACTTGGTACACTAGTCAGGTTCCGGCCGTCGGGTTTTTCTCCCTCTTACGTCTGGGTCAGATCTCAATCTTAGTCCATGGGACGAGAGAGAGTGTGCATGTGCGGTTGTCCTTCACGTTTTATCTGTTCCGGCTTTGTTGTTTTGCTTCTTCTTCACCTTGGTTGTTATTTGTTGCTGATGTCTGGTTCTGCTTTTGAGGTTATCCACTTTTGTGTGTGTTTCTCTGCTTTGCAGTTCCCGAGGCCGAGAATGTCGGGGCCGAGGAGAGAGCAGGACAACCCGGCGTGGGCGTGGCGACTGGTCAACCTGTCCCTTACTCAGCATCACCAGAAGACCCTTGCCTCGAAGGGTAGGGTGAAGCATATGGCTAAAAAGACGAAGGCCTCCGACATAGTGCACCTCGATGGGTCGGGCGCCACGGATACCGCTCCGTAACAGGACCTTTTGGAGGAGATTGTCCCTTCTGGGCCCTGGGCTTCATTACCTGGGGAAAGCGGCTGCAGAGCGGGTGTCGCACCGGGCGCAGCTGAGGAGGTGCCCGCAGACCCGGAGCTTCGCTCAAAGGCGAAGGAGGATACCGATACAGCCACGTCGTCCTCACCTCCTCCGCCCGCCAGTGATTCTTTCTGTGAGCCGTCTGAAAAGGACGGATGATTCTACCACCGCGGCCGGCCTCTTCCTTTATTGCCCGTGACGGAGTCGTCTTCCTACTTCGAGCTGTGGAAGGAGGCAATTCGCCGGTCTGACTCTCCTGACGGTCTCTTCGCCCCTATGAAGACCGTGACCGCGTTGAAGGAGAGGTTAAGGATCGGGGAGGGTGGAGCGGACGCCATCATGCGCCACTCTTCCCTCTAGACGACTCGCTTAACCTTATGTGGCAGGGGATCTACCGGGTGAGTGGTTCACCTTAATGCTGGGTTGCGTGCTTCTCTTAATTTTCTTATGTTCATCGTTTTACTTTGCATAGACGGTGGCTTTTGCTCAAAGTGTGGACGTGCACACACGGGCTCTCCATTCGAAGCTTCGCCTTGAGGAGTGTCGGGCCCGTAACGCTCAAGAGGAGTTGAGGATAGAGCGGTCTTCCAACAGCATCTTCGTTGACACCGTTCAAGAGGAGATCTCCAGGTGGGTGCACGAGCAGACCGCGACTATGAAGAAGGAGCTGGGCGATGCTCACCGGGCGTGCACCAGGCAGAGTGACGAGTACGAGGAGCAGTTGAAGAGGCTGCATGAGGAAAACCTCTCCCTTAAGGGTCAGATCCGGTCGCTAGAGACAGAAGTTGCGTCTCTAAAAAAAGGTATGAAGTAGTTTGCTGACGCCCGGTTGCATGCCTTTTCTGACTTGGAGTCCTTGGTGGGGCAGGCCTGAGCTTCTCATGATCAAGAGGTTGAGAGTCTTCGTGCCGAGAAGGCCATTTTAGCGTAGGAGAAAGCGCTGCTTGCTGAGGATAGGGCTAAGCTTGCACAAGAGCTTCGTTCTGCCTCTGAGGCGAATGCTCTTCTAAAAAAGGAGTTGTCGTCCTCCGAGGCGAGAACGGCGGAGGTGGCCCGGGCGGGCGAGGTCCAAGTCTTCGAAAAGGGGAGGCTGTCTGCCGAGATCCACAAGCTGTATGGTGAGCTCGCCTCCACAGAGCAACGACTCTCCTCCGAAGAGAAATAAGAATGCTGGAGGAGGAGTTGGCTAAGCTGCGGCTAGAAAACTCCGAGCTGGCCACGAGAGGTGATTCTTTACTTTCCCAATCATTCTTTGTTGCTTTTCTCGCCCTTTTTTGATAAAAGTTTTTCTTCTCCCCCTCTCTTTACTTAGGCTCGAGGCCTGGGAATCCCGTGGAGGGGCTGGAGAAATTAAACCTGCGGATCGACGACCTCGAAGAAGAGTTGATTGCCGCGAATGCTAACCGCGATCGGTACCGGGCTTACGCTCAGACCCTGGAGCAACAGGTGACCGGTCTCGAGGCTTATTCTCGGAAGGTGCGGGAGGACCTGCAGCAGAGCAGAGCACGAAGCTTGCCCACCTGAAGGAATCCTTCACTTCTCAATGCGGGAGGATGGTTAAATCGTGCCGCCAAATTGACTCGAGGTTTTTTACGGGCAAGGGCGAGGTCATGGACAACGGCCTTTACCGGGAGTTATCTTTTAAGGAGGTTGCACAAAAGACTTCCTTTCACGAGGTGCTTGAGAGGTTCGGGCGTCTTCCTGGGGAGACGTGCCTTGTTCCTGGCCAGGCGTCTTTTCTTCCTCCCAGGAGCACCGCGCATCAGGGTGGTGTAGGTCTCCGTCCTCTGCCGGGAGGTCTGGGTCTTCAGAGAGTGTACAAGGGGCCGCTGGCGTGAATCTCGACACTGTAAAGGAGGCTTAGATAGGCCAGATAAAACTTAGATTAGTTTTAGCTTTCTTCCTCTTTTTTGTTTTGATGTGCATGCGCTTTTTACAGTTAATGGAATTATTTGTCAGTTGCTTTGCTAATTAGTGCTATTTTTATTTCATGACCGGTCGTTCTCTACGACTGGTCGTTTCTGTTTTGCGCGTGCTACCGATTACACTCTCTAGTGGGTTGTCTTTATTTTACGGACGCGACCGGTCGCACTTAACGACCGGTCGTTCCGTTTTTATCTTAAGGATGCGACTTGGTCGTTTTCAACGACTGGTCGTTCCTGCTCTCGCCCGGTCGCAATCAGTGACCGGGCGCTTCTGTTTGTCCTTTCCCTATCCTTGCTTTTGATAGAGCGCAAGCGATGGTACTCACGGTCGTTCCCCCTTTCTTTTCTTTTTCTCGTGAGAGGGAGAAAGAGTTTCGAGGGGGATCCGACCAGGGTACGGTGTGGCGTCCCACACCTAATGATTCACCCTTACAGGCGACCAGAGCTCCCGGGTTTTCGGAGATGGGTTTTCCGTTTTTGTTCTCGTTTAAGTGCGACGACTCGTGACAAGATTTTCAGGGCATTGCATCCTGTAGGGCATGGCCCGGGTGTTTCTTTTCAGGGCATTGCATCCTGTAGGGCATGTCCCGGGTGTTTCTTTTTCAGGGTATTACATCCTGCAGGGCATGGCCCGAGTGTTTCTTTTTTAGGGCATTACATCCTGTAGGTCATGGCCTGAGTATTTCTTTTTGTTTTGTGGCTTTCACAGCCCCGGGACATGGGCCCAGGTTTTTCTTTTGACGCGCAGATCTTTCCAAAAATAATCCCCTTTATTGATGTTGTCAAAGCATTACATCGATTTTCATACATAAAAATTCTTGAGGCATTCTGAGTGCCAGGAATGGGGCAATTCGTATCCCTCGACATTCTTTAGGTGATATGAAGCTCGTCCAACCTTTGATGGATAATGTAAGGACCTTCCCACTGGGTGTCAAGTTTTTTGGGCTGCTTAACTTCCCTTAGAACCAGCTCGCCGGGAACAAAGCTTCGTTCCCTAACCATGCGGTTGAAGTACTTCTCTACCTTCCTTTGTCTTTCACCATCCGGGCTGTCGCAACAGCTCTCTTTTCTTCGAGCAGGTCTAGGCAGTCTTTTATCCCTTCATTGTTGAGCTGCTGTCATAGGATTCCCAACGGACTGACGGGATCATGATTTCAGCCGGGACGACTGCCTCCAAGCCATAAGTTAATCTGAAGGGTGTTTCTCCGGTTGGTCCTTTTTCCGTCGTTCGATAGGACCATAGGATTTGGTGCAGTAGTTCGGCCCAACTTCCCTTTTGCCTCCGAACTTTCTTTTCAGAGCTTTTATGATCTGCCCATTTGCGTTCTCGACCTGCCCGTTGGCCTGGGGGTGTGCTACCGACGTGAACCTTACCTCTATCTTCCACTGCTCACAAAACTCTCGGAAACTGTCGCAATTGAACTGTGTCCCATTGTCAGTTATTATGGTCCTTGGCAATCCGAATCTACACACAATATGTTTCCATACGAACTCTTGCGACCTCTTGGCTGTGATGGACACAGTAGGCATTGCCTCAACCCATTTCGTGAAGTAGTCGATGGCTACGTATACGAACTTGAACCTCCCGAGAGATGCTTCCGGGAAGGGAACAATGATATCCAGTCCCCACATTGCGAACGGTACTGGGGATAGTATGGCTTTTTGCACGGCCAGGGGGTTATGTATCCTGCTGCCGTGCTCCTGGCATCTGGTGCATTCCGAATGTACTCCTTGTAGTGGTCTTGCTTTCTTGGCCAGTAGTAACCGAGCCTTATGATTTTGTGGGCCGTGGCTCTTTCCCCTTGGTGGTTTCCGCAGACCCCTTCGTGTACCTCCTTTATAAGCTCACTTCCTCGTTCGTGACGCATCTGAGGGCGGGCCTCGCGAACGATCTTTTGTAGAGGCGTCCCTCCTCAAAGAAGAATGATGTCGCTCATCGTTTCACGGTCCTAGCTTCTTTATCCTCCGGAGGCAATTTTCCTTTTAGGATGTATTCCACGATCGGGGTCATCCAAGATTCCTCAGGTACGAGGGGCTCAGTCGTCAGGACCTGGGCTTCGTCTACGCTCGGATTGGCCTTGGTTTCCAACCACACCTTACTTGGTACTCTTTCGGCCATGCTCTCTAATTTCGCTAGCGCGTCAGCTTCGGTGTTTTTTGTCCGGGGTAGGTGCTTCAGCTCGCATCTTGAGAAGCTTGCTTTTAGCTCTTGAACCCTGGGTAAGTACTTCCAGAGTTTCTCTTCCTTTACCTCATATATGTTGTCATGTTGCCGGGTGACCAGCAAGGAGTCTGAGTATTTTCCAGGTCTGTTGCGCCTAGGGCAATGGCAACCTATAGGCCTTTAATGAGAGCTTCGTATTCGGCCTCGTTGTTTGTTACTTCAAACTCAAACTCATCCGTCGGGAGTTTGGACTACAATCCCCGCTCCCGCTCCTGCCTTGCACCGGGCGTCTCTACCTAAATGATGAAGGGGGTGGGTGGCTTTCCTTCTTCTTGGTCGAAGCTGGTTTCCGTTATAAAGTCCGCTAGGGCCTGAGCTTTGATCGCCGTTCGCGGTAGAAAGTGAATTTCGTACTGGGTGAGTTCGACTGCCCAGCTTACCATGTGTCCTGATGCGTTTGGATTATTCATTATTTGCTTCAACGGCCAGTTGGTTCTTACAAGGATTCGGTGTGATTGGAAGTACGGTCGTAGCTTCCGGGATGCCACCACTAGAGCAAAAAAGACCTTTTCAATATTGGTGTAGCGCCTTTCCACGGGGGTCAGGATCTTTCTTGTGTAGTAGACGGGAATCTCCTTCTTTTCGTCTTCCATGATTAGGACCGCTGCCACCGCCCATGCTGATGCGGACAGGTAGAGGTAGAGGTCTTGACCGGGCATTGGGACTCCCAGCTTGGGTAACTCTCGGATCATTTCTTTGATCTTCTCGAAGGCTTCTTTGCATTCTTGCCCCCACTGGAACTTGTTGTTCTTTCTCAACGTGTTGAAAAACGGGATTGCTTTTTCTGTAACTTTGAACATAACCTACTTAAGGCCGTGAGTCTCCAGTTGAGGGCTTGGACGTCCTTGATGCTTCTGGGAGGGCTGAGGTCGAGAATCGCCTGGGTCTTTTCCGGATCCACTTCTATTCCTCGTTGTCCAACGATGAAAACCAAGGAATTTTCCTTTGGTGACCCCGAATACGCATTTCTCCGGATTTAGCTTAATCTGGAATTTGTCGAGTGTGGTGAATGTCTCCTTCAAGTCTTTCATGTGTTGTTCTTTGGACGGGCTTCTCACGACTATGTCATCCACATAAGCTTCCACATTTCTCGAGAGTTGCTCCCGGAATACTTTGTCGATCATCCTTTGGAAAGTCGCACCGGCATTCTTTAATCCGAATGGCATCACTTTGTAACAGAAGATTCCTGCTGAGGTAACGAAGGAAGTTTTTTCGGAGTCCTTCTCCTTCATCTTTATCTGGTTGTACCCAGAGAATGCATCCAGGAAGCTTAAGACGGAGCTTTGGGCCGATGAGACGACCAGTCGATCTATTGATGGCAACGGGTAAAAATCTTTGGGACATGCCTTGTTTAGGTCGGTGAAATCCACACACATTCTCCATTTCCCATTAGATTTCTTTACCATAACCACGTTTTTGGACTTCTTCTCGAGCAGCTTGGTCCCTCTCTGCCCCGATCACCCTCCTTCTTTGGCGGATTGCCGGGTGCGCTGGGGTCCACGTTGAGATTATGCTGGATAACATTTGGGTCTATTCCGGGCATCTCCTCTGTGCTCCAGGCGAACGTGGCCCTTCTTTTTTCCAGGAATCTTGTTAGATGGATTTGCTCTTCGCTGTCAAAGGCATTTCCAATTTAAAGAATTTGCTGGGGTCAGTTCGTAAAGGTACCTCTTTTGGGAGATCAGCGGGAGCCTCGTACCGCTCTGCTGTCTCGTCGGGGAGGGGGAGCTTTCCCTTGAATTCCTTCTCGGATCCCACGGTTTTGACGGTCCCGTTTCCTGGTAGGTTTTCCATGATCCGCACCTCGCATACCCACGTGACTTTCTGGCTTCCTCTCACCGTAACGAGTTTCCCCGACCTGGTTAGGTACTTCATTTTCAGGTGATGGGTGCTACAAATGGCTCTGAAGGCGTTTATCCCTGGTCGCCCGAGGTACATATTGTACCCAGAGAGCCCGGGAAGGATGAAGGCTGTCAATTCTTCCGTGCACCTCTCATCCCCTTGCCCTAGGGTAATGGTGAAGTCGACGCTCCTTGTAGACTTAGCCGAGATCCCTCCTATGAAACCACACAGTAAGCTGAATAGGGTTTGATCCTATCTTCTGGTATCTCGAGTTTCTTTACCGCCTCGGCAGAAATGACATTAGCACCTGCTCCGCTGTCGACCAGGATTCCTTCCATCATGCGCTCATTCACCTAGGCCCTTATGACCAGCGGGTCGTTTATGCGGGTACAGGACTCCGTCTTCATCATCCTCGGTGAAGTAGATTGGAGGAAGCTTTTGGTGTTTCGCGACCTTCTTGTCCGGGAGCTCTCGGTGAACCTCGTGGACGTGTCTTTTCCTTTCATTGGGGGTCAGGGGCCCCACTTCCGAGAATAGTCCTGTGAACATTCTCAAGGAGAGTTTTATTAGTTTCCTTATCTTGCTTTGTTAGCATTGTTTATTTGTAAGTTTGTGACACGTGAAACTTTATCGGGATGCAAGCATTTATATGGTAAAAAAGCTTTTATAAAGTAGTAACAAGCTACAGCCTCCCACGGGGTACAAAGGTGATTCCTCCCTTCTAAAGGAGCACTTCACACCCTTTTCTAGAGAATTACCCTAGGCAATCTACAGACCTGTGATTACCTCGAAGGACTTGCTATGGTCCAACTCTGGGTGGACTTCTTCTTCTGGCTTAGGCCGGGAGGACTGGCTACCAGAGTGCTGCCTATGCTGGCCTCCCCTTCCTTTCTTCTTGTTCTCCTCAATCAACCTTAGCTCCTTGGCGAGGTTCGCGCAATTGATGGTCCTGTGGCTGCGGTGTCCGTGATACTCACAGAAGGCTACTGGCACCTCCCCTGGGCTGGGCTTTCTCGGTGGGGGCAAGAGTCCTTCCCTTACGGCGGCGGCATATTTCCCTGGGTCTATCTGTACTGTTGGGAAGGTCCTGGAGCTCGAGGTCTGCTGTCCCTGGGGGGCCGGGGTCTTGGAATAAGGCTTGTACCGGCCCCCTCCTTGGTGCGAGCCTCCAGTCGCAATCACCCCTCCTGGCTTCCCTTCTTCTCACTCGCGGCGGGAGCTCTAAAGCTGCTGAGGAGTTCCTTGGCCTTATTTTCCGTAACTTCTGATTTGAGGAAGTCGTGGATCATCTCGGCTAGCTCACCATGCGACTTTGGCGCCTTGGTGGCTATTTTTCCAGCGAGACGGGGGTGGGCCAAGCCGTTACCAAAGGCTTTGATCAGTATCGTTTCATCGATGTCGTCAATTTCAGCCACCTGTTTATGGAACCGCTCGCTGTACTCCTTTATGGTCTCCCCCTTCGTCTGCTTCACATCCATGAGCTCTATCGTTTCCCTTTTTACCTTTTTACTAGCCGCGAAGTATTGTTGGAACTCCTCGGTTAGTTGCTTGAAACTGGAGATCGATTGGGGCGGTCTAGACGAGATCCAGCTCAAGGCTCTCTTGGAGAGTGTCCCGGGGAATAAGTTGCACAAGGCGAGAGAGCTAATCACCTGGGTGTTCATGGCGAACATGAACTTCTTAATGTGTTGAGTAGGATCCCCTATACCGTCGTACTTCTCCACTGCCAGGGCGACGAAGTGGGGCGGGAGCTTGGCCCTGCGGATCTTTTCAGAGAAGGGGTATAGGCTCATGTCGATGGCGTCATCTTCTTCCTCCTCGATGGTGGTTAAGGCCTCTCCTCGTGAAATACCCCAAACCTTGATATGTGGTTTAAATATCAAACTATGGTATGTAAAGGCTAAAAAGTGCCTTAGAAACGTCAGGGAACAATTTAAACCATAGTAAAATGCAATAAAGCACTAAGATACAGTTTGAGCAAAAACATGCTTTAAGCTAGGAGTGAACTTGGTTACGACCCACAGAGCCTACCAAGACTTAATAATATTCAATTTTGATTTAATAAGGCTAATTAAGTCCTTAGGAAACTTTGGTAGACAATGAAACTAACAAAACACAAATAAATACCTTAAAGCCAATAAGAGCAAAAATGTGCTCTAAGCTTGGGATAAATTTGTATAAGACCTAACGGTCATACCTATACCTTATAAATATGTTAATGAACATATTAAATCAATTACCAAAGAAAACCAAGCTTGAAAACAAGTTAAAACACAAAAAGTGCTTTAAGGAGTCTTAAAGCACATTTTTGAAAAATTGTCTTGTAAATGAGTTTTGAATGGCTAAATGCCCATCATTACTCTTTAATTAACATGTGTACTATATAGTATCACATTTGGAAGTCTATATCAATGGGAAATCAAAAATTTCACATCTACGTGCCTTGTTTTAAGTGAATAGTAACTAAAATAAGCTAGTGTGTAACATATGTTGTTATAAGTAAATTAATTGGTCAACAAAGACCATGACTAGGCCTAAAACATTAAGGGGCCGGTTTCTCCATGTGTGACTCGCCACACTTGGTCAATCAAATAACTAAGGAAAGTAATAAAGCAAAAGAACTATTTACTTTAACATAAATATCTTCCAAAAGTAGAACTCATCTTCATTCTTTCATTTTATTTCATTTCACACGTCTCCTTCCTCCCTTCATGCTCTCTTCTACGGTTTGCTACAGCCATATACAATTCTCAATTTTCTTTCACTTGTAACTTCTAGCTCCATGGTCCAAATTCAATTTCAAGACCACCATTCTTCTAGTTGGAGCAAGCTCTACACTTCTATCTTTTCAAATCTTCAAAAGCCTCATTTCGGTGCCAAGGAGATACACCATTGATGGAGCTTGAGTTCATCTTTTCACATATTGTTGTTCTCCCTTGCTTCAAGGTAAGGAAACTCAAAGAAAATCCATGTTTCCTCCATGTTTTCATGTTGACCGAAAATCACCACTAAAGGTGTATTTACCTTGCTTTGTTTTAGCTTCATTTGAATCTTCCAAGGGCTAGGAGGAGTCCTCTCTTGATACTCATTCAAGCTCTCTTTCCATTCAAAGGTAAAACAATTACCTTAATATGTTAAGATAATATATGTAACTAGGGTTTGCAATGAGATAAAGCATAATGCTTGAATACTCATTCTATTATTTGTACAATGTTTAGAAGTTGACAAGCAACCAAAAGCCTTGCCAATTTAGTCAAGGAAACAAGAAAGAAGTTTGTGAGGAAAAGAGGTAAATATGCTATCTCAATGTAGTTTAAATGCCTTAGGAAAATGAGCTTGATTTGCTTAATAAAATACCTAAGGAGCCAATGGTGAATGACCTAGAGAAATGCTCTCAAGGAGTTTATTAAGGGCATATGTATTGTTGGGTGTATTTGCAGGTCAAAGGCATTACTTATGTGGGAAATTCAGTGTTTAAGGTTTATGCAATTTAAGGGCCTAATAGCCATGTTATTTAAGGGCCTAAGTGCCAAGCAATTTAAGTTATGCACTATATTGTGATGTAGTGCTAAATGTGTGAAGTTTGTGTATAAAAATGTGTTTGATGGATTTTAGGTGTTCTTGAATGAAATAAGGTAAAAACCTAAGTGTTTGGATGTGAGTATATACAAGAGAAGCTATGGCCAAATTTGGAAAATGTGTAAGAAGTTCTAAGTGTTTTAAGTAAGTTTTGGTGAACTAGGAAGTGTTAAAGGTGAACAAATGTTTTACTTGGGAAGAACACATGTATTAAGGTGATTTAGAGTGATGCAAGGATTTAGGTATTATCTTGGAAGTTCTAGGAATTCAATGTGTGTTTTTGAGAATGTATTTAAGTCTTGGAGAAGTTTGTTTAAGGTTTAGGAATGTTGATGTACAAGGAAGAAGTGATGTTTAGTTAAGATGTGAAAAAGGAGATTTAGTTAGTAAGAAAAGAAGTTTGAGAGATGATGTTAAGGTGTAGAGGAAACACCTTGGTATAGTGGTCATTATTGGTGAAATACAACTTAGAAATCGTAAGGAGGAAACATTCCAAGTGCTAAGAATTTTGTAAGAAATTTGTGAATGATAAGATGGTTTTGGTGTGTGATTTAAAGAGTTTAGTACATGGCTAAAGATGTGTTTGAAGTGCCCAAATGAGGTTAGGACATATTGGGATATACGAGGTGAAGTTTGAAGTTAAATGGGCAATGGAAAATAAAGGTCTGGGGCAGACCGACCTTGCGACCGAACTTGTCAAGGACGGTCGAGCCCAGTTTACCCTGCGAGAATTGGTTTCTGGAATGGACCGACCTTGGGGACCGGACTTGCAAGGTCGGTCGGGCTTGTATTTTGTGTAAGGATTAAGTTTCTGGAATCGACTGAACATGGGACCGGACTTGGCAAGTTCGGTCGGGCCTGAATTTTCAAAGGGAAGAAACTCTCGGGAATGGACCGAACATGCGACCGAACTTACAAGGTCGGTCGGAGTAGAAATTTTGACGGTAATGTGTTCTGGAATGGACCGACCTTGTGCAAGGTCAGTCGGTAAGGTCGGTCGGACCAAAAACATTGTTTAAGGTTATAAAATGATATGTAATGATGGGGATTGATTAGTAATGATGTTATAAGGTTGTTTAATACATGTTAGGTGAGTTATAATGACAATATAGTGGGGGAAAAGATGTATTAAAATGTAAAAGTAAAACAAGTTAAAAAGTGCAGTTATGTAACTAAGTTAACGGGGAAAAGTTATAAGCATTAGACTTTAAACAATCATAATACCCCGATGTTAATAAAAGTACATATAATGTTATCAGTTGTTCGAGAATCGCTCGAGGAACATAAGTGGACGTGGTAAAGTGGACTCCGGTGACAAGTATGGTTTTCTTGCAACCTGTGTCCTACCGGATTACACCGGCTTGTATGCCAATGTGTTTTTCTGTATGTTTGCCACGTTGTAAGATAAAACATGTAATGAGTTTACAGTAATTCATTTATGTGGCGTGTTCAACTCCGATACCATTTAACCTCGGAAGTGTTAACCTTAGTTAACTGAGTCTAGGATCACATGAGAGTTCGGTATTCGGATTAAATGACCCGAACCATGGGACGTTCTAACCCCGGCTATGCGTGTGTTAATTGTGTGATATGTGTATGTGAATGTAGGGATCTCCCTTGTGTGTTTAACCCAGTTGTAATACTGTATGGTGTGTAGATGTGATAGACTCCATAGTGGGGTTCTAACTAATATCTGAAAAAAAGTATGTACTAACAGTGGTGAGGAATCTGGTTTGGCCGGTCGCGCGTTGTTTGGGAGTGGGTATCCTTCTTAGCCTTACCCTTCTCTCTGTTATGGTTGTTTCCCTCACGGGTTATGATCTCCCATTAGCTTATTCCAAAGCTTAGCTATTCTGACTTAAGATCGGTTTAGGGGGAACATGTGTTTGTGTGGTGTGTTCGGGCCTCCAAACCCGAACCATCTTAACTTAAGTTACTCGTCCGACTATTAGGACGGTAATGAGTGTTGTTGTTGTTGTATAACGAGCTTACCATGAGGGTGACACCATTCTCTAGGCTCACCAGTGAATTAACTATGTTTAGGTCGGTTCCTAAGAGGACCGTTCCCGTTATGTTATGTGATGTTGTTGTAATGCAATCCCTATTGCGATGTTATCATGTGCCAGTCGAAACGTGAAAAGTATTATTATGTTTTGTTATGTGAGGAATGTTATATGTTGTAAGATATGGAGTGTGTGGATCATGGAAATGAATCCCAGTTGGTGATAAGAGGCGTTTAAGGATAACCCGATTTAAGGGCAAGTGTCGTCTATTAAGGAAGTAGCTCCATTAGAGGAGGAACACTCTAAGGATAATGAATACCATGAGTGACTTATCAAGTAAGGATGTATTATCCGTTTGTTGAGCCCATTGAGGCGAAATGTTATGTGTTGTGTGTTTACAGTTGCATGCATGATTTAAATATAATCAATCGCATGCTAAGACGACAATTAGTTGTGCGTGGCCCGGTAGCATGTGGGCTGCGGGATTACCATACCAGCAAAGGTGCTGAACCCCTTGGGGGCCACCCTTTCTCTTCTTTTCCTATTTCAGGTTCAAGGAGCTGGAAGCCGTTCGAGAGTAGGACGGGGTAGTCGTTGTACATGGGTAATCATTTAAGTTGTATATATACAGTAGGTGTAGTAAGACCGAAACTGTTATCGGCATCAATTTGTAGATACTCGGTACAGTTGGAAGGCTTTTGTATGTTGGTTGTTGTTAATGAAAATGTATAGTAATGTACAGTTGCTCGGGAATCTAGTCCATCAGACCGGTACAATGTAAATGTAATAGCCTTGTTAGCCACGTGGGTGGTTAACGGCGTGTAACACCAACGAGTTAAGTTATGTGAAGTAGTATACTTTCCGCTGCAGAATGTTGTTATGTGTATGTTGTTGGATGGGGTGTTACACCTCGGGTACCTTTTTTCCCGTCGTTGCTTCCCGCCACGTCTCGCCCTTTCAGGAGATCTATTGCCTCCGACATTTCTTCCCACTTCCACTGGAATTCCTCGTCTCTCTACATCAATTCCTGTTACAGGAGCTCGTTTCCTTCCATGATCTTCTCGTCGATGGATCTGGTGAGGCTCGTCAGCATGTGCTCCAAATCTTTTTTGGAAATGGAGTCGTGGGTCGCCTCGGGTCCGGTGCTTCCGCCGTTGGTTTGTAGATTCTTCCTAGTACTAGGTGCCATCTTCGTACCTAACCTGCAAAAACACAGTTCCGTTCTCAGATGTGTTGACTTTGTATGTTCTCCAAAATTATTATTCTCATCGGTGGACTCGTGGTTACTGGATCTGAGTTGTTCGGTTCCCACAGACGGCACCAAATGAAATGGTACATGTCCCTAAGTTCCCAAACAATCTTCTCGAGTAATTCACTAGTCAGAATCCTAATCTATCATCAAGCTCTTCGAGCTCTATCGAGTTACCTTGTTACCGAGTAAGGGGAGCACAAGAGAGAGAGAGAAAGAGATCACAATAACAATGCAACAGTGGAAATTCTCAAGCATAGATCGCGTGCCTTTCATTGGGGGGGGGGGGGGGGTAAACCCCTATTTATAGTGTTTCCCACAGGCTTTCTTGGCCTATCACATTGTGCCAGCCTAGCACATAAATATCTTGATAGACCTACAAAATATCTCATAATTATCTTATCCTAAATTCCCTATCGTTGGCCGCTATTTATACTCGTCCTATCTTCCTATCGACCGGTCACAGGCGACCGGTCGTTACTCGTGCTACATATGGCGTATTTGCTGACCGGTTCGTTTCTTATGTTTGTCTCAGTTCCTTGACGACCGGTCGTGGACGACCGGTCGCAGCGATGGTTTTGGCGACCGGTCATAGATGACCGATCGCTTTCTACGTTACGCTCTAAGATTTCTAGCGACAGGTCGAGAACGATCGGGCACCGCTTTCGATCCCGGGGGTCTCCTGGGCCTAGTTAGGGACGCCCGGTCGCTGCCTTGGCTTTCCTTTTCTTTTCCTTTTACCTCGCTGGGTTATTGGCCTTTTTCGGGGCTCCTAGACATGTTTTCCCCTCTTCAGGGGGTGTGCACACTTAAGGATTATATGGTGAGGTGGTGGTGGAACTTTCTTATTGAGAATCATCCCTTGTTATTATTCTGGAACATGTGACCTACAGGTATGGCCTCGATGCAAGGAAGGTAAACTGGGTGTGATATATATTTAAAGATTATACATTCTAGTAATTGTTGTGTGTGCATATAATAATAGTTCAAGAGAAAATGAATTTTATAGGGAGTGGTATTTGTTACTTAGTTTCGCTGATTTTATTTGCAACCCCTTTTGTGCGTATGTATTTATTTATGGTTGCAGGATGACTTCTTTGGGGAAATGATGTGGTATAAAGATACTATGTACGATACTCTTTATGTGTGTGCCTGCTATACTTATAGCAAGGGGTTGTCACCTGGAGTAACTAGAGTGACTTACGAGGAGTGGATCCAGACTACCCAAGGCTTTAGATATGCTGAGTAGGGAAGTAACCAATCCACAACACATCTGGCTGATAGTTTCATAGAATATGTTGGTGAAAACTGTGAGGAAGGAAGTCGTTAACTCTTTTGTCACCCCTTTATCTTTTGGTTGTAAAGTAGGTACTTAGAGCTAACATAGAGTCAGCAAAGGAAGGGGTTGGTTGTAAGGTGTAGGGAAAGAAACTTGGTAGTAGTGTTTTGTTATATGTAAAGAAGGTAGGAGTGATGATAGGATTTTGAAGGATGGATGGTGGTGGGGATTAGCCTAAGCATATGTTGTTGGTGGCAAGTGTGGCGGTAACCCCGGTTGTATTTTGGATGACTTCCGCTGATGTAAACTTTCTAAGCAGACTATAAATGCAAGTACGTTTGTGTAAAAAAAATGGTGGTGGTTACAGATCTTGGAAACCAGGGTGTTTCATAGAGGCAGTAGTGCCTGCCGAAATTATGTAACATTCAAGATGGATTGAAGTACTGTGAAGAGGAAAATGATGAAGGCATCCAAGATGAGTTGGATTTCTTAGAGGAAAAAAGAACGATTGCAGAGATGAGGAATCAAAATGACAAATTAAGGATCGAACATTACTTCAACAGGAAAGTAAGAGAACGGTCTTTCGTCCCTGGCGACTTAGTGCTCCGAGAGGTAAAACAACCAACAAAATTACAACACCAGTGGGAGGGCCATACGTTGTGGACGCTAGGACGGCCAGAGCATTTATAGGCTCCAAGATATGGACGGAAGGGAATTGCCTCACTCTTGGCATGCTGAATGCCTCAAAAAAATCTATGTGTGACCACGAGTTTCAGAAATACAAGTTGATAAGATTATATGATTGGCTCTTTGAAAAAAGAGAAACTCCTTGATATGACAAGTCTTTTCCAAAAAAAAAATCGACGATCTCACCATCGGTATGATGGTAGAGTGTGTATATTCGATGATCTCACCGTTAGTATGACGGTAGAGTGTGTCAAATCGATGATCTCATTGTTAGTATGGTAGTAAAGTGTATATTTGACGATCTCACCGCTAGTATGGCGATAGAGTGAAAAAACAATGATCTCACCATCGGTACAATGGTAGAGTGTATTAATAAAATAATTCAACTATCGAGAAAAGATGGTAGGGTATTTAGATAATGAAAAATATTTTAAAGAACGGGTAACAACTTCTTCCATAAAATCAAAACTTTTGGGAAGTCCGGTCGCTCCGGGCATGCCCAAAAGGACCAGATAGATCTCAAAAAAATTACAAAAAAAGTATTTGCTGCTTCACTAGTACAGGGAAAGGATAATAAAAATTAAAGTTATCTATGGTGTAGACTGCTTAGACTTCTTCTTGGTCGGAGTAGAAGTACTCCCCTCGGAACCATCCTTCTCTTCGACGACCGGAGCAAGGGCTCCACCGGTAGGGGCCTGAAAGTTGGCGGATCTCAAGAAGGACGGGGTGAAGCACGTATTACCTGCAGGACGGGTGAACCTACCGAGCTCTCCAAGGTACCCTATAGCACGAGTAAGAGCTTCAAACTCAAGGCTATCATACAGGTTTTCATCCAAAAGTTGTTGCTTACTAGAGAAGAACTCTGATACAACCTGTTGACACTCTCCAGCAAATTTTTGACATTGGGACGAGAGAACTTCCTTCAAGCTGGAAATGGCCCGGTCCTTCTCTTGGAGCTCCACTGTATTCCCTGAGTTTTGCAAGTTGGCTTTCTTGGGAGATAGCAAGGTAGCGGTACCGCTCTCTCTCAGACTTGGAGGTAATCATAGAAGCCTTCAGGTTAGCAACCTTTTGAATCCAAAAATAAAATTACCGGTAGCCTCCGGGGAAGGGTCTCTCTGCGCATTTGGCAAAAAATAAATTAGCAAGATATCGCAGCGATATGTAGCCTAAGAAGAAAAAATGAGGTTTACCGGTAAGCACTTTTTCTTTTGTCTAAAGCTTTTCCTCGAGGCCTCAGACACATAGAGTCACCTTAGCCAGCTCCTCCTCTTTCCAATGAAGCTCAGTCTTGAGATATTATATTTAACCTCCGCCTCTTGTAGCATTTGACGTTTTTTGTCTAGCTCTGACTCGAAGGAGGTCCAGAGATCCTTGCATTCTTCTTTGCTTCTGCGATTTCCTCCTGGAAGACTCTCTTTTCATCGTCAAACGCAGCTTGCGCTCTGTTGATAGCATCCTCTAGGGGCACGGACATCTCTTCTCGGGTTTCTTCCCATACGCGACCTTCTCATCCTCAAATTGAGCCTGGGCCCTTTCAATCTCTACTTGCGCCTGCGCTCGAATCTCATTAAAGGTCTTTTCCCGGAAGTCTCGGGAGAGTTACTTCTGGATAGCGGATTTCTCCCTCGCGCATTGGGCCCGGACTTTCCCAAGTTCCATTTGATACATATTCGCTTGTTTCTTCAGGGTGTTTATCCTTTCGAGCCGAGCGGATCCCATTTTTCTTTGGTGCATTGCGTTTAACTTCATGAAGTGTGCTTTATACTTCTCGACACGCATCTTTTTAGAGTTAAGGGTTTGAGTAAAGTGCTGAGACTAGGTATTTACGCACTGAGCCATCACGACAACCTTAAGAGAAAGCAAAAATGAGGAAGTGAGAACAAAAAAAAAAGTAAGTTAAGACATGAGAGGTGAAAATATCAAACTTGTATCAAGGCTTGCCAGAGCCGGTCAAAAGTGTCCTTATCCGATATAGAGTGGCGGACGACGGCGTCGCCCCGCCTTCACCGTTCCGGATTTTCTCCTTCAAAGGAGTAGGGTGAGAAGAAGGAGCAAAAATGTCATTGTTGCATTTTGCAAGTTTGGTCGCTACCTTCCATAGGGTTTTATACTCCATTCCTTCTACATGCGGAATGCGAGGTATGGGATTACCCTAGTGATAGCACCAATCCCCCTTCTTGGAGAGACTGGAGAACGATGGATCGCATCGAGGAGGAGGAGAGGAACGACCTCCCAGCCTATCTTGTGCATGATTG
The DNA here is from genome assembly GCA_023374045.1 of Limonium bicolor. Classification (NCBI taxonomy): domain Eukaryota; kingdom Viridiplantae; phylum Streptophyta; class Magnoliopsida; order Caryophyllales; family Plumbaginaceae; genus Limonium; species Limonium bicolor. Next base: position 202,791,155 of record CM041777.1, on the reverse strand, counting down.
CTCCTTTGTTCCGAGGAAGGCGGCCTAGATTAAAGAGAAGGACCGAATTCTGGCCCTAGAGATGGATCGTTAGGGTTACCGGAAGACTCAGAAGAAGAGCTCTTTTTCATATCTTCTTCTGCCACGGTTTGCGTTTCCCGGGGGAGACTTTAGGCCCACTTCTCCTCTCCTGGGAAGCGCCTTCGACTATAGAGATGCCACCCGAGGGGTGCCACATCCGCTCTGGCTCCGGATCTTGGGGAACGATAGAAACAAATGTATAAAAGAAAGAGGACGGTAAGAAATCGCCCGAAAAGCAAACATGAAAAAGGTAAAAAAAGGATCGGTGGATAAATGGAATCTGTTTTTAAGTTACCCCTTCTTCTACACAAAAATAGCTATGTAGATTAGGGAAGAGAGACAATACGGGAGTTGAATCCACATCTTTTTTAGCCCCACTCGGGCTACAAACAGGAGTGGTCACAGGAGGAGTACCTATTTCAGCAAAAGTAATAGCACGAGGACTGGTGGGATTAGCGACGGTACTGGTAACAGTTTCTCCCATTTTCACTAGTTTAAATTTTTGCCTCTCTAATTTCTTGTGGCCCTCTAGAACTTTTTTTTAGTACCAGTGGGACTTCGAGCTTTACTCCACGTCGGAGAAGCGCCAGGGGTGTGGACGCAGCCTTTTTCTCGTCAATAGCCTGGTAATTGACAATCTCCCAATTATACCGGAGTGTAATTTGTCTCCCAAGAGTGTAAAATATGCAACAAACACAAGTCAACATCCAAAGCAACAAAACATAAAGTAAGTAAGGGAGTATGAGAAGGAATGTACTAAAATATATTTCAGGTCTCGGCCAGACTTCTCTCGGTCAAGTAATGGGTGATTGGGAATAATTTCGATGAACTCAACCTTTTGAGAGTTTCACCGACCTCAGTTATCTCCTCAGGTGGGGGCATAGGAGCTACCAGTTGCCCCCTCACTATCTCTCCGATATGGGCAACTGCCACAAACCTACCAGGCAGGGAAAATAACAAACCAGTTTGAAGATCAGATGTTCTCCAATTTCACGCATTTAAAAAAGGTGTAACTGGTTGCAGCGAGGATCAATATATCCTCCTTGGTAGCGGTAGAGTTTATCCTGATCGTGAAAAAATTCATAAACTCCCAGGCGTCCGGGGTAATACCGCCGTCAACACAAACAGCAGAGGAATGCGTGCAGACATCCTGGGCGTCTGGCGGCGTGACAGAAACCCAAGCACGAACAGGTGCTGTAACGCCCCTATTTAAAACAAATACAGTGGAATAAAACTCTAATGGCGATTACAGATCATCGGGTTCCAAACACCCGGTACAAAACCTCACCAATACTACTTACTAATGTTACAGTCTGAACTCGAGAAAACAATGTAAACGTAACTTAAAATAAACAAAGCAACTCTCCACAATTCCTAGTTCCCATCCCAATCACTCATACTCTTCGTGGCCACCTGTATGAACAATTTCATACCTGTAAGATGAAACCAAGCAGCCCACCCCGGAAGGGGTGAGTCAGTTCCCTAGAATGGAACTGGTACAATCCTCTAAAACAATAAATTAAAATATACTTCATCAAATAACACAGTAACATGAAAACAAACTCTTAAAGTAAAACAGAGATAACGCACTTCAAAACAATCAAGTTAAAGAGAAAAGAAAAAAAACAAAGATAGAGATAAAGAACTTCCAAACCAAGTCATCCACTTAAGAAGTCACACCACTTAGTTAGTAAGCATCCATTGTTGATGTTAAAACCAATTCTGGTTAAGAAGAGAAAGACTTAAGTAGTCACAAAGGACTAGGAATGACATGAATATCCATAACCCGTGGTAGACAGTTTATGTCTCCGCCATTTCAGAAGATTGATTCCCATAGGCAAACATACTCAAGAGTGGAATAAAACCAATTGCGAGAGATGGCCCCCACCGCCAGTCAATTGTCACAAGGACGAGATAAACAGACCTCGCTGTCAGTTGTCCATATGGACGAGGTATAGCAGACCTCCGCTGCCACCGACCCATTCTCAGTCATCGGTGAAAAGTGTGTGCACCACTTAATAGAATAATCCATACTCAGTACCAAGATTGACATTGTCCCATATTCCCACTAGATTATTAACTGCATAAGGGCAATACCAAAACACTCAGTCCTACAGAGTGCAGAGGCGTAAACCCTAAGCAGTTAATATCTAATAGAAAGAATCCATTCCCAATAAGGCTGATCAAACTCGACTCATGGATGAAACATACCCATAGTCCAAAGGAAGAATTTACCAATACCATACATTTTCCTATATTCCCAATTACCCCACTAGATCATTAACTGCACAAGAGCAATACCAAAACACTCAGTCCTACAGAGTGCAGAAGCGTAAACCCTTGACAGTTAATATCTAATGAAACAACTAGATAGGAAGAACCAATAACCAAGAAAGTTTCACATTCAAGGCTCAGTTAGTCACATCAAGATGAGTTAGTCACACAATAGTTTCCTTTTGAAATCCATTCAAGATCAGTTGGTGTTCCAAAACATTCCATAAAGTCCATCAGCAAAAGTATCGAGTACGAGAAATCGTACCTGGTAATTGTTGTAGCAGTTCTAGTCGACTTGTGCAAATAATCAACAATACTCTGAGGAATATTAAAGGCAGTCGAACATCAATAACTTGTAGCCTAAGTTAAACTTAAATAAATTCCTCACTCTTATTTCTAAGTCTCAATTGTCTTTTAAGCCCTCACTTAAATGTTATGGATAACCTTTGACTTATCTTAGAATGTTGTATAACCCAAGGTTGTAAGACTAGGGAATGTTTTATTAACACTTGTTAATTGTTACACTCTTATCCACTTTACTCATACTTAACCCTAATTCTCAATTCAAGACTCTTGAGACCCTTATGTCATAAATGCATTTTATGTTATTCAATAAACCTTAGAATTTCAATAACAATTCTTAAGCTCAATACTTTTATTCTTAATTTAGAATAAACATCGTATTATGACCTATGATAGGTTTATCTTAGAATGTTATACTATTATTTACAATGTAATGATTATGTTTTATCAATATTATTAAATAATCCATTATGATCAAGTTTTCCCCTTAACTTAATTAAGATCTACATCTTGTATATAGAAATCATAGTGTTGTATATACATTTTACTATAACTTAATTGAGCCACTAAACTCAATTATCATATCCTTAGTTCAGAATGACTTTTTATTATAACCATCTAATAATCTTGTCATAAGATGTTGAATTACTTCTCATATTGAAATAACTATTATAATCAACTTAGACTTATCAAACTCTTACATTTAGTATTCACAAGATATATTATTGGTTTTATTATCACCTATATAATAAGGTGTTTTAAGATAACCTTTTATGTATCCTTACTTACATTTAAATTTCCTAAATGTTTTATTTTTACACACATTCCCTCCATAGACTATGTATAATCCTTTTACTAACTTCGATAAACTTAAGTCATAAATACATTTTAAATTGCTTACAAAACCTAAGGTTTCAAAGGGATAACTTAATAAATTAATTTCATTTATTATGTTTTAGGATAAGCATTTTATCTTAACATAAGGTAAAATTTATCTAAGAATTAAATCCTCATTCATAAGAGAAATTGTCAATTATCTAGTAAGATCATCTATTCTGAAAAATCCTCATACCTTATATTCAAATGACCTTTTAATATTTTTAGTGTTATAAGGTAAACCAATATAATATCTTATGTAACTTAGTTCCCTCCGATTAAGGTTCAAAAGTTTTAAATATCTAATTTCCGTTTACAACTCTTTTACAAGTTCTACTACTACATACATCACTTAATTATAATCTCCCATTTTGAATATTGGTAATAAATGTATTTTATATGGCTTATCTAATTTTTAAGAAACTTAAGGATTATTATTTAGATTAATTTCCTAATCATAGTTTATATCATAATCCTTTTAATGATTTTATCTTAAACATTAGGTTATTGTCCAAAACTAAATGTTATGAAATGATTAAATCCAAGCTTATTAGTCCACTTCTTAATTAGATGTAAAAGTATTTCATCTATTTTATTATTGATTATATAATAAGATCTGTTTGTGTAATATTTTATCTAATCTAATTACAATTTTCCCTAAGTCTCGACTTATCAATTTCCTAACCCAATTATAGATTTACATTCTGGTCATTGATAAATAATATTATATATGTATTTAATTATGATTTATTTAAATCCTAGAAATTTGAAGGTAACTCAAAACTCAATTTCATAACCCCAATTTAATACCACCTCATATAATATTCTTTCATTAGTATTATGTAGAGGTTTAGTTGAACTTATTTATTCCTTCGTATTATATTTTCTATAAGGTATTTTACTTCTTTTATTTATGTTTAATGTATATATATTTACTAGGATTTATTCACAACATCCTTTATGTAGTTTTATTGTATTTAATTATCTCTATTAACTTTTACACAAATCCACATCCAATATATGGTTTATAAAATAAAGTATTTCCCTAGCTTCAATTAAGTATATTAACTTCCACATTATATAATAACTAAAAATATAGACTAGTGAAATTCCTTGATTCAACATAAGTTTCTATTTTATTCCTCTCACATAAATATATGGGGGTTGCTATTCGCAGTACAAAATTACTAATCACCGCAGTACAAATTTTTTTAATTCATATTGACGTTGTACACATGTAATGATGTGTCGCTGTGTTTTTTTTCCAAAAAGGATATCTGAAAGTAAATTTACCGAAGTAGTTTGTAGTTGATTAGTAGTGAATTTTACTAGTTACTTTTTTGTTGGAATCAGTACAGGAACCTTTTTTTTTGTAAAAAAAAAGTGCTGGATTACATTTTTATGTGTTTATATTATTAATTTGACTTAAAATTAATTTGTACTGTGAATAGCAAAATACTTTACTATTTGAAGTACAAATTTTTTTTCACCAAACTTAGTTGAATAAGTTTGAATGTTACGGGGAGACACTTTTTTTTTGAAATAATAGACAATTGAATGACCAAATTTAAGTCAATATGATTAAAACAACAACTAAGTTAAAGAAAAACTAGGTTACAACAACTAATTTATAGGAAACTAAGTTACAACAACTAAGTTAAGAAACTAAGTTACAACAACTAAGTTAAAGAAAGCTACTGTTACAACAACTAAGTTAAAGAAAACTAAGGTCAACATTGATCCAACTATCTAACCTAGATTGTATTTGATGAATCCAAGGTCCGCAGTGTTTGGATCTCTATAAAAGAACCACTGCGGGATGGACAGGGGGAGTGAGGAGTCATCAACCATGGCCGAACCTTACGAAATGACCCTGGGGGCAAATCCTATGGATCTCCCCTCTTGGCTATCACGATCGGTATAATTATCGAGCGGAAGGTATGGCACTTGCATACCCCCAAGACAGTAGAGTAGAAAACTACTATCGAAGTGTACTTTGTCGCGATCGCCAACCCCATTTCCGTGTTCATCCATTTCTCTTGGAGGTGGTGGCCCTCCTAAATTCCATGAAGCGCTCTTACATGTCGTTGTACGGTCCTTCATTAAAATGACCTTGTATAGTTGATTCGCAGTTGCTTGATTCTTCATGTGATTGTACAATGCTCTACGACATCTTCCACCTCTCTTCGTTTGAATATAGTAGTCAGCAATGACCCTGAAACCACAATTCCCATCTCCACGAACATCAATATACCCATCATATATTGATTAGGTTGGGTTGAAATTTTGGTAGTATGGAAGTTGTCTAGGGGCAGGAATCGACTTGGTTTGATGATCCTCTATTACGTGATCTTCTATTTGATGGCGCTCCTTCTGACTGGCCTGCCCTTGGTCGGTTACGCTCCCAATATGAAGGTTCCCGTCGGTTTGGTCTTAAGGGCCCGGTAGGTCTGCCAATCCCAAACTGTTCCAATGGCTCTCCTAATTGCCACACCATATCTGGGTGAAGGAAGTTTTAGATTTGACTGTAACATTTCCCATCAGAGTAGGATCATCTAACTGTGCTACCTTAGAAGCTATTGTCTCGTCATCTATTCTGTTCTTCCTCCATGTAGGATACCATATCAATTGTCGATTCATGTTTCTCTCAAGTTAGGGTATACCAGAAATGATGTATATCCCTCTTAGAGCATAGTATACCACTATCCAGCATGTGGTTTAATTTACAAGCGCAAGGTAATCCATGAGAGGTTACCTTGTCACATCCACAGAGTGAGCTGTCCATTTGCACATAATTCGCCCTTCCAAGCTCCTTGACTAGTTCATCTAAGCAAAGGGTACTAACCTTCCCAATCAGGTCAGCAATTGGAACCCTCATGTGCTTTCTTCTGTGTTTTGTCCTGGCTGCCTCAAATCCTTTTTTAACTCCGGATGCTTGTATTCATATGATCGTTAATCTTTGGAAAGATTACATCCAAAATGTGTCTAGCACTCCTTAATCTCGCCTTTAGAGAAGAATGTGTGCTCTCCACCCTATCAAATGTTTAAGTAAGTTTTATAGATCTATAACAATGACTGTATTATCTTAAACATTACAAGATTAACAATTTTACCTATTGTCGTTGTGTTGCCGAAGTGCAACACATTCTTGACCCAAGCCTCCACAAACTTTTCCTTGTATTTCTCCCAGACTGATGCAACATACGTAATGAAACGTGGGTAGCTTCGGAATGTATTCTTGAAATTTTCGTACCTCTCGTTGTACGTCCTGCTCGTGCTCGAGTAGACAACCGAAGTCCACATTTGGACTGCAGCCGCCGCCCTTCCTCTATCACCCATATAAGTCTCTGCTTTCCCCTGGAACGTTCCTACTTATGTGCCACCGACATAGTAGATGATGAGATTCAGGAAATACCTCTTCTAAGGCATTCATCAGGGCCAGACATCTGTCGGTGATAAATGTAGAGGTTGTAGTCCGCCCGAGGAGGTCCCTTAATTGTTGAAGTGCCCACATATACATGTCTGTTGATTCTGATACAAGAAAGGCGAAGCAATGCTGAAGTTTTTGCCTATACTCGTCATCCCGATGAACTGAACCAAAGGCATTTTTGCTATGTTTGTTTTATAGGTAGCATCAATGCCTATGACATACGGGAAAGCATGGAGTAGTAATCTAGAGGTAGAGTGTGCAAAGAAGATGGACCCAAGTCGTGTTTCATCCCCTAAATTGTGAAATATAATCATGTAATCTATCAAATTAATATGAAACCTAAATGATGATGTTATTTGAGACATACTGAGTTGACTTACTTGGTTCTGTAGTGTTCGTAGTAGTAGTAGTTGTTTTTGTCTAGCTCACCAGCAGGTCTGCACCATAGATCGACCATCTCTCTTTACTAGTTTTGTTTTTTGTATCCGGTTGTATATGTCTTTCCTTGTTGCTGACGTTTCTGGTTGATTGTTGTGAGCTCTGAATAAATTGCACAGGGTGGCACACCGACTCTGCTTCTCTGATTGATCATAATCTCCTCCGTCTCAGTCAGGCGTTTTCCCACAAAATGACCCTCTGCCCACTGAGCGAGATCATGGTTATGCCATCCTTTACCCACTTGCAAGAACACCCGTAGCTTGTGTAATACCCCTTAATTCGAAAAGGACAACACATTTCTTTGAACCAGATGATCTGCGCCGGTTGATGACACCAGGTCGTGATGTCCTTCGTGGTTTCCAATACCTCTTGCATGTTATGTGGAAATCTTGGCCCGACCGAGAACTTTTAATTATGGTGTAGATATGGTTGGGATGGCCAACACATCCCAAGATTTCGCTTCTTCTTTACTCCTAAAAGCCTGGTTTGTTTGAAATAGGTAACCAGTGTCCACCACCGGAGGTCGATTATACATCTGTTGCATGTAGTCATCCATCTCTACATTATGATCTGGAACGCCTTCATCATTCATCCCAATCTGAATCAGTGGTTGAGTCACTTTCCTGCAATAAGGGTCGAGAGAATGTTAGATGAATATTGAAATATGAAATATTAGTGCGAATATGATTTACAAAGACAATAAACTAAATACTTACTGGGCTTGAAACTGGAACATACTCATGATCGGAATCTGGAGATTGACTCATGTTTAGAGAGCTTGCACAGTTTTCGAAATTATTTTTGGAAGAGAGTGAGGAGATAGAGAGCTTCGAGAATATGGAGAGTGAGTGTGTGAAGATGAAATGGAGGGGCATCCCTTATATAGAGGTTGGTCATGAACTAGCCACAAGGTTACAAGTACTGCAAAACGGTAACCTGGTACGTGCACAGTGACCTGGTACGTGTACCTTTCCTGACAAAAGTAATTACCTATGGTAACTTTGAATTCACTTTGTACTGCAAACGGTAACCTGGTACGTGCACAGTGACCTGGTACGTGTACCTTTCCTGATAGAAGTAATTACCTATGGTAACTTTGAATTCACTTTGTACTGCAAACGGTAACCTGGTATGTGCACAGTGACCTGGTACGTGTACCTTTCCTGACAAAAGTAATTACCTATGGTAACTTTGAATTCACTTTGTACTGCAAACGGTAACCTGGTACGTGTACAGTGACCTGGTACGTGTACCTTTCCTGACAAAAGTAATTACCTATGGTAACTTTGAATTCACTTTGTACCGGATCATCAACTTCTCCATGGTGTGTTTGGTACGCTTCCTTCGCCTAGAATCTAATTTGAATACTGGGGGTGAATTCTTTTTAGGGAAAATTCACGATATAACCCTGTTTTCTTTCAGTAGCCGTTGAACTAGCCGTTGGACATGTCAATGACCATTACTCAAATATTATAAAAGAGGGTACTAGTGTCCCAACATACTCATTCCTTACCCTGTGCTCTCAAACGCTGTCTAATTACATCTTGCTTGAACTCTTAATACCTTAATTCCCATTTCGCTCTCACAATCAAATGGAGTTTCCTTTCTGTTTGCACGTTAATTATGTAGCTACTTTTGGTCGTCATGGAGCACAATTTGATAGAAGAATAGGGAACAGACGCGTAAAAGTTACTATGCCATATCCTAGTAATCTCTGTGATCTACAACAACGAGTAATTCGAGCACTACAGTCCCTCCTCGGCAGAATAAACATAACAACCATGGTGTATTTGGGGCTGGAGGGCGACTACGAGTGGACTTTTATTCATGTACAAAATGATACATCAGTTCGCCGGATGATGGAGAATTACATGGAGTATAATGATTTCATCGCTTATATTCCATTACTTGTTATTTATGATCCTATTGAGCCCGATGATGATGATTTTCAACACCAACCAACTTATGAGATGCGACGTAATGTAATAGCACAGGGAATAGAGAGACAAAGGTTAGGAAATAATTCGGTTATTGGTTATTGCGTAATTGATCTTGTTAGTTCTCGTGTTGTCATACTTTTCGGGATTTATAATCTTCGGTAGATGTTTGGATGTGGAATAAACGTGTTGTTATAGTTATTCACTTTTAATTATGTGATTCATCAGATTTGAATTTGGGGACTTATCTTTCTTAGGAATTTCTACATTTTGATATATTTCATTTCTCGTGACACACCGTATTATCAATAACAGTAAAGGGAGGGACATTATCAGGGCATCCACCACAAACGTGGGGTTCCAGCTTTCATCCAGAAATTTGCAAGCATCAATATTTTGGTCGGGCATTGATCTTAAGAAGCACATTTGTCAAATACTGATCGTTAACTTTGAAAGGAGCCATGCATTGTGTGACGACACCAAATTCTACCAAATTCTTCTTTTGCCAAGGCCCATAAATATCACAATTCTTTCTCTCAGGCAGCAAGCATAACAGAAACAAAGGCATTCCGGGAAGTTTAGATTGAAGCTGGTCACATATCTTTTCTTTCTTAGGAATTTCTACATTTTGATATATTTCATTTCTCGTGACATATACAATCTTTGGTACATGTTAGATATTTCATTTCAACACTATCATTCCTGAGAACACTCAACGACCAACAAAGAATTTAGACCACCCAGATTGGCATTGCAGAAACGATGCATTTCTAGAAAAAAATTGGCATAGTCTCCCTTGTTTTTCTTATCTCCACCGGTTCTAAGAACCTCCACAAAATTAACCAACAGATCATCAACAAGGTCACCAGCATAGTCAGCAATAATTCCACCATCACCAAGTCCACCAGAAAAAACTACAGCCACACAAATTGTACTAGCATCTAACACACCAAGTAAAAATGGAAGACAAAAAACAGTTCCAATGATACTAAAGTTTATTACATCCAAATCCAAGATGACAACCACTAGGGTGCACCATGCTGGCGCTGGTAACTATCCCATATGTATAAAGAGCTGAACACATCTTCAAGACCATGAGTTGCAGCCCTTTTGTTCTTCTTCTGGCATCCCCTGACGATAGTATGACCAGTCCCATGCATTTTCTCTTGGTAGTACGGGCGTGCAAGCTCACTTGCCTCAGACAGTAGTTGTAACACACTAGGTCAGGTAAGTACACATAAAAAATAAAAGTGATATGTGATGAAGTAGTATGAAAATATGACTTACTAGACAGGGATCTGGACGATGAACCAGGGTGGTCTGATAACTCTTAGGGTATAGGATCTTCGGGTGTGTATGTGTAACACCCCTACCGCTAATACCATCATTACTGTACAATTACTTACCTTCGCAGCGGATACTCCTTACACAACGGCGGGTGTACAATGCCGTTAGTCACCCACGTGACTAACAAGGCGAGTTACAATACTACATACTATCGGTCTGATGAACATGAACATACCGAGTACCCTACACAATACATACTTCCCATTGCATACTCATCCATAATCCAATTCAACTCCAATACATTACTATACCGAGTATACTACAATCCTCAAAATTACCGATACAGTCTAAACATCCAAATTCTTACTACGTGAACACATACAATTCCCTTTACTCAACTACCCATGCTTATGTAGCAGTCCCCGTCCTACTCTCTCGAACGGTGAACAGCTTCGGTACCTGCACACTAAAAAAAAGGTCCCCCTAGGGGGTCAGCTTACGCTGCATATGAAATCCGCATATACCGCGTGCTAACCGCGGTACGCCGACTACTTTGGGTCGGATATACATGGAGTTCATTTACATGCATACATACATACTCATGCTACAACAATACAACCATCATTACCTACATACACATACAAGTTCAATTCTTACTAAGGAAGACAGTTCGATAGTCAACCGTTTGTATTTGTTATTCATTCATTACTCTTCGTACTATATTGATATCCTCTACTCTACTCATACCTACTCCTTACCCTTACATACTCGACACTCCATGCTCGATACTTTACTCGTATACGTTCCTTACTCTGTACTCGTTACTACGCTTCTGTACACTCATTACTCACTACTCCTTACTTACTCATACATGCTCAGTACTCAATACTTACTCATACATACTCAATACTCAATACTCACTACATACTCATACTCGCTTCTTACTCAATACTCATTACTTTACTCATACGTACGCAATACTCAATACTCATTACTTTGGCCACCGGGCGGAGTCATACAAAAGACTTGCCACCGGACCTACAATACGAGGGCTATACGCTTAACTCCTCAAATACTCAATGTCCGTTCTACCGGACTACTCATATTCCCAACACTCTTCTCTCAGAGTATAATACAATCTCACGGATTAGCCTAGAAGTATCTCTCTCGATAACCTCCACTGGCTTAGGGAATTACTACCGTCTAGTATCCTCAGGTTTAAGGGTTTCCCCAACATCTCGGATACTCTCATGTTCGGGTCATTACTTACTTCAGTCGGGTCCTCTCATAGTGGGTCGACTAACTACTAAGGGGTTTGGAGATCCCTCGTCATTCTTTACTACTCTTATGGTTCATGTTTGCACCAAGAATAATTCCTTTGATATGGGTTACTTATATACTTCCACTACTTATTGTTTGTGGGTTATTCGTTCGATTCTCCTACCGTTATCGGGAGGTTGTTACTCCCGTACACTCTCTCACATTCTAGTGAGTTCATTGGGTTGCGTTATCGTTTATCGCTCGATAGCTTAGTGCGTTGCTATTGTTCCATTAATTCACAGCAAGACCCTTACTACGAGTCACTACAAAACAAGACTCATCTATGAGTCGATCTACGCACCAAGTAAAGCCACACAAATCAATTCAAGAAAGGTTAGCTCATGCAACATACAACAAGACATACAATGAAAGGCAGTAAACCGTTTTCATGCTTTAATCTTGATTAGCCGGCATACAGCACACAAATCAACGTAACTCGGTTAGCATACGGGGCATGAGGAAATCATACCTTTCACCGGAGTTAGCTTTACCATGTGTTCCCTTGTTCCTTGGTTCACACTTGTTCCACTGATGATGTTTCCAACATTGTTATTAATACTATGTTCATACGACACACAAATAATTACTACTCCCGTACTTACCCCGTTATCCCGTTGTTTCGGTTTAACTTATTGTTCATATACTTACAACTTTCCTAATCACTCTCATACTTGTTCATGGCCTTAATGACCTTTAAACATCATTAATCATGTCTTAATTAACTTATACTACCATTACCCTTCATTACCCTAACTTAGATTAGCTTTAAAACACTTTCTGTGAAGATTTTGATGTGGTCCGGGTTAGTGTCCGGGTTTACAAACCCGGACCACATGGTCTGCGCACTCTCGGGTAAGTTTTAAGCTTGGTCCGGGTTTACTTCCTACTTTCAAACCCGGACCACAATGGGTATTTACTCTCGGGTGAAATTTTTGCATCGTCCGGGTTTACACCCTACTTTCAAACCCGGACAGTTTGTTTCAGAAACCTACGGGTGTATTTTTGGGGTTGTCCTGGTTTGTATCCTGGTTTCAAACCAGGACAATTCCAGCCTGTTGCAAAATTTACAGTTTTTAAGCTTTGTTTCAATTCCAAACTTCTACCAATCTCTTCCCCATAATTCCTACATATAATCTAGCATATTTTAGCATTGATTAAGCACTTTAAACTAGCCTAATCCCCTCTACCAAAATCTGTTACAAAATACACTCCACTGTTAAATTTTTCTCCTCTGTTACAGTTTTTCCACTGAAACATTTGCTACAGATTTTTCCTTTCTTCTTCTTCTTCCTACTACTCCTATGCCCCTTTTCATTGCCTCATTTGCATTATACTCACCCCAAGACTTACTCACTACCTTGCTCACTTTACCAAGTCTCACACATTAATTCTTCCTTGTTTCTACAATGCATTTTTGATACTCTTTGCTACAGATTTTTACCTTCTCATTTCTCATACTACAATTACCATCCCTTAGTTACTAAACCATCTATACTAAATCCCAATACACATCTTGGTTCTCCCATTCACCAAGTCATTCTTAATGCACAATTCCTACTAAAATTTCGCCATAGTTTTCCTACTTCTCTTACTTCTCCACACATCTCTTTTCATCAAATCCATTCCTATTCTAGCCAAACCACAAGGGTTCTACCAGCACACATACAAAGCAACTTACTACATCAATACCCATCAAACACAATACCAATACACATACTCATTACACTTGGCTCCAAAGCCTTCAATTCATATACTTGCCCTCAAATACTCAAACTTCACAATTTTCAATACTAGTACAGGTTTTAGGTTCTTTAAATATTTTACCCAATCCATTACACTAATGCATTAAAATTTAGCATTAAAGAAGAGCTCTTACCTTGAGCTTATATTTCCTTCATTTCTTTTCCACTTCTTCTCCTTCTCTTTTTCTTGCTTAATCGGTCATGTGGGGGATGGAGTTTCCAAACTCCATCCCAACACCCAAATTACATAAGGAGAATATAATTAGACTTCTAATCCCTTAAAACACCACTAATTCAACGAAGGGTTTAAATCACCATTAGTTAGGGTTTTACCTTGGAGTTTCAAGAGAGGTTTTTAACCTTGTGTACAAAGGAGAGTTCCTCCACCATTGGAGAGTTGAACCAAGCTCAAAAAAGAAGAAACAAGGCATTACAAGGAGGGCAAAAATCGGCCAAGCATGGAAATGGAGAAAATGAGGTTTTCTCTTGAATCTTTTTACCTTAAGTGGAAGAGGAGACTCCATGCTTCGATGGTACCATTTCTCTTCAAATGGGCAAAACCCATGGAGATGAAGTTGCTCATTTTCAGATTTTGAAAAGATAGAAATGTAGAGCTTGAAGAGGGGAGTTCAAATATGTATTTTGTTTTACATTTGGAGCTCAAATGGAGCTAGAGCATGAGAAGAATGAAGAGTTTCCATGGAAGCCATGAGAGGCTGCAAAAATCACTGCAAGAGGGGAAGAAAGAGAGGAGTCTCACGATGGGGAAAGGAAGGAATAGGAGAGAGAGAAGAAAAGTGAGGAAAGAGAGTGTTTTTGCTTTTGTATTCTTTTCTTTCTTCTTTCTTTTCTCTTTTCTTTATTTACTTATTTGTTGTGTGTGAGGGAAGGGGATCGGCTGTACACAGCCTTTGTGGGTTTGGAAAATTTTATTTACAATAGTGGACCACTAGTTTGGTTTATTTATGCTTTTACCCCACAACTTCCCGTTTTTGACAGTTTTTACTATTTTCTCGTTTTACTGATTTTATTGGCTATTAAGCTTCCATAATGCTTAATAATGTTATTTAATGATTTATAATTTTTACGGGTTCGTTTGACCACTTAAAATTACGTTTTCGCGTTTTCTCGAAAAACGCGCGCTAAAGCTACATTAGCGTTTTAATACTTATTTGGTTCCGTTTTCTTCGGGAATCATTCCCGTATACTATTTAGGCATGAATAAGCCTTAGGAATCCTTACGATACTATAACCGAGGTCTCGTACCTCCTATGGTTATTTAACGCTTTTAGCGTTTTCCGCTTTCTAAGCGTTTTCTCATTTCTTTGGATTTATTTTCTTTACCAAAATTACTTAGGCACTATTAGGCCCTTAAATACCATATTAAAATATTCTAATCACCATATTTAAGTTCGGGGTATTTCAATCTACCCCCCTTAAAGAACTTTGCCCTCAAAGTTGGTGAATCTAATACTGTTACTTATATAAATACTCTATGCTAAGGTTATGACCTCTACATATTACTTGTCAAACTCCAAATGTCTGACATGATGCATACTACGCATCCAAACAGCATGTCACTGCATGCATAGCAATCAAAAATATCCGTTACAAGCTTTCCATGGGGTCCGTCCGCAGATAAATGAGGTACCATCCTCCCATGTCAAGCGATCCCTCAGGTACCGGTCACGTTTGAACACTTACGCTTTCTGGTTCACGGCCGTCATGACTTGAGCACTTACGCTTTCTGGCTCTACGGTCCTTTGGTTCTGATCAAATTCATTTGCACATATAGAGATCCTCAGGCACTTACTCATACTTACTTACTCATACTTTACTCATACTTACTCGGGACTACGCTGTCCCAGTGCCCTTGGAAAAATACAAAACACACACTGTTACCGTACAACCGGTGTAGTGGTTTCAAAACTAATCAACACTCCCACCGACTCAAAACTAGCTTCTCTCCTATGGTTTCGACCGGATACCCGTGCCTAGGCATGGAAGATCCACTAGCGCCCGTGGGAGCGGTTTCAAAACCGATCCTCATTCTCAAGTTTGAAGAAAACATTGTACCAAAATAGTTTTGGAAATTCATTTTGAAAACTTGCATACATCTCCCAATTTCAATTTATGATGATTATTCCTATTACTAGTGTTATTATTGTGGCCACTTAGGGAGCTTCCGGAGTCCTTCAACCCCAATGTGATCAGCATTGATGTTGAATTATCCTTCCGCCCCAATTTGTGTTCGGCTTCCCTTGATCGCTAGCAAATCAGTTCCACTTCCCACCTCAATACAAACAGACAGATTGTCAAACATTATTTCATTTTCTATCTTTTTAATCTTGCTACTCATAATCATGCACATACATTTTCCAATTCACATGATTCACTTGCTTACTTACTAATCATCTCATCACTTATTACTATGTCATCTCCAACTACTATACTTAAGAAATTCATGGGTATAATATCCCATTAATTTACTATACTCATAACGTACATCGGTTTCATACCGATTTATACTCATTACATACATCGGTTCCATACCAATTTACTCCTCACGTCTCCCATACATACTCATTCCTCATACTATTACCAATCGGGGTACTCATTCCCCTGGAGTTTCTCTACTCCTTTTCCTATACATACTTCCCAACTTACCACAATTACACAATGAGTGAATACAAATGTTTATGTAACATAAGTATCAACCATCAAAACGAATTCTCTTGCGCTATGCGCATTGTAGTTTACGCCCTTGTCACGTAAATATACATTTCACGGTTTTCGCTCTACCCCCCTTAAAAGGGATTAAGCCCACGTAATCTACCATGTGTCAATGTTGAACATTGGTCGAAGGCATTCAGCCGTCATGGAGTGGTTCAGCTCCCATGCGGTCTATTATACAATGTTCCTTGATCAAAGGGTCTTAACCGTGTTACTGGTTAGTCCCTACATCAAGAATTTTCATCGGAGTTTTTATAACTCCTAACGGGTTCGGTTCTAGCCTAATTGGCTTTCAGGCATTTGATTAACCTTTTATTCACTAGGTGTATTCCACTTAGAATTCTGGGCCCACTAGCTTCTGCTGCGCGACCCTGATAACTGGGGTTATTCGCCCTTCTTGTTATCTTAAACGTGTTACGCATCACCTTTTTATCCCTCTTATTGTGAGAATAAGGTTTATTAACCAAGTGTGGTATTCTCTTACTGTGCTCAAACTCGATGGGTTTTAGATTTATAACCAGCTCTCTGGCAATCATACTGTTGTGTTTTGTAGTGGTCATTCACTTGGTTCCTCCGACTTATTGTCGGTTGAGGTTAAGTCACTACTTAGTTGTAGTGTTTCCTCTACTGTTAGTAGCTTCTGAATTATACCAGTTTCCCTGGTTCATTACAAGTGTCCTTTACTTGTATGACCTTGCATTTTCAATGCGTCGGTCCTTGTGACTTTCTTAAGTCTCCTTTCACCTTTATTCCTGTGGAATTCACATCTTGCGATTGTTGGTGTTTGACACTCATCGTGTCTCCTTGGCCTTAGGCCGCATGGTTTGTTTCTAAGATTTTGCTTAGCTGGCTTGTGCCATATTTACTGGTGAAAGGAAGGGTTTTCCACGATTTACATTTTCCCATATTCCTAGCTATCCCACTCGATCATTGACTACACAAGTGCAATACCAAAACACTCAGTCCTACAGAGTGCAGAGGCATGAACCCTTGGCAGTAACTCTCTTATGAGATCGCAATAGGACTGATCGTTACTCCTTCAGGTGGTGCTTCATCATTTGGTGCATACTTCTGGCTTGTTGCCCGGTCTGTCTACCATTTGTATTAACAACTCCATAGTATTGGGTGATTATTCACATACATTGGTCGCCTGTTGCGCACCTGTTCTTACTGATTCTGCAGTATTGGTTTACATGGCATCCGCTGTAATAGCTTCAGCTCATGCATTTCCACTATTTATATCATTGTTTGGTGTTTATACGTCTGAGCTCCTTGAGCGTCATTTACTTATACTTTATGTTCCCACATATCGAGTTCTTATTGAACCGGTTACTCCTTAGTTGTCAACAGCTCCTGTTGATGCTTATTTTACGTTGTTTGGCAATAATTGTATGCTCAAGCTTGACTACATTAGATTCTGAAAGGGGTGCACTGTCAGATATTTGTGATGGTATCCCCTTCTTAGATTCATGTGCCACCGCTCTCGCGGTCTCACATTTATGAGGGGTATCCTTGCTCGTTGGTCATTAAGCTTTTATTGGTGTCGTCCTTGACAATTTCCATGGTTCACAAGGGTTTTTGCAACCGTTGGGTTGTGTGTAATAGTTTCATGGCCTACTAGCCATTGCCTAGAGCTCTGCTCATCATAGGTCGTTCCCAAATGGTTACTTCTCTGTAAGCCATCGCTGGGCTTGGAGGTGATACTGGGCTCCACATAAGATCATCGCATCACGCTTCCGTTGTTGGAGACCCTTTTGTATCCTGGTATTGATTGATACCATTTATTGATTTGGGGTATCCCCTGTCAAGTGGGATCCCTTCGGTGTTCTAACCGTATGTTCGTTCCAATTGTGGTGTTCTTACCACGATATCTCATTCAACTGTGTTGACTTGGTACCCTTTATGGATTGCTCCTGGGTAGCACCGATTATATGGTAGCATCTGGCTGACATTTATGAGTATGTTCAGTTTGTTGTCCTACCTTGCGGTTCTGGATCTGAGTTATCGTTGAGGGTTATAGTGTCTCCCGTTCTTAGGGTAGATCACTGGTGTTTTTCCTTATGTTATAACGGATCTGATATTCCTTCCGGCGATGAATGGTATTTCCGGTACCTTGCCACATCACCCTGTGTGTTTGTGGTAATTGTTCTGGGAATCTCATCCCGTTCATTGAACACTGATGTGTTAATGTTAGGCATTTGCCTTACTGTGTTTAGACTAGGTATTCCTTCCAGTCATCATGTTTTACTTTAATATATTCAAGACATGTCCAATGTCTTTATTCAGTTGTTAGTGCTTCTCGCACTTTTAACTCTTAATCATCTTCTTGCAGTAGGTTCTTGACTCCTTAGCTTGTAAGCTTATCTAAGTTCCCTTTGCTCATTTGAAGTATCCAATTGCTTGGGTTTGAATTTACTTATAGTCCGTAGAACGGAGTTGACTACTTCCCGTGTTCCGTACACTACATGTATACATACATGGGGTACCGTCTTGGCACGTTACCACTTACCTAACTACATGTCAGGCCCGCAAGCTCCTTCGGAGTGCGGTCGTCCCACATCCCGTATTTGGGTACACTAGTAGTGTTCGTCACACGCCTAGGTGAAGTATTCTATTGTCAACTCATCTTGTATCACTCTATGATACTCACCGTATTCCGTTAGTTGGTTTTAAAATCCGAGGTTTAAAAGAAAGGTTGTAGTTTTGAAAGAAAATTTGGGTTTGAAATAACGGTTCGGTGTTAAAAGAAATTCTCCATGGCGTTGCCATGTCTGAGGTCCTGACCATGTCCAGCTCTTCGCTGACTGGTATGTTCTTAATACAATGGTCGGGCCGTTAGGCCTTTCCAAGGTTTCATTGTTTCAGTTCCTTAGGATTAGTGATCCTGTATTTGCTTCAATCCTTGTTGGTACTTTAGTAGGTACTTGTTGGTCATTAGAAGTCTTCTAACCGTCTTGTAGTTGCTGCACTTGCCCTGGGCAAGTGCGCGGGTAGGTTGTTTTTCGGTTAACGTATACCAGTTACGGTATCGTTTCCATCCATATTTGGTGGTATTATTAGATCTTCCTTTGATCTTTTGATCTTGGTGATCGATCTCCTGAGTCATTTCTCAGGGTACTTGAGATGGTTGTCGTCCATCCGGGTGTCTCACACCTTCACTGTGGTTAACGAGACTTGACTTATCCTTAGGAACCAGGTTGTGGTCCTATAGGTGTATGTGTTATGATTTCTTTCATAGTTTCTGAACTATGTTGTTCGGTTATTGCAGCCTCTTGGCATGTAGGTTTGGTGTTAATCCAACCTCGACTAATTCCTTAGTTGGTTTGTATACCGTTGTTGGTATCATCAAAGATTACGGCCCGTAGACTCTCTTGTCTCGGCTTGTTACTCCATTTCCTTGCTTCATTGCAATGTGTTTCTCTTCTTGCTGGCTACACATGGTTCTCGCGACTGCGAAGCATGTCGCCCCATGGTGCCATAAATTCCATCATCCTAGTGCTTAGGATCTTCATTCCTCCGCCATTAAGTGCGGTCCTTGTCATTCAACGGGAACCGTCATCGGGACTTCCAGTTCTTGGACTCTACCGTACGACAGGTTCTTTTCTAATAAGGTTTGTTTTTGCAACTGCCAGATCGGGTTTTACCCGATGTGAGAGGTCTTTCCATCTCTCTGGCGTTATTACTCCAACTTATACTGGGGGTTGCGGAGGGCGGGTATGGTTGTTGTAGGTTTCCGGTTCACGCGGAAGTTCCTAACTAGCGTACCTCTCACGCTAACACTCAACCCTTAGCCCTAAGTCTCTACTTCCTACTCGGTATTTTCCTAAACTCGGTATTTCATCCATCAGAGCGATACTTCGCTCTGATACCACTTTTTGTAACACCCCTACCGCTAATACCATCATTACTGTACAATTACTTACCTTCGCAGCGGATACTCCTTACACAAGGCGGGTGTACAATGCCGTTAGTCACCCACGTGACTAACAAGGCGAGTTACAATACTACATACTATCGGTCTGATGAACTTAAGCATACCGAGTACCCTAACCAATACATTACTCCTCCCATTGCATACTCATCCATAATCCAATTCACCTCCAATACATTACTATCCGAGTATACTACAATCCTCAAAAATACCGATACGAGTCTAAACATCCAATTCTTACTACGTGAACACATACATTCCCTTTACTCAACTACCCATGCTTATGTAGCAGTCCCCGTCCTACTCTCTCGAACGGTGAACAGCTTCGGTACCTGCACACTAAAAAAAAGGTCCCCCTAGGGGTCAGCTTACGCTGCATATGAAATCCGCATATACCGCGTGCTAACCGCGGTACGCCGACTACTTTGAGTCGGATATACATGGAGTTCATTTACATGCATACATACATACTCATGCTACAACAATACAACCATCATTACCTACATACACATACAAGTTCAATTCTTACTAAGGAAGACAGTTCGATAGTCAACCGTTTGTATTTGTTATTCATTCATTACTCTTCGTACTATATCTGATATCCTCTACTCTACTCATACCTACTCCTTACCCTTACATACTCGACACTCCATGCTCGATACTTTACTCGTATACGTTCCTTACTCTGTACTCGTTACTACGCTTCTGTACACTCATTACTCACTACTCCTTACTTACTCATACATGCTCAGTACTCAATACTTACTCATACATACTCAATACTCACTACATACTCATACTCGCTTCTTACTCAATACTCATTACTTTACTCATACGTACGCAATACTCAATACTCATTACTTTGGCCACCGGGCGGAGTCATACAAAAGACTTGCCACCGGACCTACAATACGAGGGCTATACGCTTAACTCCTCAAATACTCAATGTCCGTTCTACCGGACTACTCATATTCCCAACACTCTTCTCTCAGAGTATAATACAATCTCACGGATTAGCCTAGAAGTATCTCTCTCGATAACCTCCACTGGCTTAGGGAATTACTACCGTCTAGTATCCTCAGGTTTAATTTCCCCAACATCTCGGATACTCTCATGTTCGGGTCATTACTTACTTCAGTCGGGTCCTCTCATAGTGGGTCGACTAACTACTAAGGGGTTTGGAGATCCCTCGTCATTCTTTACTACTCTTATGGTTCATGTTTGCACCAAGAATAATTCCTTTGATATGGGTTACTTATATACTTCCACTACTTTTGTTTGTGGGTTATTCGCTTCGATTCTCCTACCGTTATCGGGAGGTTGTTCTACTCCCGTACACTCTCTCACATTCTAGTGAGTTCATTGGGTTGCGTTATCGTTTATCGCTCGATAGCTTAGTGCGTTGCTATTGTTCCATTAATTCACAGCAAGACCCTTACTACGAGCACTACAAACAAGACGCTCTATGAGTCGATCTACGCACAAGTAAAAGCCACACAAATCAATTCAAGAAAGGTTAGCTCATGCAACATACAACAAGACATACAATGAAAGGCAGTAAACCGTTTTCATGCTTAATCTTGATAGCCGGCATACAGCACACAAATCACGTAACTCGGTTAGCATACGGGGCATGAGGAAAATCATACCTTTCACCGGAGTAGCTTTACCATGTGTTCCCTTGTTCCTTGGTTCACTTGTTCCACTGATGATGTTTCCAACATTGTTATTAACTATGTTCATACGACACACAAATAATTACTACTCCCGTACTTACCCCGTTATCCCGTTGTTTCGGTTTAACTTATTGTTCATATACTTACAACTTTAATCACTCCTCATACTTGTTCATGGCCTTAATGACCTTATAATCATAATCATGTCTTAATTAACTTATACTACCATTACCCTTCATTACCCACTTAACTTAATTAGCTTTAAAACACTTTCTGTGAAGATTTTGATGTGGTCCGGGTTAGTGTCCGGGTTTACAAACCCGGACCACATGGTCTGCGCACTCTCGGGTAAGTTTTAAGCTTGGTCCGGGTTTACTTCCTACTTTCAAACCCGGACCACAATGGGTATTTACTCTCGGGTGAAATTTTTGCATCGTCCGGGTTTACACCCTACTTTCAAACCCGGACAGTTTGTTTCAGAAACCTACGGGTGTATTTTTGGGGTTGTCCTGGTTTGTATCCTGGTTTCAAACCAGGACAATTCCAGCCTGTTGCAAAATTTACAGTTTTAAGCTTTGTTTCAATTCCAAACTTCTACCAATCTCTTCCCCATAATTCCTACATATAATCTAGCATATTTTAGCATTGATTAAGCACTTTAAACTAGCCTAATCCCCTCTACCAAAATCTGTTACAAAATACACTCCACTGTTAAATTTTTCTCCTCTGTTACAGTTTTTCCACTGAAACATTTGCTACAGATTTTTCCTTCTTCTTCCTACTACTCCTATTCCCCTTTTCATTGCCTCATTTGCATTATACTCACCCCAAGACTTACTCACTACCTTGCTCACTTTACCAAGTCTCACACATTAATTCTTCCTTGTTTCTACAATGCATTTTTGATACTCTTTGCTACAGATTTTTACCTTCTCATTTCTCATACTACAATTACCATCCCTTAGTTACTAAACCATCTATACTAAATCCCAATACACATCTTGGTTCTACCATTCACCAAGTCATTCTTAATGCACAATTCCTACTAAAATTTCGCCATAGTTTTCCTACTTCTCTTACTTCTCCACACATCTCTTTTCATCAAATCCATTCCTATTCTAGCCAAACCACAAGGGTTCTACCAGCACACATACAAAGCAACTTACTACATCAATACCCAAAACACAATACCAATACACATACTCATTACACTTGGCTCCAAAGCCTTCAATTCATATACTTGCCCTCAAATACTCAAACTTCACAATTTTCAATACTAGTACAAGGTTTTAGGTTCTTTAAATATTTTACCCAATCCCATTACACTAATGCATTAAAATTTAGCATTAAAGAAGAGCTCTTACCTTGAGCTTATATTTCCTTCATTTCTTTTCCACTTCTTCTCCTTCTCTTTTTCTTGCTTAATCGGTCATGTGGGGGATGGAGTTTCCAAACTCCATCCCAACACCCAAATTACATAAGGAGAATATAATTAGACTTCTAATCCCTTAAAAACCACTAATTAACGAAGGGTTTAAATCACCATTAGTTAGGGTTTTACCTTGGAGTTTCAAGAGAGGTTTTTAAACCTTGTGTACAAAGGAGAGTTCCTCCACCATTGGAGAGTTGAACCAAGCTCAAACAAAGAAGAAACAAGGCATTACAAGGAGGGCAAAAATCGGCCAAGGCATGGAAATGGAGAAAATGAGGTTTTCTCTTGAATCTTTTTACTTAAGTGGAAGAGGAGACTCCATGCTTCGATTTGGTACCATTTTCTCTTCAAATGGGCAAAACCCATGGAGATGAAGTTGCTCATTTTCAGATTTTGAAAAGATAGAAATGTAGAGCTTGAAGAGGGGAGTTCAAATATGTATTTTGTTTTACATTTGGAGCTCAAATGGAGCTAGAGCATGAGGAAGAATGAAGAGTTTCCATGGAAGCCATGAGAGGCTGCAAAAATCACTGCAAGAGGGGAAGAAAGAGAGGAGTCTCACGATGGGGAAAGGAAGGAATAGGAGAGAGAGAAGAAAGTAGGAGGAAAGAGAGTGTTCTTTTTGCTTTTGTATTCTTTTCTTTCTTCTTTCTTTTCTCTTTTCTTTATTTACTTATTTGTTGTGTGTGAGGGAAGGGGATCGGCTGTACACAGCCTTTTGTGGGTTTGGAAAATTTTATTTACAATAGTGGACCCACTAGTTTGGTTTATTTATACTTTTACCCCACAACTTCCCGTTTTTGACAGTTTTTACTATTTTCTCGTTTTACTGATTTTATTGGCTATTAAGCTTCCATACATGCTTAATAACTGTTATTTAATGATTTATAATTTTTACGGGTTCGTTTGACTCTAAAATTACGTTTTCGCGTTTTCTCGAAAAACGCGCGCTAAAGCTACATTACCGTTTTAATACGTTATTTGGTTCTGTTTTCTTCGGGAATCATTCCCGTATACTATTTAGGAATGAATAAGCCTTAGGAATCCTTACGATACTATAACCGAGGTCTCGTACCTCCTATGGTTATTTAACGCTCATTTTAGCGTTTTCCGCTTTCTAAGCGTTTTTCTCATTTCTTTGGATTTATTTTCTTTACCAAAATTACTTAGGCACTATTAGGCCCTTAAATACCATATTAAAATATTCTAATCACCATATTTAAGTTCGGGGTATTTCAGTATGCTTGGTGTACCAATCTAGGTAGAGTGGGTCGCAAGCATGCAACCGCGCATTTGTGGGTGTATACCCTGGAACCAGCAATTTAGGAGTGTTTTCCCACAAACTATACATGGGGGGGGGGGGTATACACAGGTGTAGGGTGGGGTTTTTCCTCTTTTTTCAGACCTTGGGTTGGGTCTAATAGGAGGTTCAGGGATACCCTGAATGTAACCAAATTGGCGCAGACAACGCCCAGGCAAGTATGGCTCATTCAACCCCATAATCTGTATGTTACCTCTATACCATGTGTGCCCTCCATGAACATTAACTTTATCCCGACCGTAGGGCAACCAATCAATCTATAATGAACATAAATAGTAAGATGTAACCAACAACGAAAGACAAAAATAATAATGGTTCAATGTGTTAGCAACTACAAACACTTACATTTAGAGCAGTCAAAGCATCTAGATGCTCACGATAGCCTTGCAGTGAACGATGATCCTGCACTTGAGAGGTAGATCTCACCGATCTTAGAGCCCAAGGTCTATCATCATTAGAGCGTCAGTCTGGGCTAATCGCTGGTCTTAATGTAGGAAAATACGCATAAATCCAGCACTGTGCATATAAAACACTAGAATGATTAAGCAGTACCAATTATTAATACTCAGTGAGTTATCATATACTAGATGCACATTAGGACACATACCTCAAGTAACGTCATAGAACCAGCTATCCCACTGGAGCCAGCACGAGAGGCTATCCCAAGCTGACGATATAACCATGCAAGAGTACCAGCTCCCCATGCATATTTACGTAGCTTGGTAGCTTTCTTCATGGGAGCTACTAACGAGAACAACTGTGGACTCAGACGACCATTTGATTTTCCAGCTAATATGGTGGTACCGATCAAATGATACAACCAACCACATGCCTGCTTCATTAGGTCTTCAGGTTCATCCCTACAGTGCTCCAACAAGCTCGCAATCGATACAGCACCGGTATTAAACAATGTCTCTGTCATAGTCTCGACATCTCCTCCAAAATCAAGACAATCAGCCATTACCTCCTTCGACATCTCCCCTATCAATGGATCACCGACGATGGGGATTTGCAGTATCATCCACACATCATGCAGGGTAATCGTCATCTCACCGAACGACATATGGAATGAGTTTGTATCAGGCTGCCACCTCTCCACAAAAGCACTGATGAGGGACATATTGTTGTATGGCATCGTAATATCCTGTAGGTGCTCTATACCAGAATAGTTAAGCATGTTCCTTGCTCTTTTGCAGGTTACTTGATCTTTTGGCCAGCATGTAAGCATCACCCTACGGGATTTGAAACTCAAAACCCCACGATCCTATATAATGACCAATATTCAACACTTACAAAATGTTGTATGATTTAAATGATCAAATACAGGAGAAGATAGAGAACATACCTTAGTCGAGGTCCATAAGTCAAGCACTACATGACCCCCGAAGCTAGTGATAACACTAGTGAGTAGTGGACCGCCAGGAACTGGCACCTCTGTCAACTTCCAAGAGGTAGGAATGACTGGAACCATCGCTAGCGCTGCTTCCTCGTCAGTGTCATCCTCCTATCCATGATCATGCTTCATTATCCTGCTCCTCATCCACGTCGGGTGAGTCCTCATCATCAGCACCACGACCACCGTCATCAGCATGTGGCGAACACTCAGTCATCACATGGTCCTCATTAGCACGGGCGGGTGATGGGCGTGGTGGACGTGATAAACTACCACCGCCTGACGTCTGAGCTTCTAACGGAGCAGTCTAGTGGCTTGCTTCCCCCGAGATATTGTAGCTAGCACTGTGCAGTGATCTGTCAGACCAAGCACTACTGGATGATGACACCACTGGCATGCGTCTCCTCGGTATATTGAACACCGTCGAGTCATCCTCCGCTACCATTGGTGGTGCAGGTGCTTCAAACATCGGGTCGTTGAAAGATTGACCCGGATGGAACGATGAATGGCGTGCTGCTTCCATGCGGGGGGCAGGATCACTCGGCCCTTCACCAGGAGCACGTACACCACGACGGTACGAGGCCGTCATAGGTTGCTCCGTACCCCGGTCTTTATTCTTCCTCTTCGTGTATACATTTTTCACTGTTTTTATCAGTCGATCCATCACTGCATAAGAATATCACACAGTTATATTCCTCATTCATAACATAAAAATTCAAACATTTATAATCATATCATTCACATTATTACAATTCAAAAAAAAATTCAAACATTTATAAAGCATTCACAATATTTATTAGAATTCAAAAAAAACAAATTAAAACATTTAAAAATCATTCACAGTATTAATTAGAATTAAAAAATAAACAAATTAAAACATTTAAAAATCATTCAAAATATTATAATTCAAAAAAACAAAAAACAAAACTGGGTCGAGCAGCACTACTACCCCCCTTCTCTGAATCGAGCACCGGCGCTCCTCTGCTGCTCCGGCGTCGAGTACTGCAGGTCCTCGCGTGTCTCCGCATCGAGCACCAGCGCTCCTCGCACCAAACAGACTCAAGCAGCCCAGATCCTCGCCCCCATCGTCGGGCGCCCGCGCACATAGGTCGAGCAGCTACGGTCCTCGCCTGCATCCGCCGCAAGCAGCTCTGGTCCTCGCCTTCCTCCGACTCGAGCAGTAGGACTCCTCGCCAGGCTCCGGGTAGAGCACAGGCGGTGCTCGCCCTAGTGCAGATCGAGCAGCGCCAGTCCTCGCCCAGACTTCTCTTTTTTTTTGAATATTTTCGAATTTTTCAGGCTAGATCTAGCTCAAATGATGTTGAATTTCAAAAAACTAACACCAAATTCATACTCAGGACACCCAAATCTATAAGTTGCAAAAAAAAATTCGAAAAACTCACTGGAAAATTTTTTCGGCGGTGGTTGGCGGCGGCGGGTGGCGGCTCCGGTGGCGGCTCCGACGGCGGCTCCGGCAGACAGAAGAGAGCTTCTTAAGGAAGAGAGATAGAGGAGAGAGAGTGAGGAAGTGAGAAATGAATAATCCAATGAAGGTTAGGCTATATAGTACGAGCGTTTTTTACCCGAAATTGACGTTTTCAACTGTGATTTCAATACAACGTTCTAAAAGTGTAACAATGTTTCTAATTTAGTCAAACACAACATAAAATGTCATTAACTTATGTGGAGTCACAATTATAATGTTTAAATGCGATTAAAAAAGGGTTTAACGTCTTTTATACGGGTTTATAATGTTTTGTAACAATCAGAGTGTTTTTTACTGTTTACACTCAAGAAATTATTTTTTAAAAAAACAAGAGTTACAACACGACATCATTACATGTGTACAACGTCAATATGAATTAAAAAAATTTTGTACTGCGGTGATTAGTAATTTTGTACTGCGAATAGCAACCCAATAAATATATATATATATAAGTATATATTTTTTTTTACTTCACTTAAAAGTTTATACCTAAAATATTCATTAACATACTGTTATTAAATGTTAATTTAGTCTTATCATATTATCCCACCCTATAAAGTTTATTAATAAAATATACTTTAATTTTTGTTACATTAAAAACCATATATTATAAGTTATTCTTATGAAAAATTCATAAACACAATTTTTAAACCCATTTACCCTTGTCCAAAAATCCCCAAATTAAATATATAGAAACTATAATATTTTAGACATTTTATAAAAAAATTATTTCATAAAAATATCTTTTAAAATTATCCAAATAATTCCATAATACTCAGAACTTGTAAAAATTATAACTTACGTTTAGAAACTCAAAACTCATATTAATTTACATAAAAATAAACTAGATTTTATAAGGAATCTATGGTTAAAATTTCAAGTCAAAATACATTCGGGAAGGTATTTAAATTAATTCAACAAGTTAGGGTTTAATTCTGGAATTATAATGACTTAATACACTTTTAATTACCCACGATATAATCTCGGCCGTCCGTTTCTTTAAATCACGATCGGACGCCCCCTGAGTTGCGAGTTCATCAGCGAACTCCAGTTAGATGTCGAGTATTTTTGCCGATTTCTCCCAATTCACAGAACGAAACCTCGCGATTTTTGTTTCATTAGATTCGAAATTTGATTACGGTTCTATTGACACCGATTTCATGACATATAATGCAGTGTATTGGAAGAACGATTCTGGGTATTCAAAGTTAGGGTTTATACGGTTCCGACTTTGATTTTGCCAAATTCTCTTATCACAGCGCACAATAAACGAAATTGATATGGGTTTGGTCGACAATGTAAAACCGATTAACAACATCGGAGGAATTTGAAGAAAAACTCACCGGAGAAGCACCAATCGAAGGAATTCGATTTTGGTTTTCTGGAAAAGGTTCAAACTTGACTGTTTCGAGGAGCTAACTTTGAGGATCTATAATTTACAGCACAGATTGAGTTAGGACGTGTTCTTGGGCTTAATCGAAAGAGGAGACATAGCTCTAGAGATTGATAGCAAGAAATTATCCTAATTCGCAATATACAGAAAGAAATCTAGTCCTAAAGTTACGAGTTTACCTTGCGTTTTTCTATGATTTTATGTGATGATGAATCAGAAACTTTAGACGCCTAACTCTTCCAAACGATTACGAATCAGCCTTGGTCATCAACATAAAAGTTGTAGAGGGATTAGAGATCTTCAAAACAAGCTAAAGAACACTAATTTTGACTGCAAAATGAAGAAGTTATGATCAAACGAAAGTACCTTACCGATCACGTTTTCTGGGAATCTGGGTTACGGCTTTGCAGGGAGGCAACTTTAGGTCAATTTTCCGATGGATGTAGGAAGATTTAGGTTATGTGTGAGCTATGGTTGTAAAAAGGATATTGAGGAGAAGAGAATGAAGAAGACGGCACTGGAAAATTCAAAAGGATGAGTGAGATACGGCCGTCACAAGTTAGGGCAAACTATTGGTGACAATGAGAATACTTAGCCGATTTTTGTGCTAAGTATCGGCGACCCGTGTGGTCTTGACACGTGGCACTTTTCAAAATTTTGGCTCTAAACTTCATTCTATCATAACTTTGGCTAGGATGATCCGTTTTTGACGTTCATTTTATCGATCTTCATGGTTTTCCATAATCTATTTATTGGTATAGGTTTCATGGGATGGTAACCATTCTCAAAAAGTCAACCCTAGCAAGGTTTAAGAAGCTTTAGGGTTTCTAGAATTTTATACTGACTTTTATGCTTCAAATCAATGCTCCAAATATTTCTAAAATCTTTATAATATAATTGGAGTGTCTAGGAATTTTTTTCCAAGATTTATTGACTTATAAATCTTGTTATTAAACTCATAATACCATATAATAAATTAATTTAAATTGTATTATTATTTAGAATTTAATATAAGAAGTCCCCTAAATAATTTTTAAATAATACCATATACTAATTTAGTGTTTAATAATATTATCAAGGGTTTATATAAAAGAAATCCCCTAAATTAATTTAAATTAATTTAGGGGTATTTCAGGTGCGGGGGAAGGCACATTGTCCGCCTGAAATGATCCTGATACACTTTGAATCCTAAACCAAAATGGTCGAAAGGGTGCGCCGTCGGCGTCATAACATAAATCTTCATCCCCAGAGGGACTTGAACGCCCTTCATCACCGCCTGCACATCCGTGACGGTGAGCCTCGAACCCACACCCTGGCGGTGTGACTCTTCGCCTCCATCCTTGATCGGGTTCGCAACACCTTCTTGGACGCAGCTCTTCCCGTAGACAAATATCATCGAGTTAGCTGACGTCGGGGCGAAGGCAGTAGAGTTTGAAGGATCCATGGAAAGCGAAATGTTGAGGAAGCGAAAGCAGATGAAGAAGGTTAGAGAAGAAGCGCAGAAAAATGAGTACGGTTTCAAAAGTAAGAAAGTGGGAAATAGAAAAGGATGTCACGGGTCGCTTTAAATAAGGAGAGAGAAGGCGTGCCTTGAAAAAGCAATCATCACACCTCATCACACTGCAGGTGTGTTAGGCTAGTTATAGCTTCAGAAGACGAAAAGGCAAACGGCTAGTAAAGTAGAATTACCGGGAGACCACCAATGACCGGAAAGACCAAAGAAATCGAAAGACCTTTCCCTTTAAAATTCTTTGAAAAAGAAAGGTCTTATGGGACTGGAAAGGGTGGAGCGCAATGGAAAGAGAGAAAAACAAAACCTAAAATACAAGAAGATCTTCCCTGATAACTAAGGAAAGATCTTATGGGACTAATGAAGTGGGACGCTACTGAGAGCCACAAGGAGGCCGTTTACCGAGACAAGATGAGGAAACCCTCTACCGGTATAAGATACATAAAAGATGACCTGACAAACTAGATACACATCCCTACCAGTAAAAGTTAGGAAGATGTCCTCACCGGTAGTTTTAGATGAGTAGAACGGTTGTTGTCAGGATGACCGGGCGAATGTAAATAAAGGAAATAAACTAGCAACCCAAGTGGTCTTGTAAGTTATAGGAAGTTCTAGAAAGGTGGGCCCTATATGTTGTATGAAAAACAGTTAAGCCCCGCACCTATAAATAAAGATCATAGGCAATGTAAAACGACACGCTTACATCAATCTACTTGCTATTACTCACTTTACTTATTGTCTTGAGAACTAGAGAGATGTGAAATCCTTACCACTTTAGCAGTAAATATAAAAATTATTTTAATTAAAAGAAATCAGACGTAGACTACAACCCGAGGCCCGAGACTCCTGCTACGCGACCATTGGTCATTGATTGAAAATTCTCTAGCGCCGCAATCTTCCAGCCGAATTCCTCTGGTTCTGCATCTGATCATTTACTCCCACCATCACCACCGCATCAATTTTCCATCACCTTCATCATCATACACCTGATCCTTCAGCTCTTCACACCGACCACTACACCACACCATCCCCTCGCGGCATTTGGTTTCTTTCTGTACCCGATCGACCATATCATCATTTGTCCTCACCCAGCCGCATTGTTTGACCACCGAGTCATACAACATCAGGCCTGATCCATATTCACAAACCATTGACCATCTTTTCATCATTTTTGTGCTTCACATCGATTACCACTCTCACAGGGAAGAGGTGTGGCAAGCAACAGTTCAGCATGAAGGACAAACGGACAGAAACAAGCGGGCAGAACCGAAGGCAATTAGTAACTCGAAGTGAAATTCTCAAACTGAATACCTTTTCATTTTTTGTTACGAGATATTTATCGTTTGTTTTTATAGTTGTTTTGACTTTTAGAATTATGAGTTAGGAGTCTCGTATAGCTTACTGAGTTAGGAAACGAGCCTATTTCTTGATAATTTTACTGTATGAGTTATAGTTGTTTTTACTTTTAGAATTATGAGTTAGTAGTCTCGTATGCATCCCCCACCCATGGGGTTTGGCATAATTTCACAACCCACCCACATGGTTTCAGTATTTACTTTGCCCACCCATGACGTTAACACCGTTTTGTATCTTTCACCCCAAATCTCACTTCCGTTACCCTTGTCCATGTGGTGCCTTCTAATTTGTCTCCCACCCAACTGACATGTCACCCATTGTAAATGAAAATTTCTCCTCTCTCTCTCGACACTCTTGTTCGCTTCTCTGACTATCTACTCACTCTCAAGTCGACACCTTCAATGGTGGCTCTCCCCCCTTCGATTTGCTCCCGCATCTGATCCTCTCTTTGGAATATACTGTGCGCTTCTCTCCTTCCTTGCGATTTGGGCGGGTGCTCTTCTGTTATGCCCTAGCGCACTGCTGGTACCTCTACTCGAACCCTGGCTTTTCTTGTTGTGTTATGTTTGTCCACTGGGTTACGACAAACTGGTTCGACTGCCCCTTATTATGTTCGTCCATTGCTATATTTAGTATTGCCTGTTGCTATATGGGTAGATTTTGAACCCCAATTGTGAACCCTAATTTCTGATTTAGGGGTCAATTCTGAACCCTATTTGTATCTGTTGTTTTCGACTGTCGATTATGAACCCTAATTTCTAATTTGTGGGTCCATTTTGAACCCTTGATGTACCTGCTGTTTTCTAGGTCGGTTTTGAACCAAACTTGCTGATTTGTGGGTCAATTTTGAACCCTTAATGTACCTACTATGTTCTGGGTAACTGTGAACCCTAACTTCTGTTCCGTGGGTTGATTGTGAACCCTTATGATACCTGCTGTTGTCTGGGTTGATTTCAAACCCTAACTCCTAATGCTGATTGGATTATGACACCATCTTTGTCACGATCTCTGTGGAAATGATGTTGTTTCTGATATTTTTGAGAATTGCCCCCTATACCCAGTGATCCCAGTCATTTTTTTATCCTTCACATGCATTAGTGTTGTAGCGGTACCATTTAATTTCTCTTCCTTTGGTTAGTTGTAGCGGTATTGGTATGTTGTCAACTATTTCTTCCTGACTTGACAATCTGGATAATAGCATACAGTTACCGTACATTGCTCCTAACCATTATAAGAGAAAAAGTTGGAATTGCTCCACTTTACTGTAAGGTTTACTAGTTTTGCTGCACTAAAGCTGTGATGATGGGGCTTTTTTCCCTTATCTGAGCTCATTTTTTCTAACTGATTGACATCGGTTGTAACTTGAGGTTAATGCTTTTGATATACCTCTTTGCTACTGATGTTATTTAATGAAAGTAGGTTATTTGCTACAATATGTCATCATCGAACAGAAGAAGTAGTGACAGTCCCAGCCACTTTACATTTGTTAATGTGAAGTGTTATTGCAAAAGGAATGTTCGGTTGTTCATTGCGGAGACTTTTGACAATCCTTCTAAATTGTTCTATCAATGTGATTGTGCTAATAGTTTCTTCAAGTGGTGGAATGAGTTGGATCACAATACGCATTTACTGAGGCCTGAAATCTATAGTGAGGAAGTTAACTCCGGTGGTGCAAACACCAATATGATCATTCAACAGTAGTTGTGTCAACTCAAAGATGAGCTAGTGGAGTTAAGAAGGATCTTCAAAATGATAGAGCTAATCTTAAGTCTGAATGTAATGAGTTACTATTTCTGTGTTATGTAGCAGTAGTTGTTATTGTGTTGTAGTTCTTTAAGGTAGTTTAGTGTAGTTGTTGTAGCACACTTAGAATGTACTGGTTGTTCGAAAGTTGTAAGGGTGAAGCAAGAACGTGTGACATTATGTAAGTGATATTCTATTCTAATACAAATGTTCCATTTTCTGTTCACAATTGTTGTCCACCATATGTTGATCAGTTTTAACTTTTACCAAAATGATGAAAATAGAACTACAGTCTCAAGTTGTAACAACCAGAAACTCCTTTTTTCGCATGCATTAGTCAAACAAATGTTGCATTACAACAACCAGAAAAAGACAGCAGTGCAGGTTTTATAATTACAACCAGAAACTCCTTCAGAATTGTCAAGTACAATGCAATATCTTCCTTCAGCAATGCTCAGATTGTACCAATGATCAGCATGAACAAGACAACATAATAACAAAAAGTTTTAAGTTTGAACAACCCCCTTCATATTAAAATAAGCAACAGTCTCATAACTTTATGTGCACTTTCCAAAATACCAAACATGTTCTGGTCATCATCCAGACCTCAAAATAACCAGTACATAACCATTGTTAATACATTTGCCACAGAAATTAACTCCACAAACAACACTACTAGTTCAAATGACAACAAAATAACAGAATCGGAACTTCACTACACAAAAGCATCCATAACTACTGAATCCATTGCGCCCCATGGACCATCGAAGTTTCCCAAATGTCAAGTACAATCAACTTCACAAACCTGCAAGTACAAGCACACAAGTAGCAAGTTGGTAGGTATACTGGTGTCCACATACTCAGATTTAAACTACAACGACCAAAACAACAAGTGCATACAAATTTGTGACCGCGTGTTCCTCTTCTTGTGCTGCACTGTTGTTGAAGTGGAGGCTGCCGCATTGGATCTTTTCCGCTTATTCCCCTTTGGAACAGATGTTCTATCTTCCCGTGTAGCACCATTTCCATCACCATGTTCTGTTGCTAGAAGTATACCCTTGCCTTGACCATCACCTCTGTTTGTCTGGCATGTGCATGTCCGAGAATTATGCCCCTTTTTCTTGCACTTGGCACATGTCACATGGCTAGACCTCTTAGTCGTAGGTTTGGCCTCACTCTCTTCTCTTCTTCTGTTCTTCTTAGGCCTACCGGGTAACTTTCTAAGAAATTGGGGGACATGATTTTTAGTCCTTCGGGCTTTGGCCACATCACCGGGTCCGGGATAGGAGAGATTGCTAGTGCGTACGTGGTAGCATACATGGACATAGAAAAACATGGATCCACAAACTGATCTTTGTCCAATCTCTTCCAGTTCAGAACTGCACATGCGTGCTTACACAGAATTCCTGATTGGTCCCACGCCATGCAGTCACAATGACCATCTCTCAAATTGACACTGTAATGCCTGCTCATGTCTGTAACTTCAAACTCATAGTCACTACTTGCTGTATGGGCACATCTGCAACCAGCTTTGGTGTTTTTGTATAACCTCTTCTTCGCATAGGGTGTTATTCTCCCACTCATCTTGTTTATGGACTCCCTCCAATCATTGAGTTTCTTCATCAAGGTGCGTCTGAGGTTTTCCAAAGGAGAGAATATAGGGCTACCCCTTATGCCAGATAGTTTAATGTTGAATGACTCAACAAAATTTGATGTTGTTTCTATGACTTTGACCTCTTTTGGCATATGGAACCTGACCCACATGTTGTAATCCACCTCCCGCAAGTACATGTACGCCCCTAAGGACACCTCTTCTATCTTCTTCATCACATATCTGAGGCCAACTGTTGTGTAACATTGTGCAGCTTCGCAGAACAAATTTCTCAACAAAGCACCTGATAATGTGCATAACATAATTTTGTCAGTTGTTGTTTGCATGAAGACTTAGTAAGATGTTGTCTAAACACAACTTAATAAAGCACCTGGGTTATCCTTTTTGAAGTTAGCGTACAAATGCCTGCAACATATTCGTCTGGTTACTTCAGACAGCATAGCTTCAAGTGCAGGTTCTACACCCTGCCAAAGGCAACATTTGACCACCAGACACAATATTAACAACAGACACAATGTTAACATCAGACACAATATTAACACCAGACACAATATTCACACCAGTTACAATAGTCACACCAACAAAAAACTACAAGAAAACATAATTAAGTTCGCTAAGGTACTATTTGCCTATCAGAAATGATAACCCACTTTCTTCTTACAGCCTCATCAGCAATTAGTCTCAAGTTGCTAAAGAAGTAGGTCCAGGTCTCCGTAGTTTCGCTTGCCATAATGGCGAGCGCTACAGGAAATATTCCATTGTTTCGTCGATCGATACAGCACTCAACAGTACACCACCGTATGGCCCCTTAAGATGGCACCCATCTACCCCGGGAAATGGCCTGCACCCCCTCAAGAAACCTTCCTTAAGGGCGTTGAAGCATATGAACAGCTTGCTTAAAGTAGGTGGGCCATTAAGGTACTCTTGGTACTGAAGATCTATGATGGACCCAGGATTCCGTTCAAGGGTAATCTTCGTGTATTGGTGGATGTTAGCATAAGATTCACCGTGGTTTCCTTGAAGCAACTTCATAGCTTCTTCTTTTTTAGCCCGAAAACACTTCATGTAGTTCACTGTTACACCAAACTTCGTCATAATGAGATGCTGAATGGCATTCGGAGTCATTGTAATGTTGGCTCTCAACTCAGGCAACACCTTCCTCATTCTCCACTTTGATGTGGCTGCAGGATTCTCTGACAGCCTCGAGCAAGTGTGATCTGCCCTCATTGTCTTGATCATGAAGGTGACATTATCTGGTAAGAGGGAGGCATATAGCCTCCACTGACAACTGTCGAGATTATTACACAAAACCGTGTATTTCCATGGATCGTTCGCAACCCTGTGAAGATCTATCCCTTCTTGCACAACATAGTCCTCCATAACTTCCTTGAATACATCCTTATTCAAAAACATCTGACGAGGTTCAAGTTTAATCATGTCGTCTGGCTGTAACTCAAATGGTTTACCCTCTCGTAAATACCTCTCATCACCAACAACGCCTTCATCCTCGTCACTAGAAAAATACCCACCTTCCCACAAGTTTTCTAGCTCAGCCAAATCTATATCATCCCCATCTTCATCATGTGCAGATTCATCCTCACTTTCTTCAGATGATATGAAATCTTCCTCTTTATCAGATTTTTGATTCCAAGAGTCGTCAGAAAAAGAGGGATATGGGTCTTCAACATGTTCTTCAATGTTTCCCACACTCGGGAAGTTTGAAGTTTTATCATCAATAGCGGGGATGATCATCACATTTCCGGATGTCCTTGTGTCTGCCGCTGCATTATCATTAAGGCTATTAAGGTTAGACCCAACCCTAGGACTTGATAAGTTAGGAGTGCCTGATCCAATGGGATCAACGGATTCAGCGGCTGCTCTTGTTCTTATAGACTTCATGGAATTTTGTTGCACTCTTTCAGTGGCTGCAGACGGAAATGGGTTTTGTGATGAGCAAGAATCATGAATGGGATTCAGACCTCGAAGCCTTCTCTTCTTATGAGCTTTTGGGGCTTGAGGAGGTTGTGAGTTACGAGGTTCTTGCTGTGTAGTGTTTGTGGGGGCTGTGCTCGAAGAGGTGGAGCTTCATTAGGTTGTGTTTGAGGGGGTTCAGCTTGGGGAGATTGTGTTAGAGGAGGGGGGTTGTGTTTGAGGGAGTTGTCTTTGAGTGGATTGTCTTTGAGTGGGTTGTTCTTGGGAAGGCTGTGTTTGAGGTGGTGAAGTAGGACATATTTCCTCCACATCATTTACCCAATCTTCAAAATCAAGCTCATCATCATGACTACTCTTCATTGCCTCCCTTGTACTGGCATCTTCCAACTAACGTTTATATGCGGTCATGATTTCAGTTTCCTTTGAACCATCTTCCACAATAACTTCAATGAGCTCCTTTCCCTCAAACAGTGCAAGCATGTTCATCAGCTGTCTATCAGATCCTATCTCAATGTTCCTCTTACTTTTTGGGTGTTTGTAGAAGAACCTTGGGTTTTGTGGTTTTGTCGCATTGCACTGTTTGTCAATGACCTTAACACAATCATCAATTAATTCTATAGTTGAGTATCTATCTGGATCGGAGGGCATCTCAACCTTGTATCGGCCACTCTTGTATAAAACTTCAAGTGACACTTCCATTGCTGCCAAAGAAAATGTCCATTCATCAACAGCAGTAAAAATGGAATACCAACATATAGTAGAGATATAGCATAAGAAGATGCAGTTATGCGTCACAGTCGACCCAGAAAACTTCCTCTTTATCAGACATGGTTCAAAATCGACCCAGTAAACGTCAGGCAATGCAACAAGCAAAAGAAGATTCAAAATCGACCCACAAATCAGCAGTTCTATTGCACAATCAACCCAGAAAACTGCAGGTACAGACAGGGTTCAATCTCAACCTAGTAAACAGCAGACAATTCTAAATTGTGCAATGGACAACTTCATAATCGACAGTCGGAACAGCAAATACATATGGGGTTCAAAATCGACCCATATAGCAACAGGCAATGCTAAATATAGCAATGGACGAACATAATAAGGAGCAGTCGAACCAGTTCGTCGCAACCCAGTGGACAAACATAACACAACAACCACAACAAGAAAAGCTAGGGTTCGAGCAGAGGTACCAACAGCGGGCTAGGGCACAACAGAAGAGCACCCACCCAAATCGCAAGGAATGAGAGAAGTGCACAGTATATTCTAGAGAGAGGATCAGATTCGGGAGCAAATCGAAGAGGGGAGAGCCACCATTGAAGGTGTCGACTTGAGAGTGAGTAGATAGTTAGAGAAGCGAACAAGAGTGTCAAGAGAGAGGAGAAATTTTCATTTATAGTGGGTGACATGTCAGCTAGTGGGAGACAAATTAGAAGGTGCCACATGGACAAGGGTAGGGGTGATCATTTGGATAATTCGGTTAACCGAAATCCAAATTATAAAAAATAAAATGGATTTCGGTTATTTTGGTTAAAAACTGAATTATCCAAATTAAGACCAAAACCAAATTAGCTCTTATCCAAATTATCCGAAATCCAAATTTTTAAAAAAGAAATCCGAAATCCAAACTGAAATCTAAATTTTAGCTAGTTTGGATTTCAACTTACTAAATTTAGGGTTTATGTTTGACTATTTATCACTAAAGACTAGAATTAGAAAATAGGATATTCTTTTGTAAAGAAAATTTGGATGATTCAGTTAACCGAATTAGACAAAGTCAAAACCAAATCCAAACCAAATTATAATTAGGATAATTCGGTTAACCGAAATTTTCAATCAGGTAAAAAAATTCTATTAAAAATCCAAAAAATAAAATCAGTTAATTCAATTTTTAAATAAATCCAAAATATCCAAACTGAATGCTCACCCGACAGGGGTACCGGAAGTGAGATTTGAGGTGACAGATGCAAGAATAAATAAGAAATATTGAAATCTAATTCGAATTCATCCAATCCAAATGACTATTCATCTGAGAGATGTTTACGAAAAATTTTAGGAAAACGTCAACAGTGTAACATCATGAGTGAACAAAGTAAATACCGAAACCACATGGGTGGATTATGAAATTACGCCAATGTAATTTTCCCATTTTTTTATAAAGTTTTGTTCCAACCTAACCCAAAAATTAATTTCAGGTTAAATTCCTCAGCCCAAGGGTCCGTTTAGACTTTCATTAATAAAGCTTGAATGTCACTATGATTAACAAGAGGTTACCCACTACATATCTTAAATGCTCCAATAAAAAATCATTAATCTGCTCAAAAAGTCGTGATGAAACACCCCTAAACCTGAAATTTCAGGTGTGGGTTTCGTATCAAATATCGGATTCGGTCAAGATTCACATCCCTAGACGCAAGACTCAAAATATAGGAAAACGGACAACATGAAAGTTGCCCAGAAGCTCATTTGATATTGTCACGAAAGAGTGGAATCTATTTGAACAAAACAGCATAACATAAGATCATATGATACCAGACCTTGACACTTTCTAGGCTAGGCTACCATATACAGCTATTCCCAGGTTTTAGCAATATCAACTGGGAAAACACAGCCCTATCATACCAGCAAAATGCCAGCACAAGCCACATACATTTTTTTCCTTGGATGAAAAAAGCTAACAAATATTACAGGGTCCAATACGGCCACATACAGATAAGGCCACTTCACCATCTTCCTATCAAGCCTGGTTTCCTCATGGTGCCAACCAACTGCTACTCTCTGAATTAGAAAATTAACTCAAAACAAAACTATTCCTTTGAAAAAAGGACCTCAAAATGATTAGAAAAGTTGAATGTACATTATATTTAATAAAACCAGCGGCAGGATGGCGGGATATTCTGCATACCCCGCAACAACCATAAACAGGGCAATAATGTTTTATAGACTCAGACAGGGGTATTGCTTCTTCCCCCATAGGGGTTTTGTTATAATATTTGTATGCACCCTTCTCTTTCATCTGAAATGGGTAAGGAAGAAGTTGTAATCAGGATGACAGACATTCAAATGGCGAAGAAACTTATCAGCTTCTCCCATAAGAGCATTAGCCTTTGGGGATTTTTCAGCCCCACTACGGTCCCAAAAGGCAGCTTTAAATTTATAAGGCGCAAGTCCAAATGTTGGCAATGGCAGCTTCACAGACGCTACACCATAGCAGTTGCGGATCTCTCTAGGGCGTGAGTCATGACGGTTTCGCCACTCATTTTGCCTCCCTGCATAAAAACCAGATTGTAACTTGGAAGGTCATAACTGCACTTCAGAATAATGAACAGCAGCTTAATCTGCATGTAATATGAACAGAGCAGGAAAGATCGGAACTTGGCATATTTTACCATCAATTGGGGTACACAAGGAATGGAATGTCAAGAAGCAAGAATCCAAATTCTGCAGAGTTGGACCAGTTGGTATCCGATATATGGGATACCTTCACACAAAGACCAAACACAAAAGAACAAAGTTTAGACCACCCACATATTATATTAATGATGATGGTACATCAGCTCTCAGTTGATGAATCATGCAGCAAACGAAATATACCATGCAACAGACACCCAACTAGCAGGCGACAGATCACAGCTCCTGCATGACTTTAATTCAGGAAAGCGAGTAGCTAGGACTGAAATCTGCGAAAACCAAACCATAATCAGTCACAAACAATGAATAACATATACAGACTGGAGATGAGTGTTAACGAAATGAAAAGAAACTAAAATACTGAACTAGCCTTGTCTGTCAGGGGTTCGCGGCTGTGAGGAGGCTCATGCTCCAAGTATTCAAATTTAAGAACACCAGGAAAGCTTCCAGAGTCCCCCTCATCGCTTGATGAACCATTCAATAGTTTGCTAGTAGCACTATTTCTCAGTCCTTGAATAACCTGGCCACTGGATCCTACAAGATCTGTGAGAACATGGTTCACTCCCCTTTCAGCATCAAAATCGCTGCTCCCGTCACTACTTCCTCTTGATGATTCTGCATCGCTTTCCTCACCAAGTCTCCTGCAACTTCTCAAAAGATCACGTAAAGGAGTTAGTAAGATACTATAAATGAATATTCATGACAAAGCTACAGATTTTACCATGAATGCAATCAGGACAGATCATTCCCTAAAAGACACATAATATCTCTACCCACTCAATGATCATGTATTGTATAGCATCTACCATATAGCAAAAAGCAGATGATAGATGATAGCTAATTTGCAGCAGATTACAATAAACAAAACAATTGATTAATGATGCAGGCAATATACATCCAACCGTAATCGATGAAAATTCATGATAGGCATACCGAATTTCTTTCAATCACCACACATGCATAAATAGAACATACAGATCTTGATTGTTTATACAAATGTTAGACATAGAAATATGAACCAAGCACTATTGTCTGGTGTTTGCCAAATTCAGTAAATGCATCTTCTTAAAACATGGACGTGATATGAGACAGGTCAAAGGTTAATCCGGCTAATTAAACTTAAGAGAGCTATGTAGTCACAGGAAAAAAGGAAACTGAACACGTTGAATCTCTCATGAGCTTACAGTAATATAGATTCTACAGTGCAAGAGTGTACAAAGTAATCAATAAGAATGGACACTGCAACAAATACTCTTATCCATTCTATTTTCCAAAGTCTTTTTCACCGACTCAATCAACTTTCATGACAATCATCAATCATATGTAACGGTGCACAAAATAACATGGCATAACAAAAACAAACTTCACATACATGTTCAAAAATAACGCCATTAACTGTTTAAAGTTTTCATAATAGTACACAGAATCCTCCATGGGAAAGTCTTACCTTTTTAAAAACCAAATTCCTTCCTGAAAAAACTACATAGAGTACACGAGATTCACATACATGATCAAAAATAATGCAAATAATTGGTAATGAACCCACAGGTTAAACACTTTCTCCTGTATACATCATTTCTTAATACTTGAACAGCAGAACAGAATTAACCACATCAATGGCGAGAAGATATGTTACATCTCTAACTTGTAATGTTACTTGAAAGTTTGCTAGGTATAATTACTAGTTCATATGTGTTTTTTCCTTTACTGCCGCCAACAACAGATCATGAATTCACTCTCTGCTAAAATATAGACAAAGAACATTGCTTTCTCAGCCTTGCTGAATCATAATGGCTAAAGAATCTCTAATCAACTGCTCATTTTCCATCTGCTACCCCAAACCAGCTGGGGATTCAACACTGTTGGCCAATTGGCGACAATGCATGAATACTTGACAATAAAAACTTGAATCCCCGCAAACTAGAATCCAAACCGAACACAATTAGTTGTCCATGTACAAAACTTAATATGACACAATGTGTTTAACACAACTATTTCAGACTAGGTTATACCAAGATGGACTGTGTGAGTTAAGGATTCAAGTTGACAAGTATGCAGTTACAAGTGAGGTATAAACACACTATGTCATAATTTATATCAGTATTGACAACTAATTCTGTTGAGTTAAGGTTCAAGTTGACAGTTATGTATGACTTTCAAAGCACATTTCGAGCACATCATGTCATATTATTTATATCAACATGCACAACTAACTGTGTCAGGTTAGGGTTCAATTCATCAAGTATTTGTATATTCAAGTATGGTCTAAATACAGTGTCATATGTTACATCAATATGGTCAATTAACTGTGTTGAGTTAGGGTTCAAGTATGTGTTTTTAAAGCATTTGTCACCTGATATCAGGATAGTTGATCAGTTAAACCCAGAAAAACACTCCATGGATCTAGTATCGGACGCCCATCAACAACAAATTCAAGTGAGCACCAGGAAAGATTGAATGAGAAAAAAAGGAGACACGAGACTGATTCAAAAGGTAGCAGGATTATCGGGACGGGATCTAAAGACTTTCTTTATAATTGTGCAACTTCAACATGATATAATTACACAATCTCATGTATGTTCAGCTCAAGTACTAGATTGTAAAAATACACAAATTTGTACAAATAAAAGAAGAAAAGCACACTTACTAGAACATTAAAAGATATGTAAACTATCCCATGCAAGGATCAGATCAGAATAAGAACTATATTCCAAATATCATTCGATAAGGGCTAAATCTGTGAGAGGAGCAAGACTCCAGCATTAACACTTTGTTTAGAAGACGGGCCATGTGCCAGAAAACAGAACATCAGCAACATTGTTTGTTCAAACGATCACGAAGTCTTTGAACAAGCTTTTATTTTAAATATGTGGGGACCTGCAGCCACTACTCTTAGAGTGCACTCTAAGCAAACCCATGGCCACGCAACCAGGTAAGTCACACAAGGTGACAGGCTCAGCCGATAAGGGGTGGGTTTGGAGGATTCAAACTCAGGACCTCTTGCTCCCCTACTTCACCCTCCAAAACTCAACTACCCCAGTTGGGGCAACAGAGA
Source organism: Limonium bicolor (assembly GCA_023374045.1). Lineage (NCBI taxonomy): Eukaryota > Viridiplantae > Streptophyta > Magnoliopsida > Caryophyllales > Plumbaginaceae > Limonium > Limonium bicolor. Next base: position 202,747,507 of record CM041777.1, on the reverse strand, counting down.
CTCTTTAACAACAACAAAAACTCTTCTGAGACCATAACTAATCGGAGGAAGTATAATTTTAATACAAAATACAGATGCCTTCAGCATACTTCTGGATATAATATCTAACAACCCCAGTTTCTAACATAGCAGAGGTAAGAGGTTTAAATATCCCAGTACCATTTATAACAGAAGTACAAGAGTTCAAAGAAAAAGACCACTGTCAGGAGCTTGCATCACACAAAAGGTTGTAAATAGCACTGTCTCTAATTGTTCCCAAAACACACTCATACTTGACATTTAGAATTTGAGGTTTCCTATTGAGCAAATCTAATATCAGGCAACACATAATTAAAAAATCCAAAACTCTTAAATGATCAACAGCCATAATTAGGATAACATATAGAATCCATATTTAGCAATAATACGCATCTTAACACATCATGTCATATTAGGTTATATCAACAAGGTCAACTAATTGTGTCAGCCTACATAAAACACCAATCCATTTTGCTAGATCCACAGGCTAATCAGGACTTGTCTATCCACAGATCCACCCCCATCGCATAGAATTAGGAAAATCGTGGCACTAATTATTTAAGAGATAAAGGAGATGGTGCTTGATATTATAAGAACTCAAATAGCAATCAAAGAGTTTATAGTCGCTGTAAGAGATTAAAATTCCAAGCAAGTGAATAAACCGGACCACAGGCTTATAGCACACCACCCTCCCTCTCCTACATAACTCTCAGACATAGATTGAATATCTTTACAACTCTGGCAAATAAAAACCTGCATAGGTAACTGAGGTAGAAAAAAACTGAAAAAATCTAAGGTGAATAAAACCAGATCGAAGTAACCAAAGGCTTTACTCATACTAGTAACCTTCCACTCCTCTACCAGTGGTCCCCATTCTTACATGCAAAGTAGTGTACTAAGACGCTCTCTCTCTCTCTCTTGTACTAGTTGGTTTGTTATGGGATTGACTGATCATCTCCCAGCAATCTCCTAAAAAGCGGAGGATTCTACCAGTCATCCCCAATCTATGGCATGTAAAATGTTGTACACACACTCTCTTATTCTTGTCAATTTTAATATAATTCGCTGATCATCTGTCAGCACTCTGCTGACAAGCATTGTATTCTAGTAGTGTGTTAGACAATTAGTCTATAGGTCTCCACCTAAGATAAGAAGCTGGGCAATTCAAAATGTTCTTAGTGAGTTCTCACTTCTGAAAGATTATTTCCACCACATCCCAAATCTTGGTCAAGAAATAAAAGGAATTTTCGCATACTATGCCTTTTCTACTGAAATACATCAGGAAAAATGTTAAATGGGCAACACAACCAGATTTATCTCAATTGGTAAGAGTATAGTTATAAAAAGCACACACTTTCCAGTCTCAAGGCATTAGAAAAGAAATACACAATGCCATAAGTATAGCTTCACTTTGAGTCTGTAACTCCTTGCACACAAAACATTGTCGGCAAGAAAAAATAGCCAAAAAAACTCAATATCATACATACAAGAGCAGAAAGGTAGCAAAAGCACGCAGCACTTCCATGAGGATTACACTGAAGCATAATATCATTGATCATCACAAGGAATAATACACAATGGAGCAACCTGATAGAAAAGGCATAATATAAACAAACCTGGTCCTTGGAGGTGGCATAAAGGGGTCTATATACAATTGGATGCCAGACAAGTACGGAACGTAATACTGGATGACAGAGTCGCTCCCATTCAGCAAGAGAGGCACTCCAGCCCCATATGCGCTCCACTCCTTGAAAGACTCCCATAGATCTCCCAGCACAAAATAAGGCTGAACCTCGCCCTCCTGAGTTTTCCACCTTCTAGTGCTGGTCTACCAACCCGAAGCACCAATCAAAAGAAGCAAAGAATATCAGCAAGTTACTCATCAGTAACGGCCGTGAGAGCAAACGCTCATGACAATTGACACCTTGAGTCCGATGAATCGCAATAAAGCATAGGAATATATATTAAAGGAAGACAATCATGAATTAATTATAATGACCGAGTCAATGCATGTTTCTTTAAGCAGAAAAATCTAGATTTCCTTTTCTCATCTTCAACCTCAACTGTGAGAAGATCAACGCGACAGAAGGAAGAGATGGTTTAGCAAAGATCACCAACAGTGTAACTAAAAATTTTAAAAAGGAGCACTTCATACCCTGGGAAAGTACTGCGCAGGCACTAGGGGAGTGGTGTGCTCCAAGAACCGATCCAAATTCATAGAAGGAGAGACACTGGCGGGGGACGGATCAGCAGCCACGGAAGGAGGCGCTTGGGTGTAAGTGGAGGAGGAAGGGACGGTGGGGGGAGCGCTCGCTGTAGAGGTAGACGAAGCGCAATCATCTGACTCAGTCCGTAACTCCAACCCGGCGCTCTTTGTCTTTTGAATCCGCCTCTCCTTCTTTTGCTGATGCTGGGGCGGTGCCTGTAGCTGCAGCTGAGAAGGCGGCTGCGTCTTCTGCTTGTCCTGCTCTAGTTTCTCTTGGTTTTGCTTTTCCAGTAGCAATTGCTGTTGCTGAAGCTGGAGCTGCCGGCGCACCGCCGGTGGGCTGTAGAATCGGTTACCACTCCGGCTACGACCATAAGACGCCGACATTGGAAAAAAGATCCTCGTCAAATGGTGGTTCGATTACTAAACGACAAGGATGTATCGCTCGGCCCAAAAGTTTAAATCCCCAGAAATCTCCGTGCAAACTTCAATCCGATTGGGGGATTTTCTAATGGATTCTAAAATCTTAGGGTTTTAGACCCCACTCTTCCTTTCCTTTGTCTCGCTTTTTTAGGGTTTCCACCACCAGGCACTGATTTTGAATTTTTTGTCTAACCAGTACTTGCGAACTGAGCTGTGTACATCCGATGGAGTGTGTGTGTGTGTGTGTGAGAGAGAGAGAGAGAGAGAGAGAATAGAAGAGTTGGGTTTAGAGTGACTAGTTGGAGAAACACCGCCGAGAATCGCAAGCAGAAAATAGAGGAAGGGTGAAGTGGGTAGGCGCAGGGGTCATTGGACGGAAGGGGAAAAACACTCGCGGCACATTCACAGAGATGTGGGGGCGACTGAAGATGGTGAAATGTTTTTTTAAAATATTTGTAAAATAAATTAGGGAAGAAGAAGGATGGATAGATATGATGGGGCGATGGGCGAAAGAGGTACAGCGTAGCTAACGTAAGGCTCGTTCCCAGAGAATTCCTGAGCTAAGAGTGAGAAGTAAATGTGTGCGACGGATGGGGTGACAGACAGTAGAAGCGAAACACGTGGCGCTACTCTTGATTCGAAGACGAGCATCTTCCCGGTTTGGTTTGCCTTCTTTCTGCAGTAAATTGAGGTAGTTTGGGTTTGGGGCAGTTCCGCAGAGCTCATCGTCATGAGAAAGTCAGGCCAGGGTATTCTTCTGAACGCAGTGTTTTAAGTGTAGTTTCTTGTTTGCTTTCTGCCCAAACGACGACTGTGCGCCGCAGCAGTGACCCTTGGGAAGTAGACGTAAAAGCCCTTTGTCGGTTTGGATTGCATCCAACTCCGAGGCGATACTGTAACTTTGAAAAACGAAAATGTCTTTAAAAATTTCTAAGATGTTGTAAATCACCCTAATTAGTGAATGTATATCCACATGTCTTTTGGTCTACTCAAACCCCTTCATCTGTGAAACTCCCGTAACCCGACTTATCAGTTGATCCGAATGATACTCTAAACACTCAAATTTATGTATTAACTTAGTGTTTTTTGCTCCCTCCAACATGCCTCCTCCGCCACTCCCCAGACTCTTTATTAGGACCGTTGATATTTTGTATTCCTACCACTCAAAGGTTGATTTTGTATACTATATAAGGGCGTATAATGGAATACAAGATTGGTGCCTATTTCCTCCTTCATGTCTTCTATATTCTCTCATTCTCATCTCTCAATATTATATCACGTTATCAGCACGATAGACTCTACTAAAAATATTCTTCTCTCTGTCATACATCATCAAAAAAGATCTTGCGTTTAGTTATTCACTACCGCTACACAAAGTTCGTCACCAAAGCAAGAATCGCAACTCAAGGAGTTTTTGGTGACTTTGCGAATTTGTGTTGACAAAGAGTTTATGTTGAAGCCGCATCTGATGTTTTTTGCCGAATGCAAAAGGTGTATATGTGTTTTTTAATCAATGGAGAAATTCTTCGTTTCTTTGTTTATGAAGTTTCACCGTTTTTAAGAAAGAAAAATAGTAAAAAAGTTTGTTTTGTGAGATTCCGCGGGGAGGAGCTTTTTATTTATTGAATAATAGAAACTTTAAGTAAAAAAAATCGCTGAAGGAAAGCGGTATCTTTGATGGCAATATATTGTTATAGTTTTGAAGAACTATCAGTTTAATTGCTGAAGAGTGGTATAATGATTTTTGCATATTCACACTCTCAAAGTATTATTTGACATTATATATTTTCGTTTTGAAAAGTTAAGCATCTAATATGGTATGTTTCATTCCGTTCAATTTTATTTATGATTGAAAAACAGTATTGCCATAAGAATGGGTTTGAATTACTATGTATGAGGCAATCCCTTTTGAGATAGTAGAAAAAAAAAGGATGATATTACCTCATGCAAGATGTTGCATTAGAGGTTAAGAATTCTCCTATGTAATAATTGAAAATGAGATTATAAATTATAATATTACCTCGTGCAATTTGGTGCACTTGAGATTAATGATTACGCTACCTCGTGCAATATGCTAACATTTGAGGTAAGATCGTAATACTTCCTCATGAAAAATGAATGCACTTGAGGTTCAGGATTATATGATCTGTATACGTCCTCGTGCAAGATGAGTGCACTGGAGGAAGAAAATAAAATGATCATGTTATTCGATTGTATACAAGCATTGGAGGATGAGAATTATAGTGTACTATTTCCCCTCATGCCAAGTTATGCTTTCAAGGTTGAAAGCTGTAAGATCCTTATACTCCCTCGTGCAAGATAATTGCACTGAAGGTTGAGAATGATAAATTATTGCTTTCCCTAATGCATGACTATGCATTGAGGTAAATTGGTTTAAAAATGGTCAACATTTGGTATAAGATGACCAAAAAGCTCTTGGAGAGCTAGATAAATTTTGAAGAGTTAAAGATAACTCTATAAAAAGTAACTTTGGCATAAGTTACAAGGTCTCCCAAGTAACCATTGAGGAGTTACATTTGAGGATTATTATGGGAAGATTAAAAGGTTCCTCGTAAATTTCCAACCCAAGCTCTGAAATGCTAATGTATGCATGACATAATGAAAGAAGTCAAGCTTGCAGTTAACTTTGGAAAGATCTATCGGTAAGATCATTGATGATATGGGAACTAAAAGCTTTAATTAGCTTATGAAAATGACCATTTTATTTTGTAAATGTCGGTTGTAAGAGATGGTATAATCTATGATAGATTATTGTACATCCGTACATGGTTGGATCGTCTACAAAAATAAAATGTTTACAATTGACATCATGGTAGACCATCACATATCCCTGATGGATATTGTTAAGATGATGTCATTATTGATAAAAAAAAGTGTTAAGGTGTCATCCTTAATACATGTGTATAAAGTGCAAAAAAAAACGCACTAGAGTACATGAATTTTGACATATTTTATAACCATGCTTTGAGTATTGGTTATTCATGGTACTCTAAAGGAATAAATATGGTTCGTTGGACCATCTTCGCAATCTAGAATAGATTCGTGAGCATGTTGTAAGCCAATGAATGACATAGAGTCATACTTTATCAATAGTGCTATAATGCACAACTACAAATGTTTTATATACAACTCTATAATCAAAGAGAAAATGAGAATGAGAGCTTGCTCTTGCGAGCTGTGAATTTCAAAAGCTCTTCATTATGTTCCTTGAGGGAACAAGAATAAACATTGAATATGCACTTTTAATGATGAAGTATGCTCATATTGATGGGAAAACAAGCACAAAATGTGCCAAGCTATATAAGTTTATATAACGTAGAATCTCATAAAGCCCAAAAGAAAAAGGGGGTCACTAACATGCGGTTAGTGTAAAATAAAATATTCCTTATATAAAACGGAAAAATGGGCCATCCGTGAGAAAAGTGATGTCGACTCACTAGTTTTCTAAACTATCAAGAACTTCCAGGTTCTTACTTGGGTGACAATAGTTCATATAAGATATGGCAAGATCATTCAAAGGAATTGGATGAGAATTTTTATACCCCTTTGAAATATCATGGATTGATTATGGGCGGAAAAATTACCATGTGGACTTTTGAGATATATATGATGTTTGATACATCAAATAATGGTCACATGAAGTATTGTATTCATTGTATTGATTTAGAAAAATCTAGCTATAATGAAATTATCCATGTGATTTTAAGATTAAGATGGATAATATAAAACTTGAAAAAGTGGTATTGAGTAACTTATACTCCCACTAAGAACGACCTTATTAAGGTGTTAATTTTGTAAAGCAAGGAAAAAAGGTTAGACAATTGGGTTTGTGTCTATACCTCCCCCATTAAAATATCAAAAGGGTTACAAAAGGAAAGTTGAGAATAATGAACTTATTTAGTTCTTAAGCATTCTCAACTTTAGGGGGAGAATGATATGTGTTTTGATATTTGGCACAAAGTCTTATCAGTAAAACCAATTGTGCCTTGTTGAAAGATTACAAAAGCAAGCACATATTGAATGTTGCTACAACCATGCTTCTGGGAAGTATGAGTTTTTAAGATGTCAAAATAGAGAGCGTTGTCTCTAGCTTGAATATCCTTAACTAAATGTTAATGGACTATGAATTATGTCATGCATGACAAAGAAAAATGAACTAGAGGTTCAAAGAATAATTCATTTGGAAAATGTTGCAACTACTTGATGCGTTCATAGATATGAATAAAGTAACACGATCATATATATACTAGCTGCGAATGTTCCAGCTCGGTTAGAAGCGTGGGAGACAACCACTATGGCAAGAGAATCCCAAGTACGCTGGAGGCGTGGTCGACCCTTGGGATCCAAAGAACCCTTGAAAGAGGAGTTCAGACCCTTGAAAGAGGAGTCCAGTCCTTCGAAAGGGGGACGAATATGCCAAAATGACACAAAAGGAAAAGGCAAATTAGGAAAGATTTGAACCCTCGAAAGAGGAGTTTGGACCCTTGAAAAAGGAGTCCAGTCTCTCGAAAGGGGGACGAATATGCCTAAATGACATAGAAGGAAAAGGGAAATTAGGAGTTTCAGGATTTGAACCCTCGAAAGAGGAGTTTAGACCCTCAAAAGGGGGAAGAAACTGCCAAAATGATATATTCCAAGAGTAAAGGAAGTATGGGGTTTGACTTCCAAAAGTTGATAAAGACAAATCATAAACACACCGAAGTGTGTGATGCTAGCATGATAATGCACCTGAGTTGTGCATATGAGATGTTATAATCCACCCCGATATGAGAAATGAACGCGTTCCTCCTATTGGATAAAGGAGTTGTAATATCGTAAAGGTGGAAGATAATAGACCCTTGAAAAAGGTGTCTCGTCCTTGAAAAAGGAGCTATGAACTTTGGTGGAAAATAGTAGAGCCTTGAAAAGGTGTTTAGCCCTTGGCAAAGGAGCTATAAACTTTCAAAGAAAGTTAATGATAAATAATACCCCATGTTAAAGTATGTGTATCCCTTGGTAAAGGAGCTATAAACTTTCAAAGAAAGTTAATGATAAATAATACACCATGTTAAAGTATGTGTATCCCTTGAAAGAGGATCTAAACTCTCAAAGAGAGCATAATGTGAACATATGAATCCCGGGAATTGGTGTTCGAAGAAAATCTTGAGAATGATTTTCTCTAAAGGTCTTATGTTTTTATATGATCAATGGTGACTTGGATGAGAACCATCTAAACCACAATGGTATCAAGTCACATCTCATAAAATTATATATATTGGTATATCAAATGAGCCAAGAGTATGGCGTAAGCCACTAAGAGGGCATATATGTGGATATTAAGTTCAAATACTTGAGAGTGCATTATTTGTTTGCACTAGGCTCATGTATATAAGTTGAGTAAAGTCAAGCTGATAATGCATGACTAGTAAAAGGATATTCCCCTTATGCGAATATCAAATAGACCTTGGGAGCAAATTGGGTCACACAAATATATTATCCTTTATATGATAGAAAAATGTGTGAGGCTCAGGTCAAGAAACCACTATATATGTTTTACCTGTAAATGATTAATGGTGATATAAGACTTACCATCTGATAAGGTGATGATTCTCTGTAAACATAAATCACCATTGTTCTCCCTTTCATCAAAGTTAAGATGATGATGATTGATGACATATTTATGAAATGAATGTTGGCATACATTCATACATGTCAAATTCAGGGGAGAATCTTTATGTGGATATGTTTTCTCATTTGTTTTGGTTTTTACATCACAAGGTTTCCTAAGCAAAAGTTCAATGAGGATTCTATCATGAGAACTATACGAAGAGGAGTGCTACTGTAACACCCCATCCAACAACAAACACATAGCAACATTCTGCAGCGGAAAATATACTACTTCACATTACTTAACTCGTTGGTATTACACGCCGTTAACCACCCACGTGGCTAACAAGGCTATTACATAAACATTGTACCGGTCTGATGGACTAGATTCCCGAGCGACTACACATTATTATCCCTTTCCATTAACAACAAAACATACACATACCTTCAACTGTACCGAGTATTTACAAACTGATGCCGATAACAACTTCGGTCTTACTACACCTACTGTATATATACAACTTACATGATTACCCATGTACAACGACTACCCCGTCCTACTCTCGAACGGCTTCCAGCTCCTTGAACCTGAAATAGGAAAAGTAGAGAAAGGGTGGCCCCCAAGGGGCTCAGCACCTTTGCTGGTATGGTAATCCCGCAGCCCACATGCTACCGGGCCACGCACAACTAATTGTCGTCTTAGCATGCGATTGATTTTATTTGAATCATGCATGTAACTTAAAACACACAACACGAATCATTCCGCCTCAATGGGCTCAACAACAGATAACATATCCATACTTGATAGGTCACTCATGATATTCATTACCCCTAGAGTGTTTCTCCTCTAATGGAGCTACTTCCTTAATAGACGACAACTACCCATTATCGGGTTATCCTTAAACGCCTCTCATCACAAACTGGGATTCATATCCATGATCCACATACTCCACATTTTACAACATATGACATTCATCACATATCAACACATAACAACACTTTTCACGTTTCAACGTGTACATAATAACATCGCAATAGATATTGCATCATCAACAATACATAACATAACGGGTACGGTTCCCCTTATGAACCGGCCCAAACATAGTCAGTTCACTTGTAGCCTAGAGAATGTTGCCAGTCTCATGATAAGCTCATTACATAACTCGTTACCGTCTCGTTGAATGAACGGATAACTTAACATAAGGTGTCTCGGATATAGTGATCCAAGCACACCGAACAAACATAACATAGTATGCCCCTGTGGCCCGACGTGAGTCAGTAATAGCCTTGGTTAAGCTAAAGGGAAGGCTGGAAACCAAATTGGAAGACAACCATAACATACAGAGAGGATCGAACCTGATATGACAACGACCCCCATACTCACACGCATGGCCGGAACAGACCGGACTCCTCACTTCCCCCGTTAGCACTTGTTAGAAGTTCAACATTGAACTTTATTAAACAATCACAAACATTGGGTTAAGTCTTATTAGACACACACAAGGGAAGGGAGAGTCATACATTCACACACAAACATCACACACAAACATCACATGACTAACTCACGCATAGCCATGGTCAGAACGTTCCTTAGGTCGGAAACATTATCACCGGATACCGTTCTCTTACGTTTACCTAATAGTGGTTAACTAGCCCTTCAATCGCATTCGAGGTTACCGGTATCGGCACGTAAACATACAACAACAGTAACGACTGTAAACTCGTTTCATGATTTATCTTATAACGTGGCAAACACACAGAAAAACACATTGGCATACAAGCCGTGTAATCCGGTAGGACACATGTTGTAAGAAAACCATACCTGTCACCGGAGTCCACTCTATCACATCCACTTATGTTCCTCGAGCAATTCTCGAACAACTGATAACATTACATGTACTTTTATTAACGGGGTAGCATGATTATTTAATGTATAATGCTTATAACTTTTCCCGTTAACCTAGTTACATAACTTTACATTTTAACTTGTTTATTTTTACATTTTGATACAACTTTTCCCTCACCAATTGTCATTATAACTCACTTAACATGTCCTTAACAATCTTATAATATCATTACTTGTCAATCCCCATCATTACACATCATTTTATACCTTAAACAACATTTTCAGAATGGTCCGGGACTTGGTCCTTACCTTAAGTCCCGGACCAACACTTACAGAAATTCTCGGTTACTTTTAACAGGGTGGTCCGGGACTTGTACTCACCCCAAGTCCCGGACCCAAGCTCTTGTGAACTCTCGGCCCTTTTTGTGTATGGTCCGGGACATCATCCACTACCTAGGTCCCGGACCACTGTAACAGAATCCCAAATATGACATTTTCAAGTCTTGTTTCATCTATTCTCTTCATCCATTGATTACCCAAACTTCATACATGAACTTAGGCATATTCTAATACCAAAATATCACTTTGATTCACCTTACAACATTGTCCAACTTGTTACCCAATTTTTTTCTTACAAAATCTCTTAACACTTGTAACATTCTCCATTTGGTTTTCTAAGTGGTGTTTCACCTATAATGACTACTATACCAAGATGTCTCCCTCATCACAACATCATTTCCCAAGCATCTCTTCTTACTAACTAAATCTCCTTTTTACATCTTACCTAAACATCATTTCCTCCTTGTACATCAACATTCCTAAACTTAAACAAACTTCTCCAAGACTTTAATACATCCACAAAACACATATTGAATTCCTGGACTTCCAATAATACCTAAATCCTTGTTTCACTCTAAATCACCTTAATACATGTTTTCTTCCCTAGTAAAACACTTGTTCACCTTTAACGCTTCCTAGTTCACCAAAACTTGTTTAAATCACTTAGAACTTCTTATACATTTTCCAAATTTTGCCATAGCTTCTTTGTATATCCTCACATCCAACACTTAGGTTTTTACCTTATTTCATTCAAGAACACCTAAATCCACCAAGAACTTTCTCACACACAAACTTCACACAAATTACACTACATCACAATATAGTGCATAAACTTAATTTGCTTGGCACTTTGTAGGCCCTTAAATAACATGGCTCTTAGGCCCTTAAATTGCATAAACCTTAAACACTGAATTTCCCACATAATATATTGCCTTTAACTTGCAAATACACTCAACATCACATATGCCCCTTAATAGTTTCCTTGAGAGCATTTTACTAGGTCATTCACCTTTGGCTCCTTAGGTATTTTATTAAGCAAATCAAGCTTATTTTCCTAAGGCATTTAAACTACATTGAGATAGTTTGTTTACCTCTTTTTCCTCACAAACTTCTTTCTTGTTCCCTTGTAAAACCGGTAAGGATGTTTGGTTGTTTGTCAACTTCTAAACAATGTACAAATAATAGAATGAGTATTCAAGCATTATGCTTCATCTCATTGTAACCCTAGTTACATATATTGTCTTAACACATTAAGGTAGTTGTTTTACCTTGGAATTGGAAGAGAGCTTGAATATCTATCAAGAGAGGACTCCACCAAGTCCTTGAAAGATTCAAATGGAGCTAGAACAAAGCAACACAATGAGCACCATTAATGGTGATTCTCGGTCAAGATAAAAAAACATGGAGGAAACATGATTTTTCTTTGAGATTCCTTACCTAGAAGCAAAGGAGATCAATAATATGTAGAAATACAAGCTCAAGCTCCTTCAATGGTAGAACTCCATGGCACCAAAATGGGGCTCTTGGAATTTTAAGAAGATAGGAATGAAGAGCTTGATGAGACAAAGAGAATGGTGGTGTTTGTTTTTTGATTGGTTAAGTGAGCTAGGAAATATTGGCAATGGAAGATGGTAGTTGGTGCTGTTGCTGTAGCATCACCGTGAGAGAGAGCAAGAAGGAAGGAAGAAGACGTGGGAAATGAAGAGAAATGAGAGAATGAAGATAAGTTCTACCTTTTGGAAGATATTTGTAGTTAAAGTAAATAGTAACTTCTACTTTACTACATTACTTAGTTTTTTTTGTTTTAGTGTGGTGAGTCACTAAGAAAACCGCCCCCCATATTAAAACAAGGGTGTTTTAGTCTTTATTGATCAATTGTCTCACTTATAACAACATATGTTACAAACTAGCTTATTAAAGTTACTATTCATGAAAACAAGGCACATAGAAGTGAAATTTTTGATTTCCCATTGATATAGACTTCCAAATGTGATACTATATAGTACACATGTTAATTAAAGAGTAATGATGGACATTTAGCCATTCAAAACTCATTTACAGGACAATTTTTCAAAAATGTGCTTTAAGACTTCTTAAAGCACATTTTGTGTTTTAACTTGTTTTCAAGCTTGGTTTTCTTTGGTAATTGATTTAATATGTTCATTAACATATTTATAAGGTATAGGTATGACCATTAGGTCTTATACAAATTTATCCCAAGCTTAGAGCATATTTTTGCTCTTATTGACTTTAAGGTATATTCTTGTGTTTTGTTTGGTTTAACTGTCTACCAAAGTTTCCTAAGGACTTAATTAGCCTTATTAAATCATAATTGAATATTATTAAGTCTTGGTAGGCTCTTTGGGTCCTAACCAAGTTTACTCCAAGCTTAGGGCATGTTTTTGCTCAAACTGTCTTAGTGTTTTATTGCATTTTACTACGGTTTAAAAATTGTTCACTGATGTTTCTAAGGCACTTTTTAGCCTCTACATACCATAGTTTAAATGTTTAACAACATATTAAGGTTTGGGGTATTTCAGCTATGATATATCCATGGTGGAACTGCCATTTCATGGAGTGCAATGAAGCAGACTACAGTGGCAACTTCATCAAATCATACCGAGCTGAGTAACGCTGGCTTATAACTCGAGTGAGGGTAACAAAGTGATGAGACATGGTTTACTGGGATCCAATCAGCACTGAACTTGCTTACCCTGTCCAAGTGGCCTCGAGTTGGGCATCCTATTTAGCCGATGAGAACGGCCCAGGGTGTCTATAGATTGCTCTATATGAATCGGGAAGAGAATGTGTGTGGCTCAGATCTTTTATCCATCATATATTAAGTTTTGTGACCTTCAGTCAGATTCAAAGAAGCCAACGGTGATATGCAAGGATAATTATGCGTGCATTTCATAAGGGAATGTTGCATCAAAGGTGATCGAACAAAGCATATACCACCAAAATTCTTCTCAATCCATCAGCTTCAAACCAAGGGTATTCTTGATGTTCTCAAGATTCGGTCTGATGAGAATCTAGTTGATTTATTTACCAAGTCACTTCCTACAAGAGTTTTAAGGAGCTTGTTCGTGATATTGGTATGCAACATCAAAGAAACATTTTACTAAATTGAGGGGGAGAGAGACATTTTAAACTGTACTCTTTTCCTTGACCATGGTTTTTGTCCCAATGGGTTTTTCCTGGCAAGGTTTTTAACGAGGCAGTATAATAGGATGTACATCCAAGGGGGAGTGTTGTAAATCACCCTAATTAGTGAATGTACATCCACATGTCTTTTGGTCTACTCAAAACCCTTCATCTGTGAAACTCCCGTAACTCCCCAGACTCTTTATTAGAGACCGTTGATATTTTGTATTCCTACCACTCAAAGGTTGATTTTGTATACTATATAAGGGCGTATAATGGAATACAAGATCGGTGCCTATTTCCTCCTTCATGTCTTCTATATTCTTTCATTCTCATCTCTCAATATTATATCATAAGAATTATTGATATTTTAAATATTTGGGAAAATTCACGAGATACCCCTGTTTTCTTTCGTAATTCACAATATACCCCTGTGATTTTCGTAATTCAACTTTAAACATGCTTAAATGTTGTCCAAAATTGATGAAACTTGACATGGACGATGCTAAAGTGTTATATTTCGGTCCAATATCAAATTTGAAGTTTTTAAGCTCACATGTGACCTGTGGGACCCAATGACTATGTGATTGTTCATTGGGTCCCACAGGTTACATGTGAGCTTAAAAAACTTCAAATTTGATATTGGACCAAAATATAACACTTTAGCATCGTTCATGTAAAGTTTCATCAATTTTGGACAACATTTAAGCATGTTTAAAGTTAAATTACTAAAATCACTGGGGTATATTGTGAATTATGAAAGAAAACAGGGGTATCTTGTGAATTTTCCCTAAATATTTTTTATTTTTATATTTTACTTTAATATATATTTAAAATTATTTGTATTTTTTATATTTTTTTTATATTTAGTTGTAAGTTGTGAACTTTCAATGTAGTACGTTAACTAGTTGGTATTTTTGCTTTTGATTTGGTGGTCAACCGTTATAATGGTATTTTATGAATTTCAGGAAAAGTTTAGTGACATTTATTAACCATATATTTTTCAAGTGATATTTCATGAAATTTACCCAAAGTTTCTATTGTTCAATGATGTATTATAAATTAGCCAGACATGTAGTGACATTTCATGAAATTTCCAAAAGTAAAAGGGAAAGTGTGTCATTTAAAAGTTCGTTGATTTATGATCTATTACAGTTTTAAAAGATATTCCTATGTTACTGAAACAACTTTGATTAGTAAGATACCACAATTAGATATGTAAAGATCAAAATACCTCTACTTGTTAACAACCTTATATAGATTCATAATATTCCGCATTATTGTTTTTAATTCGAAGTTGGTGCACTGACATTTGATATACTTTTAACCAGTAGCGGATCCAAAAGCTTTGTTTCGGGGGAGGGGGGCAAAAATTTTTTTGACGTTGTCACTCTTTAAAATATTATGTCATTTTATACTTTTTCAAAAATTTATAAGAGCATTTGACAAATTTTCAAAAGTTTCGGGAGGGGGGCCAGTGCCCACCCTTTGGATCCACCCCTGCTTTTAACCGATTAAACCCCTTGTTTTTCTTGCATTTTCCTGAGTTTGTGTTTAAATGAAGTACTTGTCTTTATCGAAGAGAAAATACCTTAAACTATCTTGTTTTGGTGTTTTATCACTTAGGACTTGATCTAAGGGGAATTGGGCAAGTTTTGAAGCAAAGAAGCACAAGTTATACACATATCCGGACCACCGTCCAACCAAACTCACTAGGACATGTCATCCGGGGTCCCAAACACGGTGTTTATGGTCCTGGACTCGTCCAAATGTTGTTTTGTATCTTGTCCGGACTTACATCCGACTCTTTCATTCGGACACGTGTTCCTTGTCCTACCCGTTGACTCGTACGGAAGTCCGAACGAACCAGAATTCTGCCTTTCAAATATCTCACGAATCTGGACATCATGTTTGACCCTGTGATCCACACGCGCTAAGAAGGACAAAAATATTTAAGATCACGAGTGCAGCGTAAAGAATTCCTTACATATTTTGTCCAGCCAAGGTGTCCGGCTCATTGACACAGACAGGTGGTCCGAACGTCTCACAACACTGAAGAATCTCGCCTGACGCTCTGAGTCACGTCTGACTTTGCCACCCGGACGCCTCAGCCGGACATGTGTATTTTATGTCCAGGTTTTCTATTTAAACGAGTGAAGCAAGGGAAATTTTAGCAACTCAGACACGAACAGACGCAGCGCCGTGTACGTTTTTCTTTCCTCACGCAGCCGTGCAACCCTAGCTAGCAACAAGGGGATCTCTTTCACCCACATCATCTCTGTTCAACCTTTTTCCCTGCATATTCTAGTTTTGGATAGACAAACAATTTGGGAGTTCTCTCTTCTCTTTAGGATGAATTCTAGATCTGTTTTCTTCATCAATTGTTTGAGTATGTCTGGCTAAGAGGACTTAACTCTAGGAATTGGTTGTTGTAATCTATATATGATTTAGTTTTGTATTTTGTGGTTTAAATTTGAGAATTATATGGAATGTTTTGGATAAAAGTTATTCTTTGTTCTATTTGATTAATCTCATGAATTAATTGAGTTGCTTTGCGAATCCTCTTATGAACTGATCGGTGAGTATTAGGGAGGTCTTTTTAATCTGAAAATCTGTGAAGAATAAAATCGGATAGACTAGGTTTTCCTTCAGATACTTCGCATTCTTTGCGTGTAATCCACTTATTCGTGTTTTGCTTGATTCTAGATTAGAACTCGCAAGTTCTGTTAGGTGTGCTTTTTGGTGGCTAGAAGTTAGTATTGAAAAGAAAATTAAAGAATTCGTCAATCCATATCTTAAATTGTATAGTATTTGCTAAATCTATCCAGGAAAAAAACAACCTGAACCCAGGGTTCTGCCTTAATTGTTTAATTTAATCACATTTTATTTGTTTGACATTTACTTATTTTCTCGTTAGTTTAATTTACAAAACAACAAGAACAACCCCCCTCCTTAATTTCCGATTTTCCAGGATTAGACTTTCCTTTACCAAGTCCCCTGGTTTGATACGTGGTTAATTTGATTTTATTACTACGACCAGGATTTTCTGCATCCCGTAGGCTTTTAATTTACTAGTTTTCCAGATTTATTTTAATACTTAGTAGGTCAAATTTCTTGTTTGCAAAAAGGCGTCGTTGAGGACTTGACTTTGTCTAGTCCTTAGCTTGGGTTGTCACTTGTTTTATTTTATTTTCTTGTTTAGTTTTATTTTACTTTACCTCTTAGTTTATTTTTATTTTTAGTTATTTCGTTATTTTTGATAGATTATTTATCTTGTTTATTTTAGTTCTAATTCTCTTTATTTTATGGTTATCTCTTTTCTCACCATTTGTAGTTAGTTGATGGTACACACGCGCTCGAAATCAGAATCTTCACTCAGTTGGGATAAGATTTGGATTCAGAGATCGAGCATACCTTTCATCTTGCTCAGTGCCAGCAAAGATTTCAAAGATGACTAAAGATGGCAGCTCCAGCAAATGGTGCACAGGTGATGAGGCAATTCAATCGACCTGAGGCTGTACCAAGAAGAAGTTCGGTAATTCATCCAATGCTCACACCTACACTTACTGAGGAGGGGAAGGGTCTGAAGCCTTTTCACCAATTCAAGATTGTTCGAGAATTACCAGGTGGAACCTTCGACAGCACCAACCCAAATGACACCCTAGATCATGTAAACCGATTCCTCATTCATATCGATCAGATTGGGTGTTCTGAAGGTCTTTTGGAGTACGTTTGGTTGAGTCTTTTCCCTAATACCTTATCTGGTGAGGCTATTAATTGGTTTCATCTCGTCTTCCTTCTAGATTCATCACGACATGGAAGCAGATGATTACCAGGTAATTATATGACAAATATTATCCTATTTCTATAACTATTAACTTGGTAGCTACTTTGCTTGCCTTTAAACAGACAGAAGCTGAGACAATATGTGAGGCATGGGACATATATAAGAAGATGCTTCGCTAGTGACCACTATAGCCAAGACCTGACATGCATTTCTTCCACGGGCTCCACCACATTCATAAAGTTAAGGTAAGATCTGCTTTGGGTGGTGACATCCTCAACAGATCTAGCACCGACTTCATGGCAACCATGGAGACTTATATTGAGGAGGTTCGCCAGTAGGGATCGGAAGGCAATAGGACTATGACTGTTGGGGCAAAGGGTGTGCAAAACTTTGATCCATGGATGACACACATGGAAGTGACCCAGGCACAACATACTACTTTGGTAAGTTATCTGGTTAAAAGATTCGATGATTTTATGATTAATCAACAACTAGTGTAGCAGGTCAAGAGGATAGCTACCACCTCATCAGACCCACTTTATTGTTAGTGTGGGGGCACTCATGCTTTTAAAATGTGCACACAATTGAAGAAGATGAGGCAAGCTAAGGAAGCACACTTTGTGAGGCAGGGGGTTACCAACAACCTTGGAATAGAAATCAGCATCCGAATCCCAGGTATGGTAATCCCAATAATGCTTTATAGTATAACCTTTTGTAGGGCAATCAGTAGGGACCACCTGGATTCCCTCGACCTTCTTACAATCCAGCCCGCCCGCAAGGCTTGTTTCAACAAGGCCAAAGTTCATATCAGCCAACTGCCCCTCAACAATCTGCTAAGTCCTCCCCTGATGCAAAAATGGACCAACTTCAAGAATTGATTGAATCCATGGTCAGTACTTAGAAGACTCACACTGAGACTTAGAAAAATATTAATAATCCTTGATGGCTGGTAAGAAAATCTTGGAGAATTTGGCTCAGAGTATGCAATAGCAGATGAATCAAATGAACCAAATACTCCTTAATCTGCAACAACAGTGACAACCTGGCACATTCCCTTCCCAATCTCATCCAAACCCGAAGGAATCAGCTAAGGCGTAGACTGTTTGTAATGAAGTTGTATCTCCTATGGTTGCATTTGAAGAAGAACCTAGATCCACTGTAGTAACATTGAGGAGCAAGATACAGTTGGAAGATAAGCAAAAATAACAAGTGGTTGGGGACCAAATTGGTGAAGAGATCAACTCTTCTTCTATTGATGCACCATCAGGGTCTCAAGTTCCTCTTGTGGTAATTTCTTAGGAGTTCCAGGCTTCTGCTCTTTATACTACATCTCCTTCTTCTTGTATTATTATTGATGCTCCTCCTTCCTCTCCTGAACATGTTGAACTCCCATTTCCTAATAGGATGAAGAAGAAACATTTAGATGAGCAATTTACTAAATTTTTGAGCATTTTTAAGAAGCTAACACTTGATATTCCTTTGATTGATGCTTTGCAGAAGATGTCTAACTATGCTAAATTCTTGAAGGATCTTCTTACAAAGAAAAGAAGAAGAGGATAAAGAAACAGTTCACCTGACTGAGGAGTGCTCTGCTGCTCTCCTTTGAGCACATCCTCTTAAGTAGAAGGATCCAAGCAATCTCATTGTCCCTTGTTTTTATTAGTGATGATATTATGGAAGTGGCTTGTGTGACTTGGGTTCCAGCATCAATAGTATGTCCTATGTCACCTTCTTGAGGGTAAGAGGTGAGGAGTTGCAACCAGTCCCCTTCAAGCTCCATCTAGCCGATAGATATGAGATCAAACCAATGGGTATTGTACGAGATTTAGTAGTTGGGGTGGACCGTTTCATCTTCCCAGCATACTTTGTTGTGTTAAGCATGATGATGCTAAGGTTCCTCTTATATTGGGTCGACCTTTTTTAGTAGTACTGCTAAAGTTGTTATTAATGTTCACGATGGTAAGATCACTTCACGGCATTAGGATGAAAAGATTGAGTTTGACATGAAGAAGATGATGAGGTCAACTTCTACTTATGCTCATTCTGTGATGTCAATAAGTTTAATTAATGATGATGGGGAAGAGTGTGATCTGTTAGATGATGAGGACATTTATTCTTTTCCGTCTTCCCCACTTGTTGATTCTGAGCCATTTGATCATGTTCTTGATGCTTCTGTGGAAGAGAAGACTGCCGATCTTGTAGTCGCTTGCTCATATGGAGAGAGGAATGGCTAGTTTTCAAGCTTATCGCCCTCAGCTGAAGAGGCTTGATAGAGAGGTTCAGAGACTCATTCCTTCTGTAGAGTAGCCACCTGAACTTGAGCTTAGGGAGCTCCCTTCTAACCTTAAGTATCATTTTCTTGTTGATAATAATTGTTTGTCTGTCATTATTTCTTCTTCTTTGACTTTTGGGCAGGAAAGCAAGTTACTTGAAGTTTTGAAGAGGCACAAGAAAGCAATTGGGTGGACTCTAGTTGACATCAAAGGCATTGAACTGGCCTTCTGTACACATCACATTTATATGGAGGATGATTACAAGCCCGTCAGACAGCCCCAACATTGGCTCAACCCTAACATGAAGGAAGTTGTCAAGAAAAAAGTGTTGAAGCTCCTGGATGCCAAGATCATTTACCCTATATTGACAGTACTTGGGTGAGTCTAGTGCAGGTAGTTCCAAATAAGGGGGGTTTTTGAAGCTATTCTGAATGACAAAGGTGAGTCTACTCCTCAAAAAAGTCACTAGGTGGTAAATGTGTATTGACTATAGGCGTTTGAACTCTACTACCAGGATAAATCATTTCCCCTCTCCCTTTTATTGATCAAATGCTTGAGAGGTTGTTGGCAGGAATATTATTGCTTTTTAGATGGCTTTTCAGGATACTTTCAGATTCCTATTGCGCTAGAGGACCAGGACAAGACCATGTTCACTACTTCACTTGTCCATACAATATCTTTACATAGAGAAGAATGCCCTTTAGATTGTGCAATGCCCCTGCCACCTTTCAACGTTGTATGTAGACGATCTTTGCTGACTTCATCGAGCAAAGCATTGATGTATTTATGGATGATTTTTCTATTTATGGCTCCATTTTTTATGTTTGTTTCACACAGCTTGATTTAATCCTAGACCAATGTGAGGAGACTAATCTGGTTCTCAATTGGGAGAAATATCACTTTATGGTCAAGGATGGAATTGTGGTGGGCCATAAAATTTCCGCTAAAGGGATTGAGGTTGACCAAGCAAAGGTGGAGGTAATTGAGAAGTTGTCAGCACCTACTTGTGTGAAAGAGGTAAAAGCTTTCTTAAAGCGTGCAAGTTTTTATTGACGGTTTATTCAGGATTTTTCTAAGATTGTAAAACCTTTGACTGATCTGCTTCTTAAAGATGCCCCATTGTTTTTTCTGAAGATTGTTTTTATGCTTTTAATTTGATTAAGTAAAAGCTGGTAGCTACACCCATTGTTGTTTCACCTAACTGGTCATTACCTTTGAGATTATGTGTAATGTCCAACGATTATGCAGTGGGGGAAGTTCTATGCCAGAGGAAAGACACGATTCTTAGGGTTGTTGCTTATGCAAGCAAGACTCTAAATGATGCCTAGAGGAACTACACGACCATTGGAAAGGAGCTTATGGCTGTGGTATCTTCCCTAAACAGGTTTAGATCATATCTTTAAGGAAGTAAAGTAACTATTCATACTGACCACACTGCTCTTAGATATTTACTTGCTAAGAAAGAGGTCAAGCCTCACTTGCTACATTGGATTCTTCAGTTATAGGAATTTGACATCGAAGTGATGGATAAAAGTGGTAAATTGAATGTCGTGGCTGACCATCTTTCTCGTTTGGTAGTTCTTAATGATGGGATTCCTATTAATGAATTATGTTGATGAAACTATTTTTGTATTGTAGAAAGTGCAAGAGCCATGGTATTCTGACATAGTTAATTATCTTGTCTCTGGGATGGTACCTCATGATTTATCTTATGCTCAAAAGAATAAATTTTTATCTGATGCTAAGCATTGTATCTGGGAAGACCCTTATCTTTTTCGAGTTTGTGTAGATGGTCTAATTTGCAGGTATCTTCTAAATGATGAGGTTTCTAGTGTCATTGAGTTCTGCCACTCCAAAGAGGCTGAAGGTCACCATGGTTCTCAGAGGACAGCTGCAAAGGTTTTAGAATCTGGTTTTTACTGGCCTACTTTGTATAAAGATTGCCAGACATTTGTACCCAGTGTGACAGTTGTCAAAGGAAGGGCAACAATGACACGAGATGCCTCAGCATGGTATTATTGAAGTTGAATTGTTTGACTGTTGGGGTATAGATTTCATGGGCCCTTTTCCTTCTTCTCAGGATTACCAGTACATTCTTGTCACTATGGATTATGTGTCAAAATGGGTGGAAGCTATTCCTTGTCAGAAGGATGATTCTAAGACTGTGGTCAAGTTTCTGAAGAAGCACATCTTCACTCATTTTGGAGTTCCTAGGGCCATTTTTAGTGATAAAGGATTACATTTTGTAATTGTTCCTTCGATACCCTGATGGCTATGTATGGAGTATGTCACAAAGTTTCCCTTGTTTACCATCCACAGACAAATGGACAAGTTGAAGTGTCCAATCGAGAGCTCAAGTGGATTGTTCAAAAGACAGTCAGCTCTTCAAGGAAAGATTGGTCTCAGAAGCTTGATGATGCTTTGTGGGCCTATAGGACTAATTTTAAGACACCCATTGGGATGTCTCCCTTCAAGCTTGTCTAAGGCAAAGCTTGCCACTCCTAGTGGAATTAGAGCATACGGCTTATTGGGCGTTGAAGGCCCTAATTATGATCTGAAAGGCGCTGGTGACAGGAGGAGATTTCAGCTCTCCCAACTTGAGGAAATGAGGGAACAAGCGTATGACAGATCTCATATTTACAAAGAGCGCACAAGGAAAATTCATGAAAATGATCACAGAAGAGAGTTCAAGGTGGGAGATTTGATGTGCTCTATAACTCGAGATTGCGACTCTTTTTTGGGAAGATGAAATCCCATTGGGTTGAATCTTTTAGAGTGGTTGACATCACTTCCTATGGTGCTTACGAATCGTAAAACAGTAAAGGGGAAGTTTTCAAGATTAATGGGGCCCGTCTGAAGAAATATCTTAGAGCTGATATGGAACCACTTGTAGCAGCTGTGGTGGCTTTTGTTGATGATTCAGCTGATGCAGCATCAACTCCCATCGAGGATGTGGCAAAGAAGGAAAAGAAAAAGAAAATTCCTTGAAGACTTCGACATGAATTCAAGAAGCTCCGTGATCTCACTTTGGGATGTTGTGGGATTCCCAACCACACTTCCTCTCTTGATTAGTAAGTTGGGAAGTCCAACCAGGGACTTTAAATCTGGGCGGCTTGATGGGAGGCAACTCAATGGTTTGTTATTCTCTTTTCAATATTTTGTTTGTTATTGTCTTTCTTTCCATTTTGTTTTCATTTTATTTTATTTGAGTTATTGTTCTTTTTCTGATTATGTCTTCGTGTGGTTTCCACTTGAGTTCTTCTGGCTATGTAGATTATTCTTTCAGAAATATTTTTATTCAACTCATAGCTGAACTCAAGTGTGGGGAAGCTCCTACTGCTGCTACTCTGCGAACTCTAGGGAGTCCCCTTTTTAAGCTATGCTCATGCAATTTATTTTAATACTTCCTTTTGTTCTGCGCTGTGTGAATTGCTCCTTTGGATTGCATACTTCTCTGAATTACTTTTGTCTATGCAATGAGGGAATTGCTCCAGTCTAAGTGTGGGGGAGGATTCACTCCTTCACAGCTTATTTTGAGCTTGTTTTTCTTGCAGTTGTTTGAGTGTTGTAAGTGGTGGTAACCAGGAAAGGAGCCATAGAGGAAGTTTTACAGGCTGATAGAACATGGGGTTCAAAAACTTTCAATTGTTTGTGGTACTTAATTGTTTTTACTGATGTCTTTGTTCACTAATGCTAATGAGTTTGAGAGTATTTACCATCTGAATTTTATTTTTAACTTTGAGCCTTGGAATGAATTGGAATGTATGGTGGAAAAGAATAAAAGCAAGGTACTCCGCTGATCCATAAAGATAAAATTCTGATCCTAAACAGGCCTCGTCCACTCGGTTATTAAGACCTTTGGGGTGCTTTATCACCTAGCTACCTAAGGTTCTATGAATCTAGGATAGTTGGCCCAAAGCCACTACAGGGTGGAGAGAAAAGTCTGAGTTGAAAGAAAAAGGAAACAATGAACTTCAACTAAAGTATTTTTGCATTTTCTCAGGTGAGATGTTAATATTAACTTTTATCAAATGGATCATGAGTACGTGACATTGAAATGTGTAATAGAATATGGTTCTAATTCATACCCTTGTTGTTCGAAGGAATGTGAATGAATCTTAGGTGGATTGGCTCAAGGTTAAAAGCTAAATTCTTATGGTTATATTCTCATATTATAGTTGAAAGCTTGAATATCCCTTGATCTGAAGAGACCGGTGACCCCTAGTATGTTGACCTTGCAAATTATTTTGCAAGGGGGGTGATACCACCAGAAATTACCTTCCAGCATAGAAAGAAATTCTTCTTTGGCATCAAACATTATTTCTAGAAAGATCCTCTTCTTTTCAAGGTTTATGCTGATGGGGTGATCAGGGGGTGTGTACCCATGAGTGAAGTTCAGGAAAATATTAATCCATTGTCACTCAGGTGAAGCCGGTGGACACCATGGTCCAACACGAATGGCGGCTAAGGTTCTTCAAGCCGGGTTTTTCTGGAAAACCCTTCATAAGGATTGCCACTCTTTTGTTGCCTCTTGTGATCAATGCCAGAGTCTTGGGAAAACCCCTCGCAAGCATGAGATGCCTTTCAATATGTTGACTGAAGTTGAACCGTTTGATTTGTGGGGTATCGACTTCATGGGTCCTTTCCTCTCCTCTTTCTCTAACTTGTTCATCCTTGTGACAGTTACTACTATGTGACTAAGTGGGGTTTGAGGTAATGCACCCACAAATGCCACAAATGCCAAGGTGGTGATAAAAGTTCTTGAAAAAGAACATTTTCACAAAGTTTGGGGTGCCAAGAGTGAAGTGTTCTAAGTGTTAGTGGTCTCACTTCTACAATAAACTGTTTGAAGCATTAATGAGCAAATATGGAGTGAGACACAAGGTAGCCCTACCATAGCACCCTAAGACAAATGGCCAAGATGAGGTCACCAACCGCGAGCTCAAGTGGATCCTTCAAAAGATGGTCAATTCCTCAAGAAAAGATTGGTCTATGAAGCTGGATGATACATTGTGGGCTTATAGGACAGCCTACAAGACTCTGATTGGCATGCCCCCCTTCCGGTTTGTCTATGGAAAGGCTTGTCACTTGCCAGTGAAATTAGCGCACAAATCATATTGGATGGTGAAAGCTCTCAATTATGATCTCAAAAGCGTCGGTGACAAGAGAAGGTTTCAGTTGACTAAGTTAGAAGAGATTCGGGAAGAAGCCTATGAGAACAACCACATCTACAAGAAAAAATACAAGAAGTGGCATGACAAAAAGATATTGAAGCGGGAGTTCCGTGAGAAGACCAAGTTCTCTTATTTAACTCACGGTTGAAGCTGTTCCCCAAAATGTTGAAGTCTCATTGGGCTGGCCCTTTCACTGTCACA
This sequence comes from Limonium bicolor, assembly GCA_023374045.1. Classification (NCBI taxonomy): domain Eukaryota; kingdom Viridiplantae; phylum Streptophyta; class Magnoliopsida; order Caryophyllales; family Plumbaginaceae; genus Limonium; species Limonium bicolor. The sequence continues at coordinate 202,722,489 of CM041777.1, read as the reverse complement.
AAGGTCACCCCATATGGAGCTATCGAGCTCAAGAACGTCAAAGGGGATACCTTCATGGTCAGCGGGTCATGGTTGAAGCACTACTTGAGAGGAGATATCAAAAAGGTAGATGCTCGTGCTCTTTACCTAAAAAACCCTCCAGGTTCCATCTAAATTGAAATACCCCGAACTTAAAGATAGTGATTAATATTATTCTAATACGTATTTAAGGGCCTAATTGTGCCTAAGTAATTTTGGTAAGGAAAATAAATCCAAAAGAAATGAAGAAAACGCTTAAAAAGCGAAAAATGTAAAAACGAGTGTTACATAACCGTAGGAGTTATGTGACCTTGACTAGGACCCTAGGTGGGTTCCTAAGGCTTAATCATGCCTAAATAATATGTAAGAACAATTCTCGAAGAAAACAGATCCATAGAATGGATTAAAACCACTAATGAACCTTAAAACGCGTTTTTCGAGGAAACCGGGAAAACGTGACTTTAAGCGAGTCAAATAGACTCGTAATAGTTTTGGTCAATCAAATAGTCAGTAATAAACATTAGTGAAGGTTTAGAACCATTAAAATTAATTAAACGAGAAAATTCCGGAAAACGGGTTCCGGTGAGTGAATAGTGTAAAAACTAGAAACTTGTGGGGTGTAAACTGTAATAAGAACAAACTAATGTGTCCCATTTGCAAATAAGAAAATAAAATCTGAATGTGTGTGTGTATGTGTGTGTGTGTGTGTGTGTGTGTGTGTGTGTGTGTGTGTGTGTGTGTGTGTGTGTGTGTGTGTGTGTGTGTGTGTGTGTGTGTGTGTGTGTGTGTGTGTGTGTGTGTGTGTGTGTGTGTGTGGGTGTGTGTGTGTGTGTTTGTGTGTGTGTGTGTGGTGTGTGTGTGTGTGTGTGTGTGTGTGTGTTTGTGTGTGTGTTGTGTGTGTGTGTGTGTGTGTGTGTGTGTGTGTTTGGTGTGTGTGTGGTGTGTGTGTGTGTGTGTGTGTGTGTGTGTGTGTGTGTGTGTGTGTGTGTGTGTGTGTGTGTGTGTTTGTGTGTGTGTGTGTGTGTGTGTGTGTGTGTGTGTGTGTGTTGTGTGTGTGTGTGTGTGTGTGTGTGTGTGTGGTGTGTGTGTGTGTGTGTGTGTGTGTGTGTGTGTGTGTGTGTGGTGTGTTTTGTGTGTGTGTTGTGTGTGTGTGTGTGTGGTGTGTGTGTGTGTGTGTGTGTTGTGTGTGTGTGTGTGTTGTCGGTTCCCACCTCTCTCTCACACACTCTAATACAAAAAAAAACAAACAAATAAAGTAACCAAAAAGTAAATAGCACTTTAATTCTCTCTCCCCCCATTTCTCTCATTTCTCCATTTCTCCAGTACTCACTTCTCCTCTCTGATTTCTTCTTCTTCCTTGGAGCCAGCCATGGCGATTTTAACATCCCCACACAGCACCTCCCTTTTTTCTTAAGTTGAACACCCAAATCAACTCCAAATACTACAAAAAAAATACCGTTGGAATCCTCTTATCAAGGAGAACATTATCCTCTATTCAAAAATTGAAAACCTCCCATTCCATCTCCATGGGTACTCCTCATTTGAAGGTTTGAAACCACCATTGGAAGCCCCTCCTTCATCTTGTTGGTTTGAGGTAAAAAGAAATCCGAAAGTCTCCTTTCTAGCTCCTAATGGCATTTTAAGAATCCCAAATGTGAGCTTTTGTTCCTTGTTGTTCCATCCGTTTTGGCTTCTTCTTGGAGCTGGAAATATTGCCTTCTTGCTAAGCAAGAACTCTATCTAGTGAGTGAAAGGTAAAGTCACCCCTAAACCCTAAATATATGCTCCTAAGTTCTAAGGTAAATTTCTAGGGTTTAAGTGTTAAATTAGATACTCATTAGTGTCTTGGATATGGGCTGTAGCATTGCCTAATTGGTGAACCAAGAACAAGGGAAATAAAAGAAGAAGGAAAGAAGGAGAAAGGAAGAAAGAAAAACAAGAAGTTAAACACCAAGTTAACTAATTTACCTTGTACAAATTTTGGTGTTTGTATAAGTTTTGATACCGTTTGAGTATTGTATATTACTACAAGTAAAGGAGAAACGGTGAGTATGAAATGGAGTAGTTAGTAATGTGTATATGGATGGGTAGAGGCTTTTGAGCCAAGTGTATGTATTAATGAGTAGGAATGGTGGAGCTAAGTGAATGAATGTGTAAATGCTTGAATCAAATGTGGGAATAATACTTGAGATGTGTGTTGAGTATGTATGTGAATAAACAGGGATGTGAATTGAGTTGAACAAGCAAATGATGCTTGGGAGAATACTTAGAAATGTAGGGAAACTCTGTCAATTTTAGTTAGAAACTGAGTGGACTTGAGTGCTGTTTGACAGGAAAGGAAAGGAGATGTACAAAGAAGAAAATATAAAATTTTCACTGGTTTGTATTTTGGAGGAAGAGGCGTAGTTGAGTAGAACTAGAAATGGAGTAATGAGAGGTGTTTAACTAAGTTATGCTAGATGAGGAACCATTTAGCTAGTGGGAAGAATAGAGGAAAAATCTGTAGCAGCAAATGAGGAAGAAAAACTGTAACAGGAGGAAGAATTAGCAGTGAAAAACGTGTAAAGTTAACAGAGGTTGAGTGTGAGTATAATGATTGGATTAGGAGGTTTAGTATGCCTAAATGGTGTAAAAACATGTTAGATTACATGTGGAAAGATTAGGAAGGACTAAGTATGAATTAGGGGTTGAAATGAGGCTTAAAAACTGCAATTTAAGGTATAACAGGGATGGTCCAGGTTTACAAACGGTACACAAACCCGGACCACCCCAAAAACGCACCAGAAACTCAAAACTGAGAGTGGTCCGGGTTTGTATCCCGGTACACAAACCCGGACCATAGTGAAAATGCGCCAGAATGTGATTTCTCGGATTGGTCCGGGTTTGTAACCCCAGACACAAACCCGACCACCCTAAAAATTGTCCAGAATGGTTTTAATGCATTTTAATGATGGGGACTTGAATGGTAATGATAGTATAAGGTAATTAAGACTTGATTAATGATGTTTAATGGTAATTAAGGCCATGAACAAGCTTAGGAAGTAATTTTAAGTAAGTGACATAAGTAAAGGTATTTGGGTAACATGAATTAGTAAGTATAAACCGGGAAACTTTAGAAAAGTAATAAGTAGGGTTAATTATGGATAATTAACCACCCAATTGTATGTATGTGATAGGATTTCAAATAGTTGAACACCGAAGGGAGTCGGTGAGTCCAAAATCAACGGTGAAAGGTATGATTTCTTCATGCTCTGTATCCTAACCTGGTTACCCTGATTTGTGTGCTTATTTGATCACCTTAATAAGATAAATGCATGAATCAGACTTTAATGCACCTACTTGTGCTTGTTTTATTTTGTTCTTGCTATATTGTCTTGAACATTTAGTTTGTATAATTCATGAAATGAATGGATGAAGATGAAGTGTGTATGTACCTTGTAGTGTACTTGAGTAATGTATTGTACCTTGAATGGATGTGTATTTGTGTAATGTATTATTGTGTGTATGGAATGACTTCTACTAATTCCTAACTACCTAACTCCTAACGTAAGTATTGAGTAAATTGGAATGAGTAGAAGTCCGATATAGTTTTGGTCACGCGTGAGGATGAGGAGACACAAGAGGTTGGATCCGACTACTGGCTTTAATCATCTTTTCCACGGCCCAAACCCCTTAAATGGGTAGCATCTTAGATTAGTGAACCATAGTAAAGCCGGTGGTGGGACGGTATAGTCCCTGCCGGAGGTCACTACGACTTGTCTTGAGTAAGTAAGTAAGTAAGTAAGTATTGTATGAGTAATGGTCTTGGCTGGTGTAAGTCATTGACCCTGAGTAAAAGAGTAATCTCCACCCGATTAACCCGGGTGGATAAAAGGAGCTAACAAGTATTGTGTAAGTGTATTCGGTGAAGGTAAGTATGTATTGGTTGACTTGTATTGTCTACCCTGTATGTATTGAAGTTGTATGTAATGTTGGTATGTATGTATTCCATGTGTAGCATTGTAGCATTATGAATGAAGCATGTATGTATGTATGTATTGTAAAATGAATTGCATGTATTTGACCAAGTGGTCGGCGTACCCTCGCTAGTACGCGGGGTATGCGGAAGTCATATGCAGCGTAAGCTGAGCCCCTAGGGGCAATGTTTTTATTGCATAGGTACCGAAGCAGCTAAGGTCATGGTAAGAGACCGGCGGTTATGTGTATATAGCTAGAAAGGAGTTGTAGTTAGTAGCGAATGGAATAAGGCTTGTAGCCTTTGATGTAGAAGTGTACCAAGTGGTACACCCCTTTGTACTCAGAAAGTAAGTAGCTTGTGAGGAATGGGTAGATGGTAGACTCTGAATGAGTATGTATAAACTTGAAAGAATTATTGTATCAGATTTGGATCTTAGTAAACTCGGTGTACTGTATTGTATTGTATTATGGAGCATTATATGAAATGGAGCATTGTAGTACTTGTAGGTAATTGAAGTATGTATTGTAATTGTGTAGTACTCGGATATTCCGGTCCATCAGACCGATGTTGTATGTAGTAGTTGGCCTTGTTAGTCACGTGGGTGACTAACGGCATTGTATCACCCACTGTTGTGTAAGTATGTATCCGCTGCATGAGTATGGAAGTATGAGGAGTTTGGACGGTAATGACGGTATTAGCGGTAGAGGTGTTACATAAATCTTGCTATGGTTTAGCCAAAGACCTTAAAAGGTTGGGCGACTTTCTAGGAGGTAACCTGAATTCCATTTTATTCGTTGCATTATTTTAGTTTTGTAGTTATGATCATATGCTTTGCTTGTTTTGTGCTCTTATTATGTGTGATTTTGGCTGTTTGTGGGTGTTTGTTCTGTTGTAGAAGATAATAAGTGTTTTGGCAAAAGAAAATTTTGAATTGGAAAGAATTTGGTCCGACTAACCCATAAGACCAACCCATGGGGGTCGGTCAGAGCTGAATAACCTGGTCAAAAACTTTTTGGAATTGACCGACCCATAGGGACCGACCCACATGGGTCAATCGAGGTTCTTCTGAATATTCTGGGACTGACCGACCCACTGGGACAGACCCATGTGGGTCAGTCAGGTGAAATTTTTTGAAATCCTGGAATATGGAGTCGACCGACCCACAGGGACCAACCCACCTGGTCAGGTCAAATTTTTTGAAAAAAATATCCAAAACTACTGCGTTTCTTCCCTTCTATTTCCTATCCCCTGCCTCCCAACAGAAAATAGCCCTAACATCTTTGCGCCCCTCTTCTCCTAACCAAGCCAGCGCATTTCCTCTTCTACCAAACCAGTCGTCGTCCTGACTTGCTCTGGCCGCCGCACCCCTCTCTGACGACTGTTGTGGGTCTTTGATGCCAACAGTAGCGACTGTAGCCTGCCTAAACCCCACCACCCCAACTCAAATCCCTAAAAACCCCCAATTTCCCCCAACTTTGGTTCTAACCGATTTTGACCCAAACTTGTCAAATTTCTTGGCTAATTACTTATTTTTACTACTAGTTTGTCAATTTGGCGGAGTTTTGCAAAAGTTACACTTTGGAGTGAATTAATCACGAACCAAACGAGGCCTTAATTGAAAATTTGTGAATTTTACAAATTTGGTAATTGGGATAGCTTCTAATTGTTAATTATAGGGCGTGTGTGCAAACTGAGCATGAAAATGTTTCAATTTGGTGGTTTTAGCATGATTTTTGTGCCTAAGGCTCTAAATTCAATAATGCTTTGTTTAGCATTATTTACTTATGTTTAAATCATGCTATGGCCTTATGGTAATCACTCGATCATTAGTGAGCACAATTGAATCTTGAATGCCCAAGGTAGTTCACTAATGTTGAAAATTGGAGGAACCTAAAATGTAAAAATAAGCAAATTGTTGAGTTACTTGGGGAGTTTAGAACTTATTGACTAAATTGATTGTTGGGTTGCTTGAATATTTAAATAGCAACTTTTTAGTTGAACATGTGGAGGTTCTTAGAACCGGGAAAGAGGAGAAAAAACGGGAGAGACCATGCCAAAATTTCTAGAGGAATATATTGTTCCTTTTTCTTTCCATTGCTCTTAATGATACTTTTTGCCTAATTACTTATTGCATCCCTCTTTGTTATCTTTATTTACTTTTGTTGTTTTTTCTCCATCTTTTGTCTATTTTTCTTTTGGTTTTCCTTTCTATTTCAGAGAAATGACCAACAGACCACGCCGAAATGCTAGGGGAAACACCACCTAACCCAACTTGGAGTTGGGGTACTCTAGCCACTGTCTTATCAATGGAATCTTCGTCAGAGAAGATGCCAAGCGCTGGTTTACTTTTGACTGCCACCGAGAGATAGTCCATGAGCACACAGTTGACCCCACGCTTGTGACAGACTTACAGCTGAGGCCCTACCTCGACTGCCTTGGGTGGAGCTGTCTGTAGATCATGGGTGGTCAATACCACCTCCGCCTCATCAAAGAATTCTACTCCAATGCTACAGTGGATAAAGAAGGAGAAAGGTCACATCCTATATCAATGGTCATGCGATCACCATATGGAGGCCAGACTTCCATCAATTCTACGGGTTAGCCAATGATGACCTCCAGCACTCTTCCTTCATCCACGTGGGCGACCTGAATGCCCACCGGCATCACTATCTTGACACCTTCCCGGTCCAGACCAAACGAAAGAACCAGGATGGGATAGATGCCTGGGTCACCATGACCCTAAACATGGTGCGAGATCTGGTCAATAGGATCATGTTGGCGCTCATACGCCACAATATCCTACTGAGGGACAACAAGGACCTTGATTCCACCAACTGCTACCTCATGGACCACATTGTCGCCCTGCATTAAGACAAGCCGCTCTCCCTCTCGGACCTAATGATATATCACCTCTGCCACATTGTCGAGAAGAAGGAGACCTAGCACTTAGGTTTTCCTCACTTCCTACAGAGGCAGTTCTCCTACTTTGGAGTACAACCCATGGAGGGTGAGCTGGTCAGCCCACCTATGGACCTCATCCACGACTACTATCTTCGGCGGATGGGTTTTGTTCGCACCGACGCCGGTTGGCAGAAGATGGACGCTGCACAAAGCCAGAGTAGTGGGGAGTCCTCCTCTTTGAATACTTCCACCCACAACGCCACTTCAGCTCCACTCCTTGCTCTTCCACCTTCGCTACCATCTAGCTTAGT